>CM034360.1:84903526-85074046 GCA_019925275.1 Mytilus edulis | reverse complement strand
ATTGATTTAGTCCAAAAGATCAAATTTATAATAAATACATTTATAAACTTGATTTGATGAAACATTTAAAAAAGGTTTTACATGAAAAAATCGTCAGAACTACGTTGTATGAAGAAGAACACGTGTGCGCATGTGCACAGGTGGGAAATTCAATTATGCATCCTACATTTCTTCAAAATTCTAAAACTATCATTGATACCTGTACCTAACGTTCATTTCAAGTATTTTGTTGAAGAAATAACATGGAAAGAGCTTCTTCGCTCAGTCGTGCTATGTAAACGTACACGGATTTTACGTATCCGTTTATGGTCCATGTTTTACCATTGTCAAGTCAACATCCGGTTTTGAAAAATGTGACTTAAAAAGAAAATAAAGTTCTAGACAACGTCAATTTGCACGAATAAAAAGTCTTATGCAGATATGACCACGCTGATGTGCACACTTTGAATGATGCAATGCCAATTTTAACAGTTTATGACAGAACATCAAATTTTTATCAAAGTAAAGTTTAATATCGTTTTTAATCTAATGTCAATCATTGGGATGGCCATCTGATTACCATAATTGCCTTTTGTGACTTAATCTTGGGGATTAAAATTCGGATCAGATATAAAATGTCCGGCTGGCTCAGAAAAATTTTGGAAGCCCTGTTCTACAGATATTTTGAAATTCCCATCCTACCTGCCCACATACATTTTAATTGAATAGCCCTTAATTGAATGAGGTTACATTTACCATTCGGACACTTTTGTTATAGCATTTGATAAAGTTCTCCTCTAATGGAATGTCTTCTATCCTGAATGTAACACCCTGGAAACTAAGCTGCCTGGCAATATACATCCCTCTTAACTTCATTTCCATGGCAACCAGTTCCATAGCACCAACACCTCTACAATGAAAGATTAAGTTATATTAGTTGTTATGCATCTGAATGCAAAACCGGTATTAGTTTAACCGTGCCTTTATTAGTTCAAATTGAAATCCCGAGGCAAATATTTCATACAAGCAAGAATGCATGTGTCGTCTTGCTAAGCATACCCCACTTGTAATTCAAAGTGTAGGAAAACACAGGGAAAAGATGCCTGATAGATCTGAAAAGCTTGACATAAATTATATATGAAGTAATTCTGTTCAGTAGAAGAATCATCAACACATCCAAAAAGTGCTCTTACGTTCCAACTCATCAGTTAAGTGGCTGACCAAATATATCTGTTTCATAGTTTCTGAGAAAATTGTGAAGGAAATATATGAATGTACAGATGAACAGCCGTACTGACAGTGATTTTCATAGCAATTGGTAGGATATTCAAAAAGAGCGGACCAGAACTGGCATGTTTATGTAAATGTGTTTATAAATCCTTGTTGAATCCTCTGCCTTGCAAATAAAGTATAACACTTTATAAAGTTGTAAGGTCAAAATGCATACCTTCTTTCAACTGCTTGAATGAAGTCACCAAATTCTTTAAATGGTGTTCCTGGACCCCATAGTCCAAGTCGAGTCATGTAAGCCATATTCTTTGGTTCAGATGCACCTAATAATCATAAAACAAATAATACAATATAAAATCATATAAATAAAGAGTGAAACTGCAAAAGCAAAAACATAATTTTTCTTACAATGTTGAAGGGCAATTTCCCCTCAGATTTCAGAAATGATATGCTGTTTATACTGGTTAATAAAAGTTTTTAACACAACTTTTATCCTGAAGAATAAATTTCACATCTATAGATCTCTTTTTCTTTACAAGTTTAGATATAATTCTCAACATATCTAATTGACATTACAATTCTGATCTCATCTGCAATACATAATCATACGTTTTTTGATTGAGTTAAGTCTGCCAATTGATATTTTATCGTATGTTTTTCTATGTTGTGATGTTATGCTATTGTTTCAGAAAAAGGGAGAAGGTTTGGGCCCATTAAAACGTTTAATCCCGCTGCAAATGTTTGCACCTGTCCTAAGTCAGGAATCTGATGTACAGTAGTTGTCGTTTGTTTATGTAATATATACGTGTTTCTCGTTTTTCGTTTTGTTTATATAGATTAGACCGTTGGTTTTCCCGTTTGAATGGTTTTACACTAGTAATTTTGGGGCCCTTTATAGCTTGTTGTTCGGTGTGAGCCAAGGCTCCGTGTTGAAGGCCGTACTTTAACCTATAATGGTTTAATTTTTAAATTGTTATTTGGATGGAGAGTTGTCTCATTGGCACTCACACCACATCTTCCTATATCTAATCACTGACTGAAGATAAATAAGTGTAATTACAGAATTTACTACTTTATTAACACTATATATACCTGTAGCACTGGCATACACAATCCTGGCTTTAGGTAATCTGTTTTGTAATTCTAATACTGTCTGTCCCGTTTTAGTTGGTTTACTAGAACCCGTTGGACACAAGTTCTTTGCTTTGTGACATTCATCAAAAACAATCTACATTATGTTAAGACCAATAGATACACCCACTTTCTTGTTTATTAGTTTTATATACAAACAGCATTTCTAATTATTAAAATATCTGTAGCTTTAGCCTGCCAGCCCTCTTGAATTTTGTATCATCTTAACTATTGAGCTATCAATTGCATATCTACTTGAATAGTTTGATTAGAAATGTATTTCACATGTTTCATAGGACAATTGATGTTGGGATTTCATACATTTTTTTTCTTCATATTCATCCTCCATCTATATCTAATCCAAAAACAAATTATTCAAATCTAAAAAAAAAAAATGCTAAACTAACTGTACCACCAATATTCAATTTTAGTTCTTTCCAACACCATTATTCAATTTTAGTGCTTTCCAACACCAATATTCATTGGGATATTCAATTTTAGTCCTTTCCAACACCAATATTCAATTTTAGTGCTTTCCAACACCATGAACACCAATATTCAATTTTAGTTCTTTCCAACACCAATATTCAATTTTAGTGCTTTCCAACACCAATAATCAGCCTTTTTCTAAAACAACTATCAAAATTGAATACACTTTTGTAGTATACAAGGTGTAGACACCTTTTCATTTACAACCTGTTTTATAAAGGATACACAACCATCAAAATCTTTTCCACACCATTTCAGCAGTTGTTTTAATCTGGTATTGTATTTCCCACCTGACTGACTCTCACCAATCAGAGAAGAGTAAGTAGCAAATATCACGCCTTTCTTTACACTGCCATTTTCTTTTGATGATATTTTTGCATATTTTAACTGAAATTGAAAAAAAGTTGCTTTCTTAACAAACTATACATGCAAAATAAATCTTCAAGGAAAAAACAATTCTTGAAAACAACAGAATAAGTCTATACTACAGTATTAATAAGTAAAGAAGAATGTGTCCATGGGATAATGATGCCCCTGCTGGGAAATATAGGGCAAATTCATAAATTTTCTATTGTTAAAGGGACATAGCTCGAGAACATTTAAAGTAACCCCCCTCAAATTCAGACTTGTGTGTGGTGGTAATGAACATTTTGTATCATATCTTAATTTGTTCATAACAAAGCAATCAATGATTTTAAATTATGGTTTAATTTCTTTGTTGCAATAATTAATATATGGATTGCTATGTTTAGAAGAAAAGCTCAGTGGTAAAATATCAAATTAATATTTGATGCTTAAAATTTGTACATATACAAAGGTACTCAGTATAGTTCTAATGAAATTGCTTTTACTTCCAAAATTTTCTATAAACAATTAAGATAAGTCTGGTGACACAAACCTTATTCAATGAATGAACCTCTATTCTTCCAGCACCTATATCTCTCAAATCTCTCTCTGCATCAACCTTTAAGTCATTAGATACACTCAACCTGCATACAAACAATGTATTATGTTTACAATTTCTGACAAAATCATCTCTTGTATCTTACATGAAAAGACATTGACATCTTGTGCATCTATAGAAAAATTTCTATATAGAATATCAGTAGATATCACAAAATTGAAATAACTTATGGATATCAGAACCAGCAGACAGAAGATTCTTATATATGTTTCTTTAGAATGTTCTACCTAAGGTAATGCTTTATGAATGGATATTAGAACCAGCAGACAGAAGATTCTTATATATGTTTCTTTAGAATGTTATGCTCTAGTTTCTATAATTTTTTTTCCTAAAAAATGATATCCAATCGTTACTGTAACCTTTTCCTCAAACAATCTTTTTTTCAAGACTTTTCTTGTGGAAGTGTTATAACATGTATAATGCCATGAATGCAATTAACTGCAAGTGATTTATACTACTGGTAAAAAAACCTGACATATGTTTTGGTTTTTTTGACAATGAAAGTGATTTTAATGTACCGTAAATGTACCACACACTATATAACTTGAAATTCCTACTGGTTGGCACAGCTGTTTGTTACAAGTTAGTTCAGGATAATTCTTACTGCTGTAAAGTTATGATTGCTATCATTTTTCTATTTTTCATACATACCATATTGCTCTCTTTCTACCAAGTAGATAATTCTCATATATAACACCAGCAACAGTTCTTCCTTTACCTACACCTGCTCCATCACCTGTACGTTATATAAAATATCATTTACTACAGGCAGTTCTGTTGTAATATGAATACATTCTTTATTTTCAGTATTGTACAACTAGAAAACAACCATTTATGTTTGTATGTTTCTTAATTTTTGTTCATTTATATGTTTTGGAGTTGAGTTCAAAGTCCATTTTCGCTGAACTATTATACTTTTTTTCAAGGGGTCAGCTGAAGCCCGCATCAAGGTGCTGGATTTTCTTGCTGTGTTGAAGACCCATTTGTGGCCTTCAACTGTTTTCTGGTCTTCTGTTGGGTTGTTGTCTCTTTGACACACTACCCATTTCCATCCTCACCTTTATAGAATAGATGTCACTAATTTCTCTGCTTTGAACAATAAATACTTTTAACTAGGGTTTTCTCATTGTTGAAGACTGTACGGTGGCTAACAGTCATGAACATCTGTACCATTTGGTCTCTGATAGATAGTTGCCTCATTGGCAGTCATACCACATTTTCTTCTTTCATATTGATTCAATAAGGTCTTTTATGAAATACAATTTACTGTACTGTAAACATACAGATTAGTAAAATTACATCTTTGATAGCTATTTAAATTTATGCTGACATCTTAAAATTATCTTTTATAAATTATGGTTTTATAACAGAAATCCATTTTAAAAGTGACAAGTTTATGTCTTACCTATCAAGAAACCAGATCTGTCTCCACTTGGCAGAATAACATTATGTCTCTGGCAGGCATAAACAATAGCCTCTAACTGAAGGGCAGATAACTCTCCACATTCAATGGTTGTATCTGGTATAGCCAACTTATACCAGACATCCTCAGGCTCTACACTGGACAGAGAACTAGTTTCTACTACTGGATCAGGATGTTTGATTCCTAAATTTACTGTAAATAGTAAAATCATCATTTTAAATACACATCATTTTCTGAATATATGAAAAAGTAAAATTGAGAATGGAAATGGGGAATGTATCAAAGAGACAACAACCCGACCAAATAAAAAACAACAGCAGAGGGTCACCAACAGGTCTTCAATGTAGCGAGAAATTCCCGCACCCGAAGGCGTCCTTCAGCTGGCCCCTAAACAAATATATACTAGTCCAGTGATAATGAACGCCATACTAATTTCCAAATTGTACACAAGAAACTAAAATTAAAATAATACAAGACTAACAAAGGCCAGCGGCTCCTGACTTGGGACAGGCGCAAAAATGCGGCGGGGTTAAACATGTTTGTGAGATCTCAACCCTCCCCCTATACCTCTAACCAATGTAGAAAAGTAAACGCATAACAATACGCACATTAAAATTCAGTTCAAGAGAAGTCCGAGTCTGATGTCAGAAGATGTAACCAAAGAAAATAAACAAAATGATAATAATACATAAATAACAACAGACTACTAGCAGTTAACTGACATGCCAGCTCCAGACTTCAATTAAACTGACTGAAAGATTATGATTTCATCATATGAACATCAGGCACAATCCTTCCCATTAGGGGTTTAGTATCATACCATCATAACATATATGAGAAGAACATAACCTGTGTCATGCCAATAACTGTTTTTAGAATAAATGTGTTCCAATGCAAAGACCTTATCAGTGACTCAATATTAACGCCAAAATATGCAATCTTTAATGACTTGACAACAGTATCGTAATTGTATCCCTTCTTAATAAGCTTTATTTACTTCAGTAAAACAAATAATTATTGATTTCTTTTATTCAGGCCTCCATATTTCAAATCAGTTGTTTAGTGCCAAGTCCAAGATAACCCATTACAAAAATTCAAAAACCTAAGATTTTTTGTAGTACACTGGACATAATACCCTACCAAAATACTTGATTGCAAGCTTCCTTATACAAGACTGTTAACTTGATACAGAACTGACTACTATCCTATTTTAAAACAGGGAAATAAAAGTTGTCAACGATTTCCCTTTGGTATTTGCTTCATCTGGTATGAAACTACTATACTTAGTACATTTACCAGTCTACTAATCATGATAAGCTGAATAATCATAATATCATAATATGCACAAGTCTTTTTTTTTTTTTTGCATTTATATAATTAAGTCGAACATATTGAAAGAAAAAAATCACTTTTTATGACTGAACAGACGGACAGCTTTTTCAGAAGAATATTCTTGATCTCATGAAATCATCTCGTTTTATAATTGAAAACCATACCAACTTTAACATACATATTATACTGTGGATTCAATTATTTTCGTGGGTACCAATTTTCGTGGATTAAGGAAAACTGGCATATTCTTGGATATTCAAATTTGTGGTTTTGCCAAAGTCTGCATACAAACCTAGATGAAATTTGTCATTCGTTGAATAATTAATTTCGTGGTTCACCTGTACAAACGAAATCCACAATAATTGGTATCCCACTGAATAATAATGAATCCACAGTATAACACCAAAGAAATTCTAACTTATATTCTACTTACATTTTGTAGGCATATAATTAGCATAAGTTTCAGCATGTCCTAATTCTTGAACTTCCTCATCTACATCATCATCATCCAGTGGATTTGCATTTGAAACAAAACTAGTGCCACCAAGAGTTTGCTATTCAAAATAAAATGGATCAACATGATAAAGTTTTAATTTTGTCTGTTTAAACAAATATATATCAAAGTGAAGTGCATTTAAAAATATCAATTTCAAAATCAATTGAAAATACTAAAACTTTTCTATGTACAATTTTTAAAATGCTGCAAAATGTATATCATGTATATTATATAACATGTATAATAAGTGAATAAGAAAAATCATTCATGAAGTTTTTTTTTGTTTATATCTCTTCTGTTGTCTCATTGGCAATCACAACACCTTCTTATTTTTATATTTTAATAGTTCTGCATTGCTATATTTTTCTGAACCTTTTAGAATTTTCTGTTTCAAGATAACATGTATTTACTCAATTGGTGGAACAGATTTATTTAAATACTAAGTAAGCATATTGAACCAATTCTCAAATTGTTTTTCTTTTCTTTCATGTCTTTGGCATTGTGTTTTCCTTTTCATTGAACAAGAAATGGAAATTTAAGTTTCACTGATGAAATAAGTTACATGTGAAAACCAATAACATTTTGGTGATATCTTCAAAAGATTACAAGTCAGAGCTCAAAATAATGAGTTGTACCAGAAACCCCCAGACTATTTTGTGTTCTCCAATTTACTGGACAACTGGACAACATTTCCCACTTTCTTTTTTTTATATAAAATATATATTTTAGAAATCAGTCCCAACAATTATATATCTAAGAATTGATTTCAGTCCATGTCAGTTTTAACTATTTTATAGTTAGTACTTTTTGTTTCAAATTTGGTAACTTTTTAACATATTTACATGTACCTTGGGCATTGTTGGGAATGTTGTCAAATATACATCATTACATGTATTAAACCCAGCATCAGTTCCCACTATCCCTACATTTGCCCTGATGTAGGTTTCACTACCCAGCATCCTTTAAGTTTAAATAACAAGGAATAACATACCTGACTCATGGATCTATGCATTCCAGCAATATTCTGCATGTTCTGTGTAACAGACTTTAGCTTCAAATCCTGGTTTGACCACAGCCGTGAAATATCTTTCTGTGTGATGTTTGTCTTAATAATATTAGACATTTCACCATTAGACAAACTGTTACTGTTCATATTGGGCATACTTGGACTATGCAACATGGTCGGTATATTACTTTGTAAAGTGTGAGGTACATTTTTATTTAACAATGACACACCTGCATTACTACCGCTGGGGAATACTTTACCACCTGCAAACACTCCTTGGTTTATAAATTGCACGGGTGAATTTGTACTACGGACAATGTTTGGTTGAGTGTAAACCACATGACTAGAAGGAATATCTGACGGCCTCGTCTTTGCGATGCCATTTGTAATTATTATCTTCTTTCCAGCTAAATTGCTTGGAATTGAAGGATGTAGTCCTAAGCCACTGTTAGCATTAAATCTAATAGCTCCAGATCCCGGTAAATTTGCCAGGTTAATTGCACTTGGATTATTTGCATTACTACCCACTCGGGTAATTTTGATAATTCTTGGTTGTCCACCTTGTGTAGATGGCTGAAGTTTTATCTGTTGTTGTTTTTGTCCTACATATTGACCTGTCGGAGGCACTCTTATGATGGCAGGAGATGAAGATGTCTTGTTGAGAGCTCCCGACTGTTGGAAAATATAACCTGAAAAAATATTTACTCTCTCAATGCAAGTAAACTTTATTTGTTCAAACATGTTGAAAGAAACACTCATGGACAAATTGAACAATAACTACAAAATGTAAAAAAATTCTAAATTATATTCATTTCTAATACATTTGAGAACAAGTGATTCTGTGAGTTCTGGACTAGTGAATATCTGTCTGGACATTTTTAAACTGTTGTCAGTCCAAAGATGCATCATGATCCTAAAATGATGAATCAACAGAGCACACACATGTCCTCATTTTACAGCAAAAGTTTAAAAATAGTCTGCATTTGATATTTCCTTGCTGTATTTTGTCAAGGAGGCTGAAATAATACATTATACACTGTTATATAGCAATAAAATTTCTTCTGCTCACTAATGTATCCTCCATTGCTAAAAATGATGAGTTCCTGGACTCGCCTTCAACAATCCCTTATGAGTTACATGTACTAGGTAAAACCAAACACTTGTTTGACAACTGCTGACTGACTGAGAACATAATATATTTACATTTTGCTTTATTAATATCATATACATTGAACTTAAGACCTTGGCAATGCTAGCCCACAGCTTAAATTTTGTAGCCCTCAGCTTAAATTTTGTAGCCCACACATTTAGTCTTATACAAGAAAAGCACAAATTTAAGTAACCCACACCAAATTTTAGGGGCCATTGGCGAGTGGGCCCCTGCTTATTTCAAACCCTGTTAAATTATATACCTTTTAAATTGATTTAATGACTTACCGGACTAGATCTTTGATTAGTGTACACCTGATAATTTGTTGTAGCCAACTGTTTCAAAGCATGAGAAAAAACATTAGGATCTTGGACAGGCTCGTGTCGTATATATTGGTTTTGGCTTATCAGTAAGTTAGGATCCTGTAATAAAATTTACCTTTAAACTATATATGTTCATAATTAAAATGCATATAAAGTAGAAAAAAGAACAGAAATGATTAAGTTAATGTTACTCAGAGAATCACTCTTAATATGCAATTAGTATTGAATGACTAGTAAACCAAATTTTACAGCACCCTCCATTATTCCTTCACACATACTACCAAAACCTGATAGTTACTGATTTACATTAATAAAAATTGTGAAATAAGATGCGACTTTGGCAACCTTGCATGGTGGTTTTCCTGATGTAATTAGCATTCAATTTAATGTTAGAACTTCTATTATAGAAGCTTCATCAAAGTTTTTCATCTATCATATAAATGTGTTGATAAAGTATTCAAGAACCCTTTTATATTCAAACAAGTTAACAAACCACAGCAAATATAGCTGGAAGACTATAATAGTATAAAACATCCTCATGATCATATACATATTCAAAAGAATTATGCTCTTTTATATTCCATTTCCTTCACATCAGACCATTTCACTAGAAATCAAAACATATAAATTGACACTTCTTTTTTGGGGTCACACAATTACTTACTGCATACTGTACAGGTTCTGGTGTGGGCTCTGGAGCTGAAAAATCAAACTCGTCACCTGTGATGCCTGATTCATCTAAAGCTGCAGACAAAATATCTGTAAACGGGTTCTGTAAACAAAAAAATATCAATATTATATATATTTTTTTGTAGATCTACATTATCTATAACATTTAACATATTTATCACTTTTGCAAACTGTAGGAAGCAAATATCAATAATAATTAAGAATTAGAATGTCCAGGTGGAATAGGTGTGTCACTCAGTAATGTAGCAAAAATTGTTTCGGAGTTGAGTGTGACATCCATTTTCTCTGCACAAGTACACATTTTGGTTTAGGCAAGGAGTCAGCTGAAGCCCACCTCTGGATGCCGGATTCCATTTTCTAGCTTTGTTGAAGTTCCGGCATTGGTGACCTTGGATACTGTTTTCTGCACTTTGGTCAGATAGTTGTCTCTTTTACACCGATCCATTATCAGTTTTATGTATGAAACAGGTTTCTGATTCCAATTGTTTAAGTGTATTTATATTTGTTTGTAAAATTCAGTGGCGGATCTAGAAATTTTCATAAGTGGGGGCCCACTGACTGCCTAAGAGGGGGCTCACTCCGGTCATACTTTAGTGGTGCCTTATATATATATATACACATGTATTCAACCCAATTTATTCCCAGAAAAGGGAGGCCCGGGCCCCCCTCTAAATCAGCCTCTGAACTTGTCTTACAATAATTAAGAGTCCCATAAAAGTTCCTGCAATATTTGCATCACCTATACCATTTTTTGTCAAAATTATGAAGTGACAGTAGAAATAGCTCTGATCATTGCACATGTTGCAAGGTTGATCAGAGCTATTTCTACTGTCAAAACATACAAATTTAGCTTAATACCTAAATGTTTAGATACCTCTATTCATCATATGTTCTATTTGCTCCTTAATCAGTCAAAAAATATGTTTTTGTTCTATATAATGTGTGTTTATTAAGAATGTTTGCAGAATAAGTTTTTTAAGTGGATTTGCTAAACACAATCCATCTTTTTATTCAGAAATGAGTCTAAGATAACATCACCTGCAATAGTATTTATAGTCTGCTAATTAGTATTAATGGTTGGATAAAGAAACAGTTATATTGAGAAAGAATACTAAATTTTGAAATTGTTTTTCATGTTTTTCTTCAGACTTCTTTTTAACGGTTATTGCGCAATAGTTTTACAAAAATTTCGTTTCCTTATGATCTCCAGTCACAACATCTTCGATTTACAATTCAATAACATAACTGTCATTAAAATTTGGGGATGACATTCATAAATGACGAAATGTGAAAAAAAACTTATTCACTCTCACATGATCATTTTACATTCGTCTAACAGGGAAGATTTATTTTATTAATTTAGAATGAATAACTGCAGACATGTTGACTTTTTGAACATAATTGAAAAGAGTATGTATTATTCTCATTCAAATACACCAAGCCGACACGTGTTCTCTCTTACATTTTCTTCACTGGTCATAATTTATGAGAGACCTCCGCACGATGATCATGGCGTTTTCATCTCATTCCTAGCTTAATTACCCATAATGCACTGTGAAATGACGTCGCAAATTTCTTACAAATAGTTTGTATACATTAATAAATCACTAAAATAATTTATATTGTCTTTATTTGTTATTTCTTAAGCAAATGTTAAATGATTCAGTCAAAATAAAATCCTAACAATTTTCTCGTTGTAATGTCATTTCGGTGGAATGGAACAGTTTCTATCGACCAATCAAAATCAACACCAAAGATATGGACGCAAACCCCGCGACTCTTGTATTGGTTTGAAACAAGAAATTTGGTAAGAGGTACTCGGTAAACTGCTATTAATTTAACAAATAACAAACAAAAACAACAAATTTAAACTCAGTGCACGTTTCTGATACCCATTCACTTTGCGTAGGTATTGAAAATACTTATTTAAAGCAACTTGTATGGAGTAAAACAAAAAAAGGGGGACGCTTTGTTTACGTTTTTTTTATTGTCTGTCGAAGAATATATAGGTGACTGGTTTTTAATAGTAAGTATAAGCAGATTAAAACTTCAACTTAAAAGTTGGTAGTGTCAGTAGTAGTTACTACCAGTGTACAATACAGCAGTAGTAGTGGTATCATGACAGCATAGGGGCCTCAGCCCCAAGTTGTCTATGTAGTTCTACTACTGTAACAACTAGCCAGTCAACACTTATAGGTCATAAATAACCACCAATAGACCACTTTCAAGTTAATCCTTCACCAGAAAAAACTCGTCAATTATGTGCACCTTTATGACGTCATTTACCAGGAAGAGGGGGTCGCCTGTATCCCTGCACTATTAACGTTCATCAAGCGTCTTAGTGATCGTCATTGTGCAGGATAAACTAAAAATAATGTTTGTTTTGTAAGTACTTAATCACAATTTCCTAATGACAGCAGTGCAGAATGACAATTTATATGAGAATTAAATTTGCCGAATAATTCATGCAATATAGTATTATAGTTTTCCAACCACTCGCTCAACATTGGAACAGAAGTGACGATTTCCAAAAACGCACGAGTGATGTTCACTAAAACCAGAGTTTTTGACGGAAATGCATCGAACTCGAAAGTTGTCTTATTGGTGGATTATACCTCAATTGACATATAAATTAATGGTAAAGACCAATTGACGTATCATTCTTTGTTTTTCAAAGAAAATTATTCAGCCAAAATCATGAAAATAGAGCATTGTTTTCTTAAAACCATATTACGGTATGAAAAACATGTTAAACATTCCAAGTTTAGTATAGTGACATAACATATTGCATATAATCAATAATTGTATTTGCAGTTTCTTCTATTGTTATCTTGTCAATTCTTGATTGGCAAATTTACAACTAATCACCTGGCCTGTCAATGGACATCGAACCTGGTGTCTGCAGTCATGTGATTAGGAGTACAACTCCACAGGTGAATGGAGCTCATTGATAATACTTGACTTTCATTATTAAAAGTCAATCATGGTCAATAGTACAGATATTTCAACAAAGAATTGTTGTACACATGCATGCTCAAGAGATGCAGCAGGCTTTGACAAAACTGAACTTTCAGAGGACTCAATAATGGTCATATAATAGGTTGTAAGTTGCAAAATGATGCTCCTATATATCTCACACTAGTTAGCATTTTATTACATAAATTATACGTACAATTGGTTGACTAATTATACATTTGTCCAGCCGGATATATTTCACCAGGATTTCTGCTTTGTTTCAACCAAAAGAAAAGAAGTACAAATAAAAAGTTACTTTCAAATGTTTTCCTCAGAATTCATAGTAATCATTAGTGGAACGAGAAGGCAGTTCTATATCTTAAGAATACAGTGGGATCCGATAATCTTATAACTATTTGGCAAGTTGGTAGAAAGTACAATAAGTTATAGTAGAACGTTCATGATGTTCGGTTGTGTATCTACATGTATAGGATGAGTTATCATGGATTCATGTAAATATTAAACAACCTCAAGAGATTATATTATTTCACTCTTATTCACTGTATGATAAGTAAACATTACATTACTGCAAAAATATGTTTTCAGTTTCGTATTGTAAGAGAAACACTAGGAGTTGCTTGCGTCTCTTAGACATTTGCTAACAATGACAGGTCCTGAGCCACTGAATCAGAGTTATGATCTAGGAAACTGCCTGCTTGCTTACCTTAGTTTCCTAGTAAGTATATAATACATGTATGTATTGGTTTTTTTCAGGTTTGAAAATGAGTGATTCTCCCTTACCCTTGGTTTCCACGCCTTCAAGAATAACTGACTACTTTCCACCAAGTCCAAAAACAAGTCAAGAAACTGGTAAGATATTTTATTATATGAATCTTGATTATGAAAATGTCACCAATCATGACCAATGGACCAACCAGTTCCTATTGTCAAAGTACATGTGAAAATTAAAGATATGATCATGTGTATCCTAAAATATAGTTAAAAGCCTGGTGAAGTGATGATCACAGCAAATTATGACTCTGCTGTGTTTGTGATATTTCAAATTGATTGTGCTGTATGAGCATAGAGTGAACCATTCAGAGAGATCACCAACAAAATAGTTAAATATTGCCACCAATATGTGCTTTGCTGGGCTTCTATGAATATGCATTAATGTTCAAAATATTATTTCAGGCGATAAAGATGAAAAATTCAAAGAAACCAAGACCAGCAAAATTGACATTTCCAATTCTTCAATATTATTGACCCCTGAACCTTCACCTGCCAAAGACAATGAAAAAGATCAGAAAGATAAAGTTGAAACAGACAGTAACTCAAGTACTGAACAACCTAAATGTAAACAGGTACTGTAACATTAGTAACTCTAGTACTGAACAACCTAAATGTAAACAGGTACTGTAACATTGCTATAGAATATGAAAAAAGATGTGATATGATTGCCAAGAAGACAACTCTCCACAAGAAAACAAAATGACACAGAAATTAACAACTACAGGTCACCTTATGATGGCCTTCAACAATGAGCAAAGCCCATACCGCATAGTCACATATAAAAGGTGGTATGTTAAATTTCTTGTATAAATATTGATGGTTTAGAAACTGAAATTTTCATTGTTAGTGAATTGTCAAAATTTCTTGGGCACACATTTTATAAGTTATTATTGTTTTTTTTAAATCCACTTTTTTGGTCGTATATTGGTATGACGTTGGCGTCGTCGTCATCCGAAGACATTTGGTTTTAGCACTATAACTTTAGTATAAGTAAATAGAAATCTATGAAATTAAAACACAAGGTTTATGACCATAAAAGGAAGGTTGGGATTGATTTTGGGAGTTTTGGTCCCAACAGTTTAGGAATTAGGGGCCAAAAAGTGCCCAAATAAGCATTTTTCTTGGTTTTCGCACATTTACTTTAGTATAAGAAAACAAAAATCTATGAAATTTTAACATAAGGTTTATGGCCAAAAAAGGAAGATTGGGATTGATTTTGGGAGTTTTGGTCCCAACAGTTTAGGAATTAGGGGCCAAACAGGGCCCAAATAAGGATTTTTCTTGGTTTTCGCACATTTACTTTAGTATAAGTAAACAGAAATCTATGAAATTTTAACATAAGGTTTATGACCACACAAGGAAGGTTGGGATTGATTCTGGGAGTTTTGGTCCCAGCAGTTTAGGAATTAGGGGCCAAAAGGGTCCAATATTTAACTTTGTTTGATTTCATAAAAAAAATGAATTATTGGGGTTCTTTGATATGCCAAATCTAACCGTGTATTTAGATTCTTAATTTTTGTGGTCCTGTTTTCAAATTGGTCTACATTAAGGTCCAAAGGGTCCAAATTTTAAACTAGTTTGATTTTAACTAAAATTGAATTCTTGGGGTTCTTTGATATGCTGAATCTAAACATGTACCTAGATTTTTGATTATGGGCCCAGTTTTCAAGTTGGTCAAAATCGGGGTCCAAAATTAAACTTTGTTTGATTTCAACAAAAATTGAATATATGGGGTTCTTTAATATGCTGAATCTAACCATGTATTTAGATTTTTAATATTTGGGCCCGGTTATCCAATTGGTCCACATTGAGGTCTAAAGGGTCTAAAATTGAACATTATTTGATTTCATAAAAAAATGAATTCTTGGGGTTCTATGATATGCTGAATCTAACCATGTATTTAGATTTTGGATATTGGACCATAATAGGTAAATGTCCAATTTAAAAATTTTAAGTTTAAGTTCTTCGACCACATTCATTCTGTGTCAGAAACCTATGTTGTGTCAACTATTTAATCACAATCCAAATTCAGAGCTGTATCAAGCTTAAATGTTCTGTCCATACTTGCCCCAACTGTTCAGGGTTCGACCTCTGCAGTCGTATAAATCTGCGCCCTGCAGAGCATCTGGTTTACAGTTAAGTTCATTCCAACTGTTTACACAAAAACATTACTTTATCATGGAAAGATAAGTTTCATTTAGGCCAATTAAAATTAATTGATAGATTTTCATCCCCGCCCGCCCGTCTGAAATCGCCCCGCCCCGAATTTTTTTATTTTATAAAATTTACGATTTCCGGATTTTGTTCATTCCCGTTACCGGTAACCGTTAAAATTTCGTTACATTCAATGCTTCCTGTTTCAAATTTCGGTTTTGTACCTCGAGTGAATCTAACCAAAATGATTACGTCGACCTTTCCGCTGCTCTATGATGACAACATCATCTGCCGAGAGTAAAGATTGATAACGAGAATGACATGAAATATTGGTGTTACGAGAAACACGCTGTTTCCAAGACTGCAAATCGCGGTATGTCACAAATTTCTGTGATTAGAAAACTGCGGACTTTTTTATTTATGCAATGACTTTGTCTCTGGAAATTTAAACTGTAAAAGATACCCAAAGCACAAGATTCGTGGAAACCATTGATACAGAAAACATGACTGAATTATAGATATTGAAACACAAGCACGAACTTAAAATTGAGAATGGAAATGGGGAATGTGCCAAAGAGACAACAACCCGACCATAGAAAAAAACAACAGCAGATTTATGACCGTTTATTGAATTTAAAAAGTTGACTAACATACGCATTTTATTTATGCAAGCCATTTGATTTTACCCATGGCTTTCTTTTTATGTTGACAAACAGCAAATGTCCCAATACACCCAAGAAGACTCATTAAACAACAACTTTTTATTTTATTATTAAATTCATGTTTTACATGATAATTATATTTTTATCTTGCATATAAAGTACCAACCCTATTATTTTCA
The DNA here is from genome assembly GCA_019925275.1 of Mytilus edulis. NCBI lineage: Eukaryota > Metazoa > Mollusca > Bivalvia > Mytilida > Mytilidae > Mytilus > Mytilus edulis. The sequence continues at coordinate 85,057,091 of CM034360.1, read as the reverse complement.
ACACTCTCTGAGTTTTCATTTTATTCTGTACTCATAATAATTGTGTTGCATACCAATGCATTTGCTTCATTTTATGGTAATACAAACCATTGTTTAGAAACCCAAATACATTTTGTGTAGATAGTCTAACTGAAGAGAGTATTTCTCACACGTTTTTGTTGTTAAGTTTTTAAAGCCGCAATTAGATATATTTATTTAAGGATTTGAAATATTATGTAAGATTCCTCATATTTGTGTATACATGATATAAGCTTATTATTACACTTGCATATATGAAGAACTCTCACAAAAGGGTTTCATATGAAATAAAATTTAAAAAATAAAATCCTCCCACCCGCCCCATTATTTTCAAAAATTTGGATGAAAATCTACTAATTAATTTTAGTTGGCCTTACTGTTAGATTTTTATGCCCACTTTGTGCTGAAGGGTGCACTGCATGTTAGTACCTCCTGTTCTCTAACTTAAGTTTGCCTCAACCAAATATTATAAAACCTATACACAATGCTCATTAACACCAAACACAGAACCATTTTTAACTTGAGGTGGTATTCTTAAACCGTACCTGAGTTATGTCCCTTCGTAAATTAAAAAATTGAAGAATTTGACATATATTTGTAAGTGAGGGCATATGAGTCTTATATGGACACACTGTCCACAGACCAGCAATATCAATATGAGTCCTTATCTTTTGTTTGTATCTTCAAGGTTCTTTTAGAAAAATATGATGAAAAAGATGCCGAGGAAGAAAAGCCTAAAGGAAGACAAAAGAAATCAACAAAAACAGATTCTACTTCACAGAATAAGAAGAAAGCATCAAGGAAAAAGTGTGTTTAGATTTCCAAACCATTTTACATTATAAGATTCATTATTCTTAAAATGGCAATGAAATATTTTACTAAAAATAAAGAGAATATAGTATACTAAACACATGAAGGTGTTTTAAGTGAACTATTATTGAAGGTCCTTTTACATTACTTGTAGCTTAAGTTCACAGACCAACATTAACAGATTGTAAATTTGAGGACTATAATAAGTTCAGTTAAAAGGAGAAGGTGTTTTAAAGGCCATTGTTTTAGGGCTTTGATTTGAAAATAAGACAAATAAATCTAATCCATCCAACAACATGCTTTAGATAGGAACATGATCAGAACCCGGTACCTGTATTTTTATCTTAAACTCGTACATGCATGAGGGCTTCAAATTTCTTGCATTTAAATTCAAACCTGCAAAGTATTATCATATGACAGCAGAAATTAGATTCCTTCACTAAAAATTTCAAGATTTAAACAGTTATAATTTATCAATACAAAAAAAACACAAGTGTGGAAGTCTTGAAGAATACTACTTTATTATGCAATAGCAGGGACCGATTTATGCCTCTTTAATTTGCTAGTTAGGTGCACTGTTGATTGCATAAATTATGCTTTCTTTTTTTCCCTTTTTGGATTAATATCTGATAATGTTTGGTTATAGTAAAAAAAAAGATTATCAATGGTTTTTGTCAAGCCTTCAACTTTTGTCAAAAAAGCGAGAATATAGCGATCCTACATTCTGTCCTCGGCTGGGGTGTCCACAAATATTCACTCTTTGGTTAAAGTTTTTGAAATTTTAATAACTTTCTTAAACTATCCTGAATTTCACCCAAACTTGGACAGAAGCTTGCTTATGATCATAAGATAGTATTCAGAAGTAAATTTTGTTTTTACAAAATTCCTGTTTTTCCATATTTTACTTATAAGTGGACTTAGTTTTTCTGCCAGGAAACATTCCAGAGAAAAACACAACCTTAGATAGGAAAACTGATAATCCTAGTCAATAGGCCACTTCATGGTTAGTATGCCCATAATGTATAGGCAGGGTTAGAATTTAAGATTTTTTGTGTACTGGCCAGTCAGACCAGTGGACTGTAAATCTTCTGATTCGGCTCCAAATCTACTGGTCCTGCAAAAATAACATTCATTTGACACACTATTATAAATGATTTGTACCAGACTTGAACAGAAGCTTGTTTATGATTAAAAGCTATTATCTTGAAGAAAATTTACTTCTGTTTTCTGTATTTTACTGTCCTGGATTTTTACCAAACTTAAACAGAAGCTTCTTACAATCAAAAGATAGTATCAAGAAGGATATTTTTATTTATTTTTTTCCTCATTTTTGATGAGCCTGCAATCAACAGCAAAAGAAGGCGAGACACTTGATTTCGCGGAGCCCTTACGAATTTCAAATAAGAGTGTGTTTCTCAGCTATAATCTTTTGTAGAGGGACAGTCCTGAGATAAGATGTAGCCAAGAAACATCCTCAAATTTGTAAGACCATTTATATTATGGTTATGACTGTTTTCCTAAGCAATAGAATTTACTTTGGCTCTTGACTTCATACTGTCTCATTCTTCCAAGACTGAATAAAACCCATTTCACTTGAGTGATATGATATGAAAAATTATCTTATAGTAAAAAAAAAGATCAAACCAAATTTAAATAAATAACAATGGTTTTTTTTAACAGTATAAAAAAAATTCAGATTTCATAATGTGTCCCTTGTACCAGTTCTCGTATCAGAAGTTGAAAAATAATTATCTTAAATTCTTTATCTTCTATTTTACAGAAAGACAGCAGAGCCTACTCAACCAAGTCTACAGAACAGCTTGTTGACCGACTTCTACCCTGTCAGGCGTAGTAACAGGAGATGTAAATCAGAGTTAGAGGTGTGTTTTTATATGTAATCGTAATCAGGTCAAATTTTGCAAATTTTAATTTGTATTTTCCCAAATAATTCAATTCAGAATATTTTATTGTTCAAATATCAAACGTATAGTTTAACAAAGGGGTTCTAAAAAGTCAACACCTATACAATTCCTTTTTCATACAAGATAGAATATGATATATTTCTGATAATTTATAATATTGCAGTGAGTCAGGGGAGGCAATCCCAACACTTAAAATTAATAATTAGGTATACATATAAAAAAAATGATTATAAGTGAATCCTTGAAAATTCACTGCTGAAGATGATGTCAAATTTGATACCACATTTATAAGAAATGTTAATGAATCAAATAAATCTTTAAAGGGATATTTACTCAAATTCTCTAACTGCAACAAAGTTGTTCTATTTAAGAAATAATATACAATTACTGTCTTTTGATGAGGTAAATATGCGGTTTTATTGACTTTTGAAAAAATTATATTCACTGAGGCCGACGGCCGAAGTGAATATCAGTTTTTCAAAAGTCAATAAAACCCCATATTTACCGAAAGAAAAGACAGTAATTGTTTTATTCCATAGTCCGAGAGAAGAAAATGTATCTAATGACAAACGTATACCAATTTGTTTTTTACATGAAACATTTTACCATAACGTTGCATGTAAAAGCGCGTGACGTTAAGCGCGGTGAATAACACTTTCTCTGGTGAATATGCTTTTTTATTCAAAATCCAATTCATATAGAAAAACCTACTAAAATAATACCAATATGGAATAATAAGAATTATTGCCCTTTACACACTTTAAGCATTGAGAGGCAAACAGATAAATAAATAATATTAAATTTAACATTTTTTAAGTTTATTAAGTTTTGAACACAGTTTGATTTTAAACAACATCAAATGCTGACATGAAGCAATTTGTTTCATTGATATATTTGTTCAAATTTCCTGAAAGATCACATGTATACTTTTAGAATGGTTTACGTTATAACTTTACTGTATGTGTCATTGATACATAAAATGTTGCTAGAAGGCTCAAATGGTGCTCTAAACCTAACATTGGGTTGAACCGTCTTTAAATTAAATTTCATATATTATTATTAAGATTAAATAAACTGAATTATATTTTTAATTCTAGTCTGTTTACTCCAACCAATTAGAAAATGAAGTTTGATTTAAAGAAACATATGTAATTGTGACTTTTGGTGTACAAAATATTGTTAAAACTTTCATATAAAGCATTATAGATTACTGTTTTAATGATCGACATAACTCACAGAAACAAATTACGAACTTATAGGCAATACAAACAAAGTGTGAAAACCGAACAATATGTCCGTCTGAACATTTTCAAAACTGAGCGATGTACAATGGCTCTGTTTTGCTCCGGTTCACTTCCACTTGCGTGTGAGACGGGAAGATACTCCAGGCCGCCTACACCCATTGAAGACAGAATATGTGTGCTGTGCGAAACTAACAGCATAGAAAAAAAAAAAAAACCACTTTCTAATGGAATGCTCATTATATGATGATCTTCGATACAATCTTTTTAATGAATGCTCAAAACTTATTGAAGACTTTCAAGATTTTAATACAAACAGAAAATTTATTGAAATTATGAATTGTACCAATATCCAGTATTATTTTTGCAAATGTTTATATAAATTTTATTTGCGTAGAAAATTATTTTTACAGTAATATTTTCCATTAATCACTTTTTAATGCAGTTATTTATAAGATTTTTACCCAATTTTATAGTATTTTATATTTCATAGTTAATACAAATATCTTTTTTAAACTAAGAATTATTTATATTTTAAGCTACTTGTTCCATTTTGATATAACTTTTATGAGATTATTTACAAGTTTAAATAGTATATTTTTGTATATATTTTGGTTTTAAGGATCAGTGTCTCATAAGTCATTTTTTGGCTGGATATTGATTGTTATTTGTACTTATATGACTATTGTGTGAATGACTTGTTTCAATCAATATGTGACACTATAATAAACAATTTTATTCTTTTATACAAACATAAATTGCAAATTGTATTAATTAGTTTAGCAGGTGTTCTTCTTAATTCATGTTATTAGAACAATTATTTATGACACCACCCTGTATTCCCTAATTAACAAACAAAAACAATGACATAATTATCTATACTCCTTTGAAGCCATTTAAGAACTAATTATAGAGTAATTGGTTCTTTTTGTTCACCTGTCATTAATTTCATACAAGTAAATTTTACAATCAATTTCATTTGAATGAGAGTAGCTATGGCATGTAGTACTGCTAAGAGAGTTAGACTGAATAGAAAGATAATAGACTACTCAATTATGGATAGTGAGGGTTTGGTTGATGAGGCTGTTGTGTCTTCAGCACTAGATAATTTAATGGTGATTTTTTTGTTGAGACATAAACATGATAGAAAGAGATGGTTATTAATTATCTGTTTTATTTCATTCTTGAAAAGTTCTGTAATCTTTCTTAGGACATTTTGGCTTGACATTCTTTTTAAATCATAATATTTATATTAAAAGTGTGTTATATTAAAAGAAAGTGCAGAAATCGCAATAACATGTTTTTTAAACTGTGGGAAAAATGATATTAGAATAAATACCAAAATTATAAAATCTTTTGGCATTTGATAATAAAGATGGAGAAAATGTATAAAACCTGTTTAGAAGAACATTGACAAAACATTATTATCAAGAGATAAAACATTAAGATTTAAACTAACATGTGCAAACTTTTCTATAAAAATGTCAGAAGTAATACTAATACTAATACAAGTGTATTTAATTTACCAGTATAGGTAAATAATTTTGGTGTTAGAGTTATATCCCTTTGAAATTCAAAATTTGTTATTTATATAGGTATAAAAAAAAAATTCTACTTTTCTTGAAACTCTCTTGACTACATTATTCAAATAAGAGTGTCTGTCATTAAAAGTTGTCTTCAATATTCTAAAAAAATATCTTCTTTGTTATTTTTCAAACATTGCTCATTTACATACACGTAACATCTTTGCACAATGGATTGTTTTGTTACATTTTAAGATAAAAGGCAGTGGCAGTATTCACAAAACAACTTGAATTAAGATTCCAATTGTAATACTAATTTATAATAGGACATGTAGAAAAATCTGTCCATTCAAAACAAATCTTAACTCTAATAGCTTTATGTATACAAATCTTGATCTCTACATGTTTAGACATGGTTTGACTGTCAAGAAATTGAAAGTTTAAGGTGTTGTTAAAAATATATCTTCCATAAAAACGAATTTATGGAGATTAAGGGGAGATTATTCAAACCTTGAAAGTTAAATTCTTACAAATTTATTTATTAGGGTCTCATTCGGGGGTTCTGATCCTGGATCCCGCTTACTGTTTTGTCAGATTCCCCGTATCTCTCTTACACTATGTACGTAAGCAAATCTCAATTATTTATAATTTCCCGAGTCCTGCTAGACTTCATATTATGTCTTCACAGCATAATAATTTGACTTTCACGTGTCACGCTTACAAAGAATTGGCAATCCTGCGTCACACTTAGACCCCAATGAGACCCACTTTATACATCTGTAAATAAACCTGACTTTGATAACTGTTACCTCTGGTGTTCATATAATTCTTTATTTAAACAGTGAAGTATTAAATTGTATCATATTTTTTTTCAGAAAGATAAACAGTGTGAGATAGAAGATAAAATATTAAACAAGAAAGAAGAAGGTTTGAAGGTAACATAATTTAGTGAATCTTAAAATCCTAAGATGTAACATTTTTAATGTCTTAACCACAAAATCTACATTTCGTTTCTCAAACTTTCTAACAGCTTGTCTTAGTGAACATTAACAAAGTAACCTGCTTTATATCTTTCAATTTATCACAGGAGAAAAATAACGAAATTCATTCTCAACATTTTGTTTACAAATACAGAGATTACACAATCTTTAATCCTTTGATATACCAAAGTATAGGGTATGTTGGAAATGTCATATTTATATACTTTTTAATTGGTTGAGATTGGAATGTTCAAACTGTTAATCAATATACCAATAAAATTGTCCATACCTTATTTTCTGCTGTGATAAATTGAAAGATTTTCAAACGTTATTCCAAGTGTAAAATAACAACAAATAAGACCAATAATTTCAATACAGCAAAATACATTTACAAGTTATACTTAACCTTTACATGTTTATATCTAAATGCTTTATAACGGAAAAAAAATTCTGAAAGAAAAAAAGTACACATGGATGAAAAGTCCTTACAAAGTATGGACGATGTTGTCACATGTTAGGTCCTGTTTCCGTTTTTATGATAACAAATTTATTAAAATTGTGAAAAAAGTTCTGATTCACAGGTTAAAGTTTTTTGGTATTTGATATTTAGGCCTTTCATATATTTATCGGTTAACAGGTGATAACATTTTAGAAAATAAAAGCCATGGTTCAATTGTAGAAATGTGCACAATCTGCTGTAGTGCATTTATGTTTTCATCAAAGACTACTGTTTTGCATTGGAAATGTTTGATTTATACTTGAGAAGTTATTTCTGACTGTATCTGAAATCATTCATTTCTTATTGTAGGTTGAAGAAATTGCAAATAAAGGTCGTGGGGTGATTGCTAGTAAAGATTTCTTCCGTGGAGACTTTGTTGTGGAATATGCTGGTAACCTTATCAGTCAGAAGGTTGCCAAACAGAAAGAGTTGGACTACGGCAAAGACCCCAGTATTGGTTGTTACATGTATTACTTCACTCATAAAACTATTAATTACTGGTAAGTAAAGAAGGATTAGGAATAAAAGGAATTAGGACTGTATGGCTTAAGGTGGTTCATAACACTACAAGGAAATTACTCTGTAAAAATCATCTGAATGTTTTAATCACATACAATTGTTAAGGAAATATAAAGCTTCTCAATAATCAAAGTTATTGTTTGTCAACCTCATATATCAAGTTGTATTGAACATTATTATCATACTTGACTTTTTATACTAATGTATGCAATGTATATGTTTGCATTTTGTTTGATTTTTCATGATGAGGGCCTCAGGGAAGATTAGTTATATAGCTAACTGTGTAACCCTCTTAAAATAAAGTATTGTTGTTGTTGTTGTTGTTGTTATATATCCAAGGAAATTTTCTGATAAAGAGTGTGATACAAGTTTTTTTTAATATTTTTATCAAATGGTCTAAGTTAATATTTTGTCAAAATTTTATGAAAAGTAAACGAGCCAAATTAATTTTAGTCAAGGTGTTTGGTGCCATCTTAAGTCATAATATAATGTGTCATAGCAGGGATAAGTGTTGGCCTGCTGACGGTCAACTTTTTAATAGCAATGATATTTTAGAACAGTTGAAATAAAAAAAAATTATCTCATGAAGATTCTTATATCCTGAATATACAAATTCATGAAATATATGCTGATCAAGTTTTCTGTCCACTTATCAATGAAGCATTTTGTTATTGAAATATACAAAATCATAACAATTTTACTCACAAGTTTAATGCAGCATTTTTATTTTATTTTCAGTGTGGACGCAACTGCAGAGAGTGGGCGTCTTGGTCGTCTCATCAACCACAGTAGAACGAAAAACAACTGTCACATGAAATTAACAGAAATAAATGACCGCCCATACCTCATGCTTGTGGCCTCAAGAGATATTTCAACTGGTGAAGAACTTTTATATGACTATGGGGACAGAAATAAAGAATCTCTGACGTCACATCCGTGGTTAAAGTCATGATGATTGGTTGTCGTTAGCTTTTATTGTTTTAAAATTCCCATGGTTACTGTGTTTTGAATTGTTACTTTTTACCAGATGTTCAATTGCATTTATATTGACTGATTGTGTTTGATGCATGTTTTTAAACAAACTCTATGTGTCATGTGTATGAATGAAGTTTTAGACAATATATATGTGTCATGTGTAAAAGTGTAGGTTTTATGTAAACAAACTTTATTAGTCATGTGTATGAATGTAGTTTTAAGAGTTTTTAAAAGAAGTTGTGGTTGTTATTTCCATAGGTATTTATTTTTGTAGCTGTTGCAAAAATATTCAAAGATATGGACAGAAAATGTTCAAAGATTTGTATAAAAAGCTAGTTTTATTAGCTACCTGGTAGAAAATTATTTTCCAAGTCAGAATTTCTGTGTATTTGTGAAAAATATTTTTAAAGAAAATCCTATGATCATGGTTAAAAATGACAGACTCATAGTCTCTGAGGTAATTATATATTTATACATATATGTTCATTATTTTAAAACAAAAAAAATGTTTGGGTATTAAATCAATTATAGATTCTAAATAGCGTTTAAGAATATTTTACATACTAAGATGTTTTCCAATTTAAGATCTTTTTGTTTGGGCATTAAATATTGAATATAAGACATACTTTGTATAATCAGAGATATTGTTCAAACAATTCCTGATTTGAGATTCTAAGTTGTGTGAAAAATATTAAAAATGTGATGCCAAATTATTGGTAATCTGTTTTGGTAATACCTTTTTTGTGTAAAATCTTCAGTTATTTAGATTTTGACTTAGTATTGACATAAACCTAGAGCTGAGAATCACACGTTGACCTTAAAATTTCTGATAAAGTTTTAATGTTTGCCTTGGTGTCGCAATTTTTCTTAGCATAACTTAAGATCCTGTTTTATTTTGTGAAAAGAGCTCAAGATTTTTACTTTGTGAGATTATACTGTTTGAAACATTTTTGTCAGATATTTCATGCATTCTATAAAAATGATATGCATTTATGTTTATCAATTAATATAAAATGAAAATATTTTAAGTGAAAAATTATGCGTTTGAATTATTGAATCATGTATCAATGCTCTAGAAATAAAATGTGTAATTGATTTTTTTTGTTATTTTGTGTATGTCTGTGAAATATGTGGAGTACCTTTCAGAATAAGATAAACAGAAGAATCAAATTTTATGTGTCGAGAAATAGATGTAGTGGATGAAATGTCTCTTGTACATGTATTAGATTAGATTTGTATAAGTTGTGAATAAGTTATTTACATAAAGTTAAGACATAAATGTATTTTTTGTGTGTCAATATTTAAACAGGTATTGGATTTATTCAGGTTTACTTCTGAAAATCCAGCCTATATCTTATGAATAAGATATAAAGGGAAAATGAAGTTGTTGTCAATGTGAAACTATAATGATGCATCCATAAATTTATATTTTGAAACTAGTCAGCTATTTTCACCTCATTGCAATGCTCAGACTACATACTTCCTAAAAACCTTATGACTGCTATATTTGAATTTCACTTTTCATCAATTTAGTGTTTATGTTAAGTTCTGTAAAAACATAAATTAATACTGTACAATGAACTATTTGGCATTTTTTTTATTCAACTTAGGGTTTTGAAATGATAAGTTGATATTTGTGGATAATTAATTGGAAAATTGTTTGTGAAATTCATAGTTTACCACTACAAGAGTTCAAATTGATGGCGGTTCAAATTTTTACCTTTAGATTGTCTATTTTAATGCATCCAGTATGGACCTTCAATATCTGAGAGCTATCTTTATCACCACCATTTTTCAAGAGTTTTGATTTACAATTCTCGAAATGTTTTGGCCTTTTTAACCATGAAATTTGTTTTTAACATGTTTGTTTATCCAAACACACAAAATTTCTTTTTTTTCATTTACGCATTGTAAATATAATAATGCTCCACACATGAATGTGACAAAATAATAAATGAAAAATTTCTGATTTATAAAACTCTTAATTAAAACTATTATAACTGTAGTAATGAAATATAACAACTTATCACAAAATGTTGCAATGATCAGATTTTCATAACATTTTTTATATATTTCATGAAATAAAGCTGCCAAGTATTTTAATATATAATAGACACCTTTGAAAATATCCTTACATAGGTAATTGAAGTGTAGATATACAATACATAACTATACTTACCTTTTATAAAGGCAAGTTATTAATCATTCCCAATCTTTTATTTGACCTGCATGCATGTATGCGGTTTTAAATTTTATGGAGGAATGTAAAACCCTGATTGATCTTTTATTGCTGAAGTATATTTTTTTGACAATGTGCATAAACATTGATAATTACTTATATTGAATGTAATGAACTGAATGCAGAAAAACAGCCTAATTAAACTAGGTAAATGATATTTTTTGTTATTTTAGATTAGCTAGCCTTTAACACAGAGGCAACATGACCAAAGCAGAAAAAAGTTGAAGCCCTCAAACGTATCTTCAACACAATAAGAAAATCTTGCCCTCAACTAGACCTTGTGTATGTTTTTCAATTTAGCTGGCCCATAAACCAAACTGTGTACTTGTTCAATGAAAATAGACCTCATATTAATGAACTAAAATTAAAAAAACATACACAATATACCCATAAGTGGCCTTCAACTGTAATGTATACTTTCGCCAAGTTGTCTCTTTGACATATTCCCCAATTCCATTCTCAATTTTTGTGCCACCTTGACTGAGTCAAAAAGTGAGACATAGGTATGCTGTTTCCGGCGTCGGCGATGGCGGCATCAACAATGTATTCGTTTGTGATTAGGTCTAGTTTATGGTGAACCACAAGTGGTAGGTTAATCATATTTGGTATGCAGTTGTATAAGCATTGGCACATCTCCTTTCCAAGGATTTATTATATGGCCCTGCCCTCTCAGTCATGGTCTATTGACTTCGAAACTTTTGCTTATTTAACATGTATTAGTTTGTGATAAGGTCAGTTTATGGGCCACAAGTGGTAGGTCAATGATATTTGGTATGCAGTATTGTAAGCATCCGCATACCTCATTTACATGGAGATAATTTAGCTCCGCCCCCTTAGTCATGGTCTATTGACTTTGAAACTTTTGCTCATTTTACATGTATTAGTTTGTGATTAGGTCAGTTTATGGGGAACCACAAGTGGTAGATCAATGATATTTGGTATGAAGTTGTGTAGCCATCGGCATATCTCATGTCCATGGAGATAATTTGGCTCCTCCCCCTTATTAATGGTCTATTGACTTTGAATTTTTTTCTGAGTTATCATGTTTTTGTTTGTGATTAGGTCAATTCAAGGGGAACCATTAGTGGTAGGCCAAAGTTAATTGGTATTCAGTTGTATAAGCATTGGCACATCTCATTTCCATGGAGAATATTTAGCCTCACCCCTCAGTCACAGTATAAAGACTTTGAAATTTATCTTAGTTTACATGTATAAGGTTGTGATTAGATCAGTTTAAGATGAACTGCTAATGTTAAGTCAATGACATTTGGTATGCAAATTTGTTGGCATTTGCAAGTATTGTTTCCATGGAGATTATATAGCCCCACCCCCTCTTATTGACTTTGAAACTTTTCTATAGTTTACTAGTTAATGTTTGCATTTAGATTTGGCAACAATATTGCAAAAATATGATAAGTCAATGGTCCTGATGGTATTTGGTATGCAGTTGTGTAAGCATTGGCACATCTCATTTACATGGAGATTGTTAAGCCATGTAACTCAGTCATGGTTTATTGACTTTGAATATTTTCATAACTTGTAAGATATTAAAGATGTTAAAGTATTGCTTTTTTGATTTCAACATTTGCATAATCAAAGTTACAAAAAGGCGAGACATATCTCTGAGATAACAGTTTATTATTATTAAGAAGATATAAAAGGTTAGAGGCTCCTGACTTTTGCAAGACATAGGTAGTACTATCTGGTGTAAACTTTTTTTTAATAAAGCTTTAAATATCAGAAGGTAGAAGACGTGGATGCTTCATATTTTGAATACACATCCCTTATATTATGTTACAAAGTTTCATTAAAAAAAATAATGTCCATTGTCCTTGACCTCATTTTCAAGATTCAGCCATCGCTTGAAATATATTTGAGTTGTTTTGTCCTGTGAAATTCTCAATTGTTATGACCAAAGGATTACTTTCTTGCAACGTCTGCATGTCAGTCAGACATATTTCACCTGTCCTTCATGGATCAGTGATCAAGATTAAAGTTTTTTGATAGGTCCTTTTTCTCAAATACAACGAGTATTGCAGTCCACTATGTGTTTAGAAATCATTGTATTGGAACCAAATGCTAGTCTGATCTATAACTTGTCATGGTGTAAACTTTATAACAAATATCAATATATTCAAGCATGACAAAAAAAAGTGTGAAAAAATGATTATTTGAGTGAATTTTCTAATTCAAAAGACCATTAGTCACAACTCTGCACAAAATCATCAGACAGGTACAAAATTGGAATTAAACTGATCTGTAACTTGTCATGATTAAACTATAAACCAATTATCAAATCAATGTCTTCAAGCATAACAAAAAAAAAGTATGGAAAACTGATTTTTTGAGTTTAAGGACCAATACTCTGCACAAAAACATCAGATGAACATTATTCAAACTTGATCTGTAACTTGTCATAATAAAACCATATACAAATTCACAATCCATATCTTTAAGCATGATGAAAAAAAGTGTGGAAAATGGAATTGAATGGAAGACAGATGGAAGGAGTGCACAAATAAAATCCCCCTTGACTTTTCGGGTAGGGGACTAATAAGCAGTAGATCAAGTATATTTGGTGATTGGAATGATTTATAAATGTTATATGTTTACAATAAGTCCTTGCAGATTTCATTTGACTTCAATGTCATTTTCATGGTTCATTAGTCAATGTTTAATTTTATTCTTTTTTGTTTCTTTTTTAATCACTATAAACTATATGTCAAGTATACTAGGTGTATGGAATAATTGTATTGTGTACTTTTCTGTCTTGACCTCATATTTATGTTTCATTGGTCAAATGTTGTTTTTTGTGTTTGTCTTTTTTTTCAATTAGCATACACAATAGGTCAACTATATTTGGTTTATAAAACTGTAAGGTGTATATGTCTGTCTGACACTATTTATTTGACCTTGACCACATTGCCCTAAATCTTTAAAAAAAAGTTTCTGTAACACTTTTAGAACAACCTTTATCAAAAAGACTTTCAACGTAAAATTAATTGTCGGTTTTAAAAGCAGGCAAGACATTTCAGCGTGTGTATTTTGTTTTTTTTAGATTTTATTGTTTTATCCTTGTATTTCTGGATGAGTTTATGAAATTAGGATGCATATTTGATTTTCAATACCATACTGATAATTTCAATTTACTTTTAAATTGATGGTTACTATTTCTAAATTTTAATAAAACGTCAGTGTTAGTTTTAGTCTTAGAATAAGATGCATGATTTTCCTTCAAAGAAATGTTATTGGCTTTAAACTAGAGAGTACTCTCATATCTGTTCTATAGGGTTCTCGGTGGCCCAGTGGTTTAAGTAGTTACCACTGTAATCACAAGCCAGTCAACACTAAGGTTGTAAGTTCAAACCCTGCTCGTGCAGACACACTTGACTCAAATCTTAATTGTCTAGGATTGTCAGTTTTCCTATGGACGTTCTGTGGTTTTCTCTCGACGCTCCAGCTTTATACACCAATTAAAAATGACAGCCACGAAATAGCCTAAATGTGGTGCTAAAAATGTGACAATCTAAAACCAAAATCAATTGAATCATATCTGTTCAAAGTATATTTTGTTGGGAGGACTGCTACATCCACTCGAAGTATTTATATTTGTATCCATCTGATGAGTTAATATAAAAAAGAAGATGTGGTATGATTGCCAATGAGACAACTATCCACAACAGACCAAAATGACACAGACATTAACAACTATAGGTCACCGTACGGCCTTCAACAATGAGCAAAGCCCATACCGCATAGTCAGCTATAATAGGCCCCGATAAGACAATGTAAAACAATTCAAACGAGAAAACTAAAGGCCTTATTTATGTAAAAAAAATGAACGAAAAACAAATATGAAACACATAAACAAACGACAACCACTGAATTACAGGCTCCTGACTTGGGACAGGCACATCCATAAATAATGTGGCGGCGTTAAACATGTTAGCGGGATCCCAACCCTCCCCTAACCTGGGACAGTGGTATAACAATACAACATAAGAACGAACTATAAAAATCAGTTGAAAAAGGCTTAACTCATCAGATGGACAAAAATACAAGTAGACGTGGCCGGGTACTTATACATCCCGACACAAAAAGACGCAATGAACAGATCTGAGAGTACTCGCAGTTATCTGACAGCTAGTTCAAAGCCACTTACAACTAATAAAAACTTCAACTGATTTTTATAGTTTGTTCTTATGTGTTTTACTGTTACACCACAAGGTTAGACAACAAACTAGTCCGGAGTGAAGTGCATGTTATCCAGTGGTTGTCTTCTAATGCTTTGAATCATATTTTTTTCCATGATGCTGTTTGTTATCTCGTTTGATTGTTTCAGGGCTTTTCAGTGCTGAATACGCAGTATGGAATCTGCTCATTGTTCAAGGCTTTACATTTACTTATAGTTGTTGATATGTGTCATTTGGTCTCTTGTGGAGAGTTGTCTCGTAAGCAATCATACCCAATCTGCTTTTATATTTAATTAAAATTGCATCAGATTTTGATGAAAAATAAGTCATCATTATCCATGATATCAGAATCAGAAATGAAATTGAATTAAGTTTTACTGTTGAGAAAGTTCATTTTCACAATTTTTTAACAGTTGTGAGAATTCAAGTTGCAGTTTTGCACGAAAAGTTTAAAAGCTAATTATATGTTGGTTTGGATTTTATTTCTAAATGCTAAAAAATTACAAAAAAAAGAGTTTTTCTCTTATTTTTATTATAAAAAATTTGACTTTGTGAAAGACTATTGAAGTCAGACTCGGACATATTATACATTCTCAATTGAAAGAAGGAAAGAGGATGTGTTGCTTTCATTGCTGACAACTAGAAGGGACAAATCTCTGTTAATGTTGAGTGCAAAAGGACCATTTAATCCGCTCTCTTTGGAAATTATAACCTTTGATTCTGTACCATCTGGTAATAATGCTATAATATTGTTGTTTCCCCTGCAAGCCACATACACAACCCCGTTTTTATCTACATCAATGCCAAATGGAGTAATCATATCACAGTTCTTAGACCACAACTTTTCACCTGCTTTGTTATAGCACATAACAGTATTGTTATCCCAGTCTGTACAGTAAAGTTTGTCTCTGAACACTGCAATACGAGTGACGGAATATCCAAATACGTCTATACTATTTTTAAAATTAAAATCAAAATCTAACATAAGAATTGTGTTCGGTATCACTCTTACATATATCATTTGTTCCAAGCTACAAATCCCAAAGCACTCACCAGCAATATTTTTTTCTTCACTATTTTGTTTTTTTCAAAATCAATCTTATCAACATCATTGATATCATGAAAAGTAATTGCCACTTCATTTTGTCTGACATAACAAAGATCTGATGGAATATTCTGGAATTTTAGTATTTCTCTCACAAACACACCAGTATTGCTGAACAGAAAAAGGCTCTTGTTTTGTTGCTCTATAAACAAAACACCACTAGCTTCTGGCAATATCTGACATCCGATTGTGCGAACTGACTCATATGGCATTTTAATCTTTGTTTGATTGTTGGCTTGATTTTGCTAAGAACTGGGATTTGTGGAGACTGAATTTGACCTTCTACTTTTGTTTTCAGTTGTAAATTATAAGGAGATAATCTTACCAATACTTTCCCAAACATTTTTACCTCTGGAAACTTTGACTCCAAATCAAGTAAAAATTCTATATTAATTTTTCTTTCACAAAAAATGTTTGCACACTTCAAATCATTTATATACTTTTCTTCTTCCTTAATAATCTTGTCAAATTTATTTAAACCAAAATACATTTGTAGATCAGTTGAAAATTCAACCATTTTAGAAAAATCTCTTTGTTTTTGTTCAACTTGGATAGTTTTGCTCTCAATTTCACTCTGCAAATTTCCAATTTCATCTCTTGTTTTTGTATTAAAACTCAGACTCTATATCATTCAATAAACATTTTTCCACTTTGTCTAAGTGTTCATTAATTGATTTTCGCATTTCACAAACTTTGCTAATACCTTCTGCTTTCTGCTTTTGCAGTGATTCAAGATTTTCAGAGAAAAAGTTTTTTATTGTTTCTAAATTTTCAAGAAGATTTGAAAGGTCCTTTTCAACTGTGGATACATGCGCAGACGACTTTATATTTCCCACAACGTCAACAAGTTGAACTAGGCCCTTACCGCCACCATGTTTATCTTTCATACACTTCACACAGCAAGCAGCATCATGAAAAATAGCAAAATATTTCATATTTTTGGTCATGGTCTTCACAATTGTTCTTTATATTTAGAATGAATTCTGGTAAATTTTGGTAACATGACCTGGTGAGGCTTTGACGTCTTGGATCGGCAATGATGTTTCTGACATTCAGGACAAAGAAACACATCACATTCAGTACACCATGTGACTGCTGTACTTGTTTCATCGTCTTCTTGACACAAACTGCAGAAGTAACTTGCAGATGTTGCCATGGTGCATCAAAACCTAAAGAAAATTAATAAATTGAAATGACAAAATTTTGAATGTTATATAGAGTGGGGCGCTCTTATTCGCCGTGGACATCATTTCGCCGTTTTATGATTTTGAGGTGTAAAACATTCAAAGGATGGTTGAATTTGAAGAAATATGCCGGTTAATTATATTTTTATAACAAATATGATAATTTTTGAAAATGAGACCAAATTTCGGCACTTACCGCAAAGGACCGAAAAACGAACAACGATTTTCAGCCTATTTCCTGAATGAAAAAAAAAAAAAACATTTCAAAGAAGTATTTCTTCAGTATTTTTTTCTGATTGCCCTAAATTTCAGGTTTCTTTTAACACCTTTCAAATGTCTGCTATTCATCTATAATGAAATTTATTTGATACATATTGTTTAAAGCTGAAGTTATTTGGTTTTAAATAGATGTGTAACAATTCGGCGAATATGTGTCCCCCGTTGACAAAACATCAGGAAATTTCAAACACCCTTTAATCCAACATTTCAAATGATTTTTCTCAAAACAAACACGTTTTAAAGCTACGAATATTTTGCATTTGAAGTTATCTTCATAAAGAAATATCAGTATACTTCAAAAACATAAGGACCTGAACATTAACTGAAGAAAACATGGAAAGATATGGCGAAAATGAGCACCCCACTCGTTTGAAGGGAAATAATCCTTAAGAAATTAACAGATTTTCATAACTTTTCTTCAAACATGCAAGTAGATATTATAAATTTATTTAACTGTTTGATTCATTTGAGCCTACTAGTTGTATGAAATTTAAATAGTTAAATTGCTGATGAGATTGAAATTCAAAAGTAGAAATCTATTATTTTAGTTTTTTAAGCAAAGGAGTAAGTTTGGTAAGGGTCATATTTAGCCCGTATTATCAAGTTCAATGTTACAAGACAAAAAATGAAAGCAACCCTAAAGGAGTAGGTCAAGTAAGACCCCTTTTTGGCCCCAAAATATAGCAGTTTTACAAAATTGTTAAAATGTAAACTTTTAGTTATTTATTGGACAGTAGAATGCTTCTGCTACATAAATAGGGGCTGTTTTTGACAATACAATGCACATTTTAGTTAAATTTTAGACGGTTTCTGTGTAAAACGAAAGTGGCCGTATTCGTGTTCATCCTTAATATTGAAATGTAAGTTGTATTTGGTGATAATACACAACATAATCAACATATATAAAGGTTGCGGATGAACACGCAGGGGCGGACTCAGCCATTTTAAAAAGGGGGGTCCCAACCCAGGATAAACGGGGGGGGGGGGTCCAACTATATGTCCCATTCATATGCATTGAGCGGCCAAAAAAGGGGTCCCCCCCCCCCCCCCCTTGAATCCGCCAACAACACGGATGCGGTCACTTTCATTTTTGACAAAAACCATCTGAAAAGTGACACTTTTCGGCATATTAGGTAGATTTTTCATATTTGAGCTTGAATCGGGTCGTTTTTAATGACTAAATCAGTTAAAATCTTTCACATAAACTCAAATGTTATAGACACTTAAGTGTTTAAAAAGTGGTCAAAATCTTTCGTCAAATGAACCTGAAATTTGAGGCCAAAATCGGTCCTTACCGGACCTACTCCTTTATGTAGTGAGCATACATCTGCATAAATAATACGATGTTACCTTTCAGTCTTTTATACTGATTTTGTCCATTGACTGTTCATGATTGAGAAATGGAATGTTAGCATTTTGACTGTCAATTTTTCGTAAAAATGGAAAATAATTGAACATTTGTGTCTTAACTACCAGTGGTAATATATATTGGTCCCATATCTGTATAAGGATTGAATTACACAGTGTCACGAATTAGAAGAATTATAAGTTCCAATTAAGGAATGACTAATATTTTTTTCTGTTTATAAAAAATGTGGTGCACACTGAATAATCCGCGTATCATGAGCGAGTTATTTTAAAGTGTACACCACATTTTTATGTTATTTCGAATAGACAGAAAAACATATTACAGTCATTTCTTATAATTCTAAATTCCATTTTAAACCGGTGTATTAAAACCATGAAAAAGCGTTGATGACGTCATGGTCACATGACAAAATTCTGTCTATGAACTAATCAAAAGACGCGTCACATCCAAAATTAAATTATATATACAAATAGTATTCTGGAATCGATTAATTATTTCTACTGGAATATAATTAAGTATTACAGAAAGTTCCTAACGGAATAAATAGAAGAGCACATTTGTTGCAACAGGAACAGTCGCGGATATTATGAAATTGTTTTATATATATAACTTGACAAAGTTTCTAGTGGAACATCTTAGGTGGAACAAATTACGGGCGGACACAGTCATTATCAAAAGGGGTAGTGGTTCCAAATCGAGGATAAAAAGATGGGGGTCCAACCATATGTCCACATTCAAATGCATTGATTGTCCAAAAAGGGGCCACTACAAATATATATATACGTTGTACGTTGACATGAGATCATACACACCATTGAAAACATTTAACACAACCATTACAGTATATCTTATTGTATTCCTTTGTAAATTCTAATTACTATGAACATGTATTAGAGTTTCCCAGAACCCAGGTTTACTCTATGAATGATATTTTTTTGTTATGGAATACTTTTTTCAGCATTTACTTTTTGTGTTTTTTTTTTTGTTTTTTTTTTATAAAAACTCACATGTGCTTGTAAATCAAAAAGTGTGTGTATTCTTAGAGTCTGTGTTCCGTATGGTATAACATTTATTCAATAAAAAACACAGACTCATCTCTGTTTAAAAAGGTGTTTCTGTTAAAATGGTATATGGACCTTGGCAGATTCTCTTCAGGTATCCCTGGCCAATTTTTTTTTCATTTTTGTAATATTAAGAATTGTTAGAATCTGATTTTTCGCGTATATATGGGAATAATGTTCCATGTATCCTAATATCACATGTGTCATTCGGTATATCGAGAACAATTATCGTGAAAGAATATACCTAACGGTGGTCAAATATTGCGATTCGATCGTGAAAGCACTGGTATAGGGTCGTGATTGAAATCTTATACCGAGAAGAATCTAATTTAATGAATTATATCTACGAAAAATCTGTCTTTCAAAATGTAATGTTAGTTTGAAATTTATATTTAATCCTTTTTTATACTGATATATCTTGTCATGCGGATCTTTTTCAAAAATTATATTTTTATCCTAGTTCCTATGTAGTTTTCAATTAATATAAAAATTAAAAACAATAAAACTAAATTAAATATTTCTGGGGCAATAACTCTTAAACAAGAAATTATCATTTCAGGGTGGTACATCTGGTCATGCTGATAATTTTTGTAATCTACTCTCTAGCTAGTTAGTTCCTTTAGATTTTTTTAAAGCAATGGCAATGAAATACCAAAAAAAAAAAAAACAATTCAAGGGTAATAACAAAAAAAAAAGATGGGCAGATTTTATCTCAATTCTCGGGGTGGATAGAACGTGTTGTAGTAACCCATTTAATTCTGTCAGTTTTTTTTTTCTCTCTAATATTGCTATTCTTATAGAAATATAAGGCAAAACTGTAATTTTACTTATATATGCTAGTATTCCATTTTTAGAGAAAGATCAACCTTGACAAAAATAAAAACATTTTAAAAGAAAAGTTTTTCAGAAGTCAGGTGTTTTCAAGAAAATCATTGCAAGTTCACTATGTTTCATTGTATTACTTTTTGAATATATTTTTATCATAAAAATTATTCATGTCTGACAAAACAATTCAATGTACTGAATCCAGTGGTGTAATTATTTTTTTTTCTAGCTTCGATAAACGATCTATAAAATGAAAAGGCGGGTTACTCATCAATAAATTTATACACATTTTTCACACACAAAATGTACATAAAATGACACGTTGGTTGAATTTACTCGCATGCAATATTTTGAACATATAAAAAAGACAGGCATTATGTTTGTTAACCATATTAATATCATTGTGTGAAAAATCTACACGAAAATTCGTTTTTTGGTGACATTAATCAATTTGTATTTAAAACCTGGTCTGTTAATGGGTCGGATGTATAAAACGCGGTCTGTTAATTGGTCTGTTAAAAGTTATGAATGGCAATAAAATGTATGATTTATTGCTATATAGGGTGTTATCGGATGAACAATGAACAATTGTTGGATCCCGCAAGCATGTTTAACTCCGCCACATTATTCATGTATGTACCTGTCCCAAGTCAGGAGCTTGTAATTCAGTGGTTGTCGTTTGTTTATGTGTTACATATTTGTTTTTCGTTCATTTTTTTTTACATAAATAAGGCCATTAGTTTTCTCGTTTGAATTGTTTTACATTGTCTTATCGGGGCCTTTTATAGCTGACTATGCGGAATGGGCTTTGCTCATTGTTGAAGGCAGTACGGTGACTTATAGTTGTTAATGTCTGTTTCATTTTGGTCTTTTGTGGATAGTTGTCTCATTGACAATCATACCACATCTTCTTTTTTATAATTTAGACAATGGAAATTGAAAATTGATAAAAATGGTTTCAAAAGTGTAATATTAAAGTAATATTAGTTTCATACAAGAATGGTCGCATACAATGTGTATCATGTGGATTCTGTTTAATTGTCACGAATGACACCGATTTGTCACCCATCTACATTGGTAACCAGTATATAAACCAGAGATAAATGTCGTCGGACACTCATGGCATACACGAGAATCTGGATGGAGACGCAGAATTTAGAAAAATAGATAAGTTCCTTCTTATTTTTTACTGTTAAATCACTGTCCCAGGTTAGGTGGAGTGTTTGGTTCCCGCTTACATATTTAACCCCGCACCATTATCTATGTATGTGCCTGTCCCAAATCAGGAGCCTGTAATTCAGTGGTTGCCGTTTGTTTATATGTTACATATTTGTTTTTCGTTCATTTTTTTATATATAAATAAGGCCAATAGTTTTCTCGTTTGAATTGTTTTACATTGTCATTTCGGGGCCTTTTATAGCTGACTATATTGTTGAAGGCCGTACGGTGACCTATAGTTGTTAATTTCTGTGTCATTTTGGTCTCTTGTGGAGAGTTGTCTCATTGGCAATCATACCATATCTTCTTTATTATAAGGACAGTAGAGAGTAATGCATTGCTAAAAGGAGAGAGAAAATAATAATTTTTTAAGAATATAGACATGAAACACCCCTGGGTGTTGTTACAGTAACAACTGCAGTTCTCCTCTGCACTTATGTATATAGAAATGAACGAAACGGAAACAAATAAATTAAAACTTAAGATAACCAAATGTAGCTGCATTCGCTCCTTTTCATTTCATTGCTTCAATGCACAATGAATTTATATGAACACAGCTCAACTCACACACTTATTATCACTATGAATCCGAACGGAATGAATATAATCCAAACTGGTAAGATTAAACACAGTGCACTTTCACTTATACACTTTCACAATATAACAACTTTCAACACCAGCTAGTATACACCTTGTATTCTCACTAATAACACTTCCACAATATGACATTTGCAACACAAGCAAGTATACTTTGTACTTTCACTGTACAATAACTTATTATATAAGTACTCTTTATAACACAATCACTATTCCAAATATTCACATATAAATCCAAAAATATAATTTATATCCTTTGAATCACTAAATTCACTCTACATAGAATTCTTGAAGTTCTATTGTCCACAAAAAACTGACAAAGACTCAGGGGCGTAGCTAGGTTTCAGATCATCTGTAGGCACAAATTGGCAGGGGGTCTGGGGGCCAGGGCGGAGCCGTGGTAATGGGTTCAGGGGGGACAAGCCCCCCCGACGGAAAACGGTTTTCAGCATTTTAGTTGCATAATTTTGTGTACAAAAATATCATATTTACTGGTTTTTATCATGATAATATTCATGGAGAAAGGTTCGAAGAATTATGAATAATATTACATTAACACCTGAGTTAACGTAGTACAAACAAAAATCTGAAAAAAAATAAATACTTACAATATACCCAGTGTAAATCAGACTAGTTTTAGATAAAGGCCCACAGAGGGTCAAAGGGATAGATTTTCAAATTTTTTGAACGAATCTTTTATCAAATTTGGGCAAAAATTGGTTAAACAAATTTAATATTTCTGAACTTTACGAATAACTTTCAGATCCAGTTTCATACACAATGACAATGATGCATTTACTCAAAGTCAAGTCGACGGTTTTTTCTGCCGATAAAATCAGTTATACTCGCATCAACATCAACATTGAGGTGTCGGTGGATATGAAGAAGAGATAGATTTGAAAATCGCTCGTCTCCCATTGTCGATCTCAGATAGTATTTGACACGTCTTATTGCGCTGAAGGATCTTTCACTAGTTGCCGATGAAACAGGCAATGTCAATAAAATCCAAAGAATCCTATACACTGAAGGGTACAGATCGGCGTTTGTTACGTTTAGGACACCAAGAAGTCTATCTAGTCTGTTGTCTTCAATACGCCAACGGACTTTCCATCATGCTACCTCATCTTCGAATTCTGTTTTTTTTTTCACCTAAATCCGAACGGTAAGAGTTGTAAATTTTGTCTGCTATTTCTGGAGTCAAGTTCCCTGGCGTACCAAATTATAATCCTGGTAACTATTGGCAATAATACGCATTAGAATTAAAATGTTTATAATTTTTTATTATTTTTCCAAAAGGGGTATAATCGGCAAATTTATGTATAGGCACGTGCCTAGTCGAGCCTTAGTTTTTTAACGACCATGACTGGCTATACAGCCCTCGCACGGTCGGTGTGACAAAGTTTCTCTGTCTTGAACTGGTTTATATACTACCATATGGAACGGTCCATTATACTTGAAGAGGTGAAAATCAAGACTATACCCACTTTAGGGGTGTTTTAAGTAATAGATGGTGCTCTAACTATAGATAAACGTATATACATATAAACACAATTAATAGGGGAAGACAACTGGTGTTTCACATAAAAATAAATAAACTATGACCAATTTCCGTCACATACCAAATTTTGAAACTTTGAAGGTACAAAAATGTATAACCTATCTAGTACACGTAGCTTCTTCGCAAATTGATACATTGAAAGGCTATGAACGACGAATAGTGTAAGACATAAACATGAATTAGATCCATATCAATTATAAAATTAATAAGTTTAAACATATTTATTCATTTCTCACTGCGTTTTACTAATTTTTGACAATAAAGTTTACATTTGATATGTTTTTTTGTGGAATAATGACACAATGCATTTGCCTTAATTTTATTTCAATCTTTTTTTTGTTGTGGTTAGCAACAAAAGCCATTTGAGTTAATACTACATGTAGCATGCTAAAAAATGATACGGTGCTACGTTTTGTCCGCTAATTAAGTTTTTTTTCCAACACTTTTGTTTTTGATACGTTGCGTTCGGTCCGTTTTGCTATTTTTTTTATTACTTTTTTTGTCCGTCACTTTTGCCTTTTGTCCGTTGATATCGGTCCGTTTTGCTATTTGTCTGATTAATTTTGCTCTTTGTCCAACACTTTGCTTTTGTCCGTTACTATCGGTCCGTTTGCTATTTGTGACCTGACGTTTCGAAGTTAAAAAAAATGCACATTTTAAAATGGTCATAACGCTGAATCATCGGACGAACAGCAAATCGGACAAAGAGCAAAAGTGTCGAACAAAAGCAACGAAAAAAAAAGCAAAAACTGTTGGACAAAAATCAAAACGGACCGAAAGCAACGGACTAAAAGCAAAATAATCGGACAAAAAGCATTACTGACCGATAGCAACGGACAAAAAGCAAAAGTGTCGGACGAAAAGCAAAATTATTGGACAAAAAACAAAACGGAACGAAAGCAACGGCAATTTCACAAATCAGGATGCATTGTTACCAGTATTGGCCCATATGAACTCCCAATGAATGTGATATTTCAAAGTTTCTAGCTGTTAAAATAATTGTAACAAATCTTCAAAAAGTTCCCAAATCGTAGCACAAATTGACTATATTTACATAAAAACATTAACGGTACCAATTTTCCTGCACCAGATGCGCATTTCAACAAAACATGTCTCTTCAGTGATGCTCGTGGCCAAAATATTTGAAATCCAAAGCTTATATAAAAGATGAAGAGCTATAATCTAAAAGTTCCAAAAAATATAGCCAAATGTGTTACAGTATTTCTACTCTTTTTTGACCTTGAATTTAAAACATATTCCATGGTAATTAGAATATAACTACTTAGTTCTGAAGGCTGGTTCTCTCCCTGGCAACATACGGGTATCTCTGTCAGAGTCTGACAGATTGAGGACAGTTACAAAGCCTTTACAAATCTTTTGAATGTCCTTATTGTAGTGAGGTATTCATCGCTCGGTTGGTTATATATGTATGTATCTATGCAGTAACATTTCATTATTAAACTACCGACTCTCGGCAATTTTTGATTTATAGTTTATTTTGTATATGTAACCTACATGGTTCAAAATTGCAAAATTACTTATGTCGAAGTTTTGTGCAACAGATACTGAAGAAGAAAAAAAAAATCCCACACTAATGCTTTCTTGTCCGTACCATCCAGTCATATAAAACAATGTATAAAAACGAATATCAATCCCAAGCAAGTCTTAAATCAAGTTATATGTGACTGCCATTACACTGAATTCATGGATGGTGCTTTAACTGGTATTCTAGACAAAAATGGTTCTTTATCAATTTAACATCACCTTCCAGAACATTTTTCTAGTGTGTGCTTTTTCTTGCTATAGTGTGATATGCAGAGGAAATAGAAAATGTTGAACGAAAATTTGCAAAAAGACACATCAAAGGCGAAAACGCATAACCCAAAATCATAAAATTCCCATATCCGACCAACATACTAAAATGATAGACGGATGTTGGCTGTGAACTATTTTTCAGTAACTGCTTGTTTTCTTATATCAGTACCTTGTGTCTTTCTAGTTCTGTTTTGTGCTTTGTGTCGATCTGACGACCTAAGACCGTGCTTACTGATTAAACAAATTTCTTGTTGCAAAGTCCTACGATGTGAAGAACCACACTGCATTCCGTAACAAATACACTAAAATTGATCCCATCTTAATGCTACACTTTTGAACAACAACATATTTCATTAAACTTCAGAGGATGATACTACCAAAAGTAGAGAATATATGTATTTTGACACAGTTAGACTACTTTAAATTAGGACCTAACATCCAATTTCACAGCAAATACACCTTCTTTTTAATCATGTCTCGCTAAAATATTTTCAGTTACTACGCTACGATCTTCATCCTATACGGACATCATAAACAAAAAATGCCCTATTAAAGTTATGTAGAAGATCGACTGAAAAATGCACTACTTTAAGTATTAAAGTTAACGGTCTTAAACACGAATTGGTTCACCGATATAAGTCTTAGTCTCGACCTGTTTACGCGGTATTGGTTTCAAATACCAGTACATTCGACTGATCTGTAATTTAACCAATTGTGTTCAATTTCCGAATGCGACATCTTGACTGAGTATGGATTTGCATGGCAGGTGAAGCATGTTTAGCAGGAGACGATTATTCTGTCGATGCCCCCGATCCGGCTGATTTTGGAGTTCATGCGCATCTCTCTGTGTTTTGTTTATTTCCCTGATTTGTCTCTTTATCAGTACAATTTGAAGTTATGTTGTGCTGATACACTACTAACCCAAGTAAGGGATAGGGATAAACATTCATAAACATGTTTAACCCCTCCACATTACGAGATGGTATGGCGCCTGTATTTCAATTGCTGTTGTTGGTTGCTGTAGGACACATTCCTATCCACAATTGTTTTATATCAAAGAGAAATAAAGTCAATGCTTGGGTTTTCGTTTTTTACTATGTGTCATGTCGTGATCTTTTTACCGTAGGATTTTCCTTGTTAAAGCTTATACAGTGACTTGTAGTCACTCAAATAAACATAATTATATATCTCTGGTGTATAGTTGATTGATAGATACTTTGACCACGACTTCTTTTTTATATTAACTATGGCAAAGCTTAAAGATTATAAGGCAGCTTATGATAAAAACCATTACAAAAATTTTTCCTGGTGCCTAAAGGATGCTTTTTATTTTGCTCTGCAAAATATATATTCAATTTAATGTTCATATATTAAGCCCTTTTTCAATTAACAGAATAAATCAGCCGTCTTCCATCACCGCCAAATAAACTCATCATATATACCAGTATTGAAATATTGTATTTTCACCAGTCGAGCGTTTCATCTATGCAAAAGACTCATCAGTGGCGCTCTAATCAATTTCTTATTTAAAAAAGGCCAAATAAAGTATGAAGACGAAGAGTAATTGGGACCAAAGATTCCTAACTGTATCATTCCAACCCATTGAACAATCTACATATTATCCGAAAATATGAGTTTGAAAATAGGTTGGGGTCGTTTCGTACCCAAGGCCTCTAATCATTCGCCTTACCGAATGTTGGATAGCTTGTTAATTTATTCTCGTCCTGAATAATGGAAAGTTTGCCAATAAAGTTGATCTAAACATATTTTTTTTGCGTTTTCATACCTCTTCGTCTACAACATTTGAATAACATAATATCAGATTTGGAAAAGCTCCTTGCTTAACGTAATCATTTCTTCAATTTATATGTAGGACACTAATGGTTTTAAATTACACATAGAACAATATTTGAATTTTATGATTGTTTATTCATCGGAATGTTGGACTAATGCACGTTTTCCAGTTAATAGATTAATACCATAGATGACCTAACCAAATAAATGAATAGAATACGAATTAGATCCGGGTGTACGTTTGTGTACTAGTCGTTCTGGTGCACCATGATACCACAGATCAACCCATGAATCAATCACGCCAACAGATGCATAAATTCGACAATCTCTGGTTTCTCCTGGAATAGTGAGATACACACCCTTTGCATCTCGATTGTGCGTTGAACATTCACTGCGATATTCACCGCTCATACAATGTACATAGGCGCCATACCCATTATATGCTGAAGTACATACTTGCTGGCAAGTCATGTATGTTGTAGTTATTCTACTGATTATTTCATCTGCAGTCGTAGTATTGATTGCATCTTTAGCTTGATCAACACTTGCTA
Organism: Mytilus edulis; assembly: GCA_019925275.1. NCBI lineage: Eukaryota > Metazoa > Mollusca > Bivalvia > Mytilida > Mytilidae > Mytilus > Mytilus edulis. Next base: position 85,028,816 of record CM034360.1, on the reverse strand, counting down.
CTAAAACGTCCCTCCCATACATTCCGTATCTCCGGTATCCTTCACAAATGTGGTTGATATGATTATTCACTCCAGATATTGGTCTGTAGACTACTAGTAACCAGTCGCGCCAGTCATATTTTCCAACAAGAAATTGATATAGATTTTCAGAAAAAATTTGATTAGGCACATTATTTCTCGGATACTTAAGTGAATACAAAGAAATATCTTTCTCTGCTTGTTCATGATATTTACTTTTAACTTCATCGTTTATATTATGCATTTTCGTGGTAATATTAACGAGGCGAACCTGCCATTGGTTTCTGTAGATTTTATAATCGTTCTCACCATGAACAAACTTATGATAAGCTAATTCATTAGTTATTCCTTGGACGAGGAGTTTTAAAAGTCCAAGCATAAACGTTTGCATTTTTGGACGATCATTTTTCGATGTTTCCATTGCAACTTGTAAAATGTCATCAGAAAAACCTTTATTGACCCCCATTATTCCATTATATAGTTCTGTTGCACAAATCAAGCATGTATTTTCCATTGTATGAATAAAATCCTGTTTTCCATTTTCTCTGAGAGCCAAAGGTTTTTCATAAATGTTTCGTAGAAGCATATCAATTGCAGTAATATGGCGCTCTATACTACTATATTGATTTGATACTCTGGTCCAGTTAATTTGTAACGAGATATCATTTAATCTATTATCAACTAGATCAAAGCGTCTGTTCATTTCATTGTACATTCGCTTTATAGCCAATAGCTCAGGTGATTCACTGTTTCCAATATGAGAAAATATAAAGCTCAAGAATTGTAAAGTTGCAGAAACAAAGGATACTGCTTTTGTTGCAGCGGTTCCCAAAAATCTTTCAAAATCAACAGCTTTCATTGCCTTTGTTATTATATTACCAAATTTTAAACCCTCTTGTATATCCTGAATTTGGTCACCACCTGCTGTGTCCGCTAACTCCATTGTAAACAATAAAAGAGTACACAAGAATAGTCGAAGATTCGTTCTCATTCTACAACAAAAGAACTAGAAAGATTATAAACAATATTAACTGCAATAATCAACAAGCAATTGTTTGAAATATTATGCCTTAACAGATCTGATTAATTCTTTATCAATGCATTATGAACGCATTTATATATAAGATAAAGTACATGTAGTATGATTGCCAAATCATTACATAGATACAAATAGAAATACAGAATGAACGTGGACAGGCATTTATTCATCTCCACAACAAGAATCAGATCTGAGAGCACTCTCACTAACTAACAGCTACTTCAAAGCTAATAACCAATAATAAAAAACTATTTATGTATCTAAGACTAAAATATCAATCAGTACACAACCAACACCCAAACGTTATTGTCAGTCAGAGAAAAAAAACCATGACCTTTTGCAATACCAAACTTTAAGTATCGATAGATTGTAGTACCATGAAGTAGATCTGTGTTATATTTAGTATTTTTTATTTACTGAAAACAAAATCAATGTTTATACAAATAAAAACAATATTCAAAGATCTAATAACAGTGTTGAATAGGTAACCATTTAGATTCAGTGAACATAAAGAATTTATAAGTTTTCCCGGATAGTATCTATATTTCCGGGCCCAGTTTACAACATCATCGTAATATCTGAGATGTGCTTTTCCCTTTTGAAATAAGTTTTCGATAGGTACAGTCAGACTTGTAGACTATATCTCTGTATCTAAGGACGAATTTAGTAAAGGGTTTTTGTAGAAACGAAATCACTGAATTAATAATTAACTTGTAAAAAGTAAAATCACAAAAATACTGAACTCCATGAAAATTCAAAATCAAACACATCAAACGAATGGACAACAACTATCATATTCCCGACTCTGTACAGGCATTTTCTTGTGGAGAAAATGGTAGATTAAACCTGACTTTATTCGTGATCATTAAACAAATCAAAATAACGATAAGTGTTGTATGTATAGTTACAGAGGAAAAAGGAAGAACACGTGTTAATAACTTTCGAAACAAATTTTATAGTTTGCTCTGATAAGACCAACTATCAATAAAGGTTAAAATCGTCCCCTTGTATCTTTTCGACTAAATATGACAAAGGCTAAGGCTGAGTACCAATAATTATTCAAATCGTTTGAAAGATGAACACTTTAAAAATTCGATAATATTTTTTACTATTTTTTTAAGACTTCTCAAAACTTTAATAACTTGATAACGCAATGCATATACACTTTTGAGGTTTAAACTTAGTGTTAACTATGCCATCTGATAATAGGTAATACTCGACTTTGCAGTAAAAAAAAATCGCATCTTTTCTTATAATATGTCCCAGTCTTAGTCGATACAAACGCTGTTCACAAGAATGTATTATGCATAAATCTAACATCATTGGAAACATGAATTAAAAGGTACAAGGCTTATCAGGAGCCTGTATTTCAGTGGTTGTCGTATTTTTTATGTGTTACATATTTGTTTTTTCGTTCATTTTTTTTTATATAAATAAGGCCGTTAGTTTTCTCGTTTGAATTGTTTTACATTGCCATTTCGGGGCCTTTTATAGCTGACTATGCGGTATGGGCTTTGCTCATTGTTGAAGGCCGTACGGTGACCTATAGTTGTTAATTTCTGTGTCATGTTGGTCTCTTGTGGACGGTTGACTCATTGGTAATCAAACCACATCTTCTTTTTTATATTATGAGTTGAGAAGATTTTTTTCTCCAAAATATAAAAATAATTTCGGAGAAATTTGTTTGAAAAAGAGAATTCTTTTTATCTTATGTTTTTTTTTAGACGATCTTCGTAATACATGCTACCGGTACCATGAACTTAATTCGTATTGTAAAATAAAAGAAACTTACGAAAGTAGCTTCATGTATAATGATTATGACAAAAATATATATTCAAACAATGTCCTCAATTAATTGAACTAATTGCTAAGCACTTACCTGTGTTGTAAATTTGACTGAAAATGCCCAACCGTACCAGAAGTTGTTTCTTTATAAAAACTGATAAAGTTTTTGACCTGGTTATTAATGTAAGTACATCAAATTTAAACTGAACAAATGTTAGTTCCCGTAATATACACAAGATAACTCTTATCATGCATTTACTTATGTCATATAAAAGATGACAGCCGTCACTCTCAATATAAACAACGCACACAAATTAAAAAATATCAATATCAATACCGATACCACAATAAGACTAAGAAAGGTTTATTATACAAAACAATAATGTTTTTTTAAGATATTCATCTGAAAGAATATAAGGTCTTTAAAAGTATAAAACAACATTTCTGGATGTTGTATGTTCTTTGTAGCAGATAAAGAATGTTATTCGGGTAAACAAGATACACAGATAGTCCGAGAAGATCAAGTAAGGGGTGAAATAGCCTATTCACAACCCAACATTTATTATTGTATTAAAGTTAAAATTTCCTGAATTTCAAGCATTCATATTAGATAATGTATTTTATTTTCGAATAAAGTTACAGACCGTCAATGTCAAAACCAAGACTTATCTTTGTGGATGCTATATAAACTATCAACATACATTTGGTTCTACTATGATAAGGGGACGACCATTTGATATTCTGGGGGGGGGGGGGGGGGGGGGTAGGAGGATTTGTTTTGGATCGGTTATTTATTTTTGTAAACTAAGAGGACATGTTATCTATTTTCTGCACTATTGAAGCAAGATTTTTGATTTTCATTAAAGCAAGGGATTGATTATTTATTTTCAAAACAATATTTATAATATTGGAAAACATACAATTTTTAAATTATTTGTTTATAAATTATAAAAAATACATGTATAGTTAAGTCATCATGTACCATTTAATCAGAATTGATCATCATCCTCTGCAGAAATGAATCTTCTATATTTCCAACTGCATATACATGTATTGCTTCCAGACACTAGCCTATTTAAAACGTATTGGCAAAACCTGGAACGGGTTTTGGAGCCACTGAAGGCACAAGCAGTAATGATGCAAAATCATGCTTTCTGGGTGTTCCCCAGACCCTTTCTTATTTTTGGTCTCAAAACAAAATGTATACATTCAGTGTAAGACTTAAGTTTGAAGGCACAACATCAATAGACCAATATGCATGATAAAGCAAAAATGTATTTCACATAGTTGAAGTCTGGGGCTTCTGTTTTTAAAACTCATGATCAAGTTAATAACAAAATTACCAAATTACAAAAGGAATGCAACACTAACAGAATACAGAAGGGCAATCAATGAACAAAAGACAAATAAATAAGAAACATTGATCCCGAAAAATCAGGGGCTACGTCTTAGGGAGAACAGAATGTTTCTTGCAAGGCACTCGACGTGAAAACAATTTGATATGGAAACAAGCGTTTGGTTTGAAATTTTCTACATGAGGCATTTGCCTCAATGTACATTGTAGTTACGGCCCTGTTAAATAAAAGTGAGGTAAGTGTTGCTGAGAAAACATACCTCAAGTTAAATGAGGCCAATTTACAGACATTTCAAGTATATCTAAATAATATTTATACTTTTATTATTAAACAATTTGGTCAGTGTTTGCCGAAGGCGATTTTTTTTGAAAAAAAATAAATGTACATGTATGAAGAATCTGGTGTCATCTTTTCTTTCGATTAGACCTGCTGAGTTATTTATTTTCAATACATTGCAAGTCAGGTAATTTATTTTCAAACTACCACAGAATAAACCATTTATTTTTGTGATTATCAAGGCTGAGTTATTTATTTTCAAAATCCTCCTGACAACCCTCCCCCCTAGAATATCAAATGGTCGTCCCCTAACGATTCTGACAACTTTAATTGAATACCAACATTACCAAAGCGTATTTAATTGACAGCTTTTTGTCGACCTGACTTGAAATCATATACTGAGATTACACACGGAATCAGCATGCGTAGATGGTAGATGTCCCTAAACTGGTAATTGTAAAAATCACTTCTCTACAAAAGTATTAACAATTAAAGAGGTTCATGTTTTCGTTATACTACGGAATTAATTCGAATATGTATATATGTTCTCTGCATTGTATATATCTACAAACATAACACAATGATTTAAAAACAGAAAATATAGTACACATGGTACACACGTACACAATATTTTGTTCGTTTCATACAATTTCAATGACTCATGAAAAAACACATAAGAAAAATAGTTTACGATTTCGTGATGAAGAAACATCTATGTCTGAAAGTTCAGCTTGAATATTTCACAATAATAAATATTTGATGTGTTTGAGCTTAGGATTTTGCCATTTGAAAGGGACTTTCCTTTTTGAATTTTCCTCGGAGTTCACATGTTCAGTATTTTTGTGATTCTACTTTCTAAAAAGAATACATCTTTTTATACAAAACCCCTTTATCAATATTGATAAACATGTTTTCTTTAAAACGATTGGATCATTTGTGATACTTTTACGTTTTGGTCCTATAAGCACTCTTTAAAGCAACACACTAGTTAATTGACCAAGAGAATGTATGTTTACATCTCTGATACCAAGAGTGTCGTCAATAGTACTAAATCTTTCAACCGTAAAACGTCATTGGATCTTGCTATCAACTGTAAAAAATTGGAAAGACCTACAAAAGTATTTGTAATTAATTATCCCATTATTAACTGACGGCATAGTAATAATAAAAATTTAACATAAATCTATGCGTAAAATATTGTCTTATCATTTTCAAAAAAATATCTTCATACATTTAGTTCTGTTATTGCTTTGCTCATCAATCAGAGAGTTCTTCTATCATGTTAGGCTTCTCAAGGCAACACACAATTTACCGATCTCGTTAATAAGAAACAAATCAAGGCAACATTGTATTTTAATGGACCGTACGTTGATCTTTGCACAACTGTCTTAATGGAGATTTAAAAAAAATAATCTATCATCAAATAAACGTAATTTATATTTTCAGATGAACATCCCTATGAAAAATATGAAAGCTGTATTTTCATACCATGTCTCTTCTAGGAATAACGATAGCAGAAGTGGTTTGGCTTTTCCGAATTGTAATGAAATAATCAAAATTTACAAAGTCTTTTATCTTGATATCAGTTCCTGTCAAGATTACAAAGCCGTAAAGAAAATTCAATTTTTCTGTAAACAGGAAAGGTATTCTGAATATTTTAGACAAATCTATATTACACAAGAAAGATGGAAAGTAAAGTTGTCTTTGAAACTCTTTCATAACCCTTATAGCCATACATCTCAATAAAAAAAGTCAGTAAATGACTGCTGCATTCAAAATGTTAAGCTTGATATCTATACATTTCAGGCAAATATGCGTCGAATATTTAACATCCCTGTTAAAATCTTTGTTTTTTAATTTGTTGTGACACTATGTAGACTCACAAACTTTTTTGGTTTCGGGCGCACATGTTTGAAATTTATTTGAATTATATACATATAATGCGTGCCTTGCACAGTCGACGATCTCTGTTCCTTTCAATTGAGGTTCATGCGATTCCGATTGATTTGTCCACTTTTACCAGGACTCGTTATAATTGAACTGATAATGGTGTATAATCTTATAATCTTCAAAGTGCAAACGTACTTTAATTTTTTAATTCGATCAAAAAGATTTTTAAACAAATGATTACGTGATAACAAACCAACGAGCTAAATACTATTATTTGTAACAATGTGTACGTTATTCTTCGTTAATTTCTGTTCTCATTTGGTCTCTTGTGGAGAGTTTTCTCATTTTTCAATTGAACCTTATCTTCTTATCTTTATATAAGTGATTCTTCATCTACAACATTATCATTCTGACTATTCATTATATCTCAAGGCTAAATTATTGATATAACTATGCATACAACATAATAAATTCCACAATTTTGTGATAGATTCATTTATGACTAAGTAGCTTAAAAAAAATCGAAACAACATTTTGTTTCTTTTTAAAAGGAATTTTTTGTTTGCTTTGCTATTTCCATATCAAACAAAGGAAGTATCCCGATTACCAATTATAGATTAACCCATGATGTCCAAGTTACGAGGACCTGATAAACCCCAACAAGACAATATCGTCAGTTATCAGATAAAACAAGTGTTTTTCTTCTTTTACAGCTGTTACAGAAATTGATGTCCAATCGTACAATATAATTTAAGTTTTTTATTTCAATTTTCTGGGTAGTAGAAATTTTAAAACCTCATGAAAGGTTCTAACAGTGTGCCACCTAGTAGGAAGCTTTTATATTTTGGAGTTGGATGAGGTGTGGATGTGAATTATGAATGTATGATAATACTGCTGCACTATCTGTCGTCGGACAAAACAATGCAAATTTATCATGAAATCAACCATATTGTCTCTTGTATTTATATTCTTCAGCATATAAAATAAAGTAAAGTACATGTTCTCTTCAATTACAAACATGAATCACGTTTAAGGGATTATAATTAACAAGGTGAAACTAAGATTAAGTACAATTTTAGTTTAACTTTTCAGTAGGTTTTTCCTCTTTGTTTTGACATGACTTAAGCCGTATTTTTGACTATCCGTCCTATTCATTTTCTAAAAATGAGCAAACACATTTTCATTTAGTTCAGTGTTAGCAATCTTTTGCATGCTGGTCTCAATTTCATTTTCTCAATTTTGCATACGATGTCTAAAAAAAATCCCACAGAAAAACTGATGATGTGCTAGGATTGAGGGACGTAAACAAATATCAAAGGAAATTCGGCATCACGTCAGCAATAGTGCAAGTAATACACTGGCAATATTAGATACTAGCATATTTAAGATAAGGTTCAAAAACCTTCTTTAAAATGTGAATGTACCATGAATCAAATTCATAAAATGTGAATGTACCATGAATCAAATTCACAAAATTACGTTGTATGTCACTGTAAAAAATAATATTCTATTTTGTTTTATAGGTAACCCAAGTGCACCTATTTGTGTAAGCAGCGATGTTTTTACTTGTTTTTGAAAACCAGAAACCGTCATATCTCAGAAATCATACGTTCTTAAAGAGGAACATCCCAAAATGGTATTTCATGTCATTACGATATTATCAAGGGTGCTGTTTGTCCTTGAATACCAAGAATAAACACGGATGACTTCAGACAACCATGGGCTATTCTTGAGATTGTCTTTTACAGTGTTGTACAACGATTTGAATTTCTGCATGATTTCAAATGTCAGGAAATGACAACCCTTTTTGATCTTAAACGACAATCATTTAGTAGTAGGAATTTTACAGAAACAAAAGAGAAAATCCGATTAGGATTTCACCCGTTTTAGACTGTTTAAGTAGAGCCAGTACATGCTGATGATATGCCAGCATCAATTATAACGTCCAACAATCCAGCAAACAATATGGAAAGGATTGACAAATGATGTTTCTAACACGTTATTGGACTTTGTTAGAGATATTAATAATGCAACAGTAAAAAGTTAATAAAAAGCACAAGACAATTTTATTTAAATATTCAAACTTATGTCAATTTTCACATGCTTTCTGATTGATATTGTTGTAATATATTGAGGTTTTTATCGGAAGATTCTTCCGCTAGAATTTCAAATGCTACCTTGAAATATATCTGTTAGATTTGTACTCATTTGTGTGTGCTTTTTTTTTTTTTATCAAATTAAGTTTATTGTTTTAATCTATCTCCTCAAATTCAGAGAAGTGTAAACACCCATAATAAAACGTGTATCTACACAGCAGTCCGAGTTAGGCAGAATTTATTAAAAGAAAACAGTTAGCTTTGTTTACGCAAGTTTTGATGTGCAAAGTAAATCCATATGAATATTTAAAAATAAGAAACTATATTTGATTTAGTTTGGAATTATCTCGGAAATTAATTCTTTATAACATGATATTTCAACATCTGATAAAAATGAATAACCATTGTACTAGTATATAAACGCAAATGAAACATGAAATTGAATAAGATGCAAAATTTAAATTTGAAAGTTTTTCGATAAATTAAGGAAGACATTATAAATTTTAGATGTTCTTAGGAGGTTTTACAAGTGAAGAAAGTTCAGAATTTATAAAGAAAAGAATTTTCATTTAAACCTTCGTTTTTGAGTATGTTTGCTTTTATAAAATATATTGATCAGGTTGATAAGATTTAAAAAAATATAATCAAGATGATTGGAGACAAAACTGTTAACGAAAACAGATAAGTCATCCGTCTTCTTAATTCGAAGTACACACCATCTATTTATTGTATGTTTGTTACAAAATGTTTGTCTGATATCATGTTTAAGAAATGTGAATCTTTTATATATATCATTTCTACTTTATTAATTATTAATCTGTCATACACATAGCAGGGATATATAATCCCTATTTATTTTTTGATTGTATATTATTGTTTACATATAATTGTATAAATGTATGTTATGATACACATGTCACTATAATAGATACTTACTTACTTACTTACTTATTTGCAGATATTTTTTTGTAATATTTTTTTTTGCTAGGTAAATACTTACAAACATGTACAAAGCAATGAAATAGAAGCAAAAATAGAGACACAATGTCCTATCCAATATGCGTTTAGGCTTAATTTTACCTGTTTGTTAAATTTTAATGCAATTCACGTTGATGAAATTTACCGCCATATCTATTCGGAACACAAACTCTGGTCTTTTATTTTCCATTTTTTATGTTTGCGTTTTGTAATGCTGATTACTCCTATTGGATAAATTTAAAAATTAATGGGTTTGTATGTAGAACTTATATTTGTTTGTTTGAATAATGGATATACAGATACCGAAACAAGCTAGAGGTCAACTCTTCAAACTGATGATACGACCATACACCTAACTGATGCAATAAAACAATCGTACATTGAATCATATTGTTTGAAAAGCATTTGGATTGCTTCAGTGGATTTATGTGTCAAAATTTCTTTAAAATGTTAAAACCGTGTAAGAAGTAAACGATGTCGCGAGAGGGTCATCTGATTCTTTACTTTATCATGCACTCTTGAGTATACAACACATTAGTGTTGACATGAATTATGATTGACATGGTCGTCGGTATAGAGTATTGATAAACTGACACAACTATGACTTTTTTCTAAATACTAATGATTTTCTATGTGATAATTTAGGATCCTCAATGCATTCATACTTTCGTTGTTAATATTACTTTTTGATAAGAGTGTCACTGGTGAGTCGATTTAGAAGAACCGCCCGTTTTGCTACTTTACGGTCACCATACGGCCTTTTATATTCAGTAAAAAATCTTAACGCATAATCAGTTATAACAAGACCCAAAATCACAAATGTAAAACAATTCAAATGTCAAAACTAACGGCCTGATTTAAATGCAAGATAATGACCGAAAACCAAATATGAAATACAGCAAAAAACAACAACCGCTGTTAGTATAGGCTCATGCACAGACTCAAACAGAACATGTTTGCGGGAGCCAAACCATTTCTCTAACCTGAGACAATGGTGTTACATCACAGTATATGAACAAACTATAAAATCAGACGGAAAGGGCGTAACTCGTCAGAACGATATACAGCACAAAAAATTAAAAAAAACAACGACATAGAACAGACATGAAGGGTATTGGTTCATCCGACAACAATAATATAGTTCTGAGAGTACTCACAGTTACAAGCCTGATATCTTTAAAGAGTTTCTATATCGTTATAGATAACTTGTCCACAAAGTATGTACATCTTATATGATAACGTTTGAAAACTGTAAGAAAGTTTATCTATTTCTTTATAAATATCTTCAATACGGTTAAGAATAGTTGACACTTGAAAAATAACGATACATTAAAACTTATGTATATATATATGGATATTTTTCATACGTTCTGATCGCAGACTCATTTATATGTTTACAGGTGGCCTTATGTTTTCTCATTGTAACAAATCGATCAAGCGAAAACAAATTCTGGTTAAAACCTAAGACCGATGGACACATATATCAACTATAAGAGGAAAACAACGGAAACAGAAACACTGAAAATAAAAAGCATCAAACCCAAACGCTAACATATATAAAAACGGACTATTTTATAACTGCCATATTCCTGACTTGGTACTGGACATCAAGATTGTGTTCAAAGTACACGGATTTTTCATGTTCAATGGACCGTTAGAATGGGGAAAAATCTCTAATTTGGCATATAAATTAGAAAGATCATATCATAGGGAACATGTGTGCTATGTTTCAAGTAGATTGGACTTCAACTTCATCAAAAACTACCTCGACCAAAAACTTTAACCTAAAACGGGACAGACGGACTGAATTACGAGCGGACGAACGAACGGACAAACGGAAGAACGAACGGACGAACGGACGAACAGACAGACGCAAAGACCAGAAAACATAATGCCCAGAAATGGGACATAAAAAGTAAAATCACAAAAATATGGAGGATTTGATAGACAGATGTATTACAATTAAAAAACACGGTTGTATATCGAGGAATTGCTTAAAACAGTGCATAGAAAATCTAATACATTATTAACTTTTAAAATAAACGCCCCCAAAAAATTAACTAGCATTTAGATAATTAAAACTCATTTAAAAGTCACATTTCCACACATATTTGGGATGAAAAAGCAGTATTAAAGCCATCTAAAACCTATTTAAAGTTTACCCAACACTAATACATATATACCTCCAATTCAATCGCATAATTATTCAATATCTTAAAAACGGTTGTAAAAGTTCCTTTAAATAGAAATAAAAAAAAAAAGAAGAAGAATGACGTTCTTACTTTGCTTAAAAATTAACTTTTCCCAATTGCTGATATCATAATAAAAAAAAAAAAAAAATAGAAAATACCTGAATTTAAGAATAGAAATCATTTACAATTTACATTAGTTTCCATAGTGAATATTTTGTTAGTATAATAATGACGGTTAAAGGTAATCTACATACATTCACTAAAAATATCGTTTTGGTCATATTTCCTAGAGTTCAGCCAAAATGGTATACTTGAATTAAGTCAACAGTAATTTACCAATGTTAAATTTCCTTAATTGGTTTAGAACAGACAAATCATGGAAACTTAACTGATAGGCGTTTTCTCGCTAACGCTGCGTTGCACTCCTTCCTGCACAACTGTCTCAAAAGAGATCCTCTAATATTTTGTTTTCACAATTTTAATCTAGAATAACCAGTTTCTTCCTTTAACATCTTTCCAGCATAAAACCTTTTTTTTCAAATAACTCGTCAACAAATAAAATGCCATTTCTATTTTCATATGTCCATCCATATCAGAAATACTAAACAGTGTTTTCGTAAAAGAAATATCTCCTCTTAGATAATGGCAGTTGAAGTGTCATGGCTTCTCCAGATTGTTATGAAATAATCAAAATTTTCGAGTTTTTTTTTTATCTTGCTATCAGTACAGTTAAGATTACAATATCTTAAAGAAATTTAGATTTTCTATAAACAGTAAATGGTATTCGAAATGTTCTTGACTATTACCTTTCATAGTAATATTAACATTTGAATGATGGAAAACGAAAGTGCTTTTAGAACTACTTTACCACATAGCCATAAAATTTCATTACAAAGATTAATCATTGACTTCTTGATTAATAGCTTACTTTTAGCTAATTGCTTATATTATCACCACGATTTCTACTCTAGTGGGTAATTGTTTCATTTGCAATTATACCAAATGTCTAATTTTTATATTTGTGTGTATTTGGACATGAACTTATGTAGCTATCCGGCAAAGATATGTTAAATATTTTAAGTTTCGGACATATGTAAAAAGGATATTCCAGCAACTCTGAACCTGGTATTATATATTTGAAAGTCATTTGATTCATATACAGATGCCGCGAGCAAAGCGCTGGACACGCATTATGATCCACTCTAGCTGCAGTTTTTGCGATTCCGATTGAAATACCCACTTCTACCAGGACTTGATAATGGCGTATATAAACTTCACATTGTAAACATCTTAAATTTTGCAAATAGATCAAGATGAGTTTTAAACTAATAATAACGTGCAAATAGACCACCAAGCTAAAGACGAAAAGGTTCTATACTATAAATGAACCTCGTCCATAAAGATTATTTACATTTTGTGTTATTCAATTATTATTTATTATCACTCAATGTTATGTTATTGACATAATTACGTATAAATTATAATTAATTCTACAATTTCAAGAAAGGTTCATTGATGATGAAGTCGCTTTTGAAACAAACTTTTTGTGTTTATGAAAAAGAAAATTTTTGTTTGCTTAGCAATTTCCATATCAAATAACGGAAGTATCCTGATTATCAATTTGGGATTATCCCAGGATGTCAAAGTTTTGATACCTTATACACCTGAACAAGCTATATCATTAGTTATCAGATAATACAAGAGTTTTCTTCTACAACAGCTTTTACAGAAATTGATATCTTATCGTACAATATGATTTATTTAAAGTTTGTTTATATCAACTTTCCCTGTAGTAGAAATGTTAAAACCTCATTTATGGTTCTAATATTGCGCCAACTAAAAGAAGGCTTATATTTTGGAGTTATTTACATCGATAAGGGCTGGCTTTGTGTTATGAATGTATGATAATAAAGCTGCACAACAATCGTCGGCGGACAAACCAATGCAACGTTATCACGAATTTAACCTAATTGCTACTTGTATTTATATTCTCCAGCATATAAGATAAAGTTAAGTACATGTATTGTTCAATTACAAACATAAATCACGTTTAAGGTGGTACCCAACACCTTCACTACAGGGGCGGATTCAGGATTTCCAGTTAGGGGGGGGGCGCAAAGATTTATTTTTGGAGGTTTTTTTAGGTAAAATTATTGAAATATTCTTCTAAAGGGATGAAATGTAGATATCTTAAACTATTGTGTGTTAAAATTAGCGAGCAATTAAAGTTTCAAGCTGAAACCGCCTTAATCCACACATGACAACAATCGGTATCAGGTCCGTTCGCGCCCAATATACTTTCGCACCCTACACGTTCGCACCTCGCACGTTTGCACCCAAGGTCCGTTCGCACTCAACACGTTCGCGCCCAATTTTAATTCAAATTCCAGTTGAATAATTGGAAAATCATCATTGTTGTTTTTAATTGCTTTCGTGTAAATACTGAATGTATTTATAGCTTGGTATGAGTAAAAGATTGAAGATTATAAATGAAAAACACAAAAGATAATTGTTTTTAACAGCTTGGTCCCTTTGATCTGAAACAATGAAACAATAAAATATAGCAATACACTATTATAACCACTGGCAAAACATGATAAAATTTATTCAAGACTCAAAAAAACAAAAAAACGTAGTCAGAATCTCACTTCATTTTGAAACAAGTCAATGAAACAAAGTTATACATGTTATAGTACACTAACCAAAACATGATAAAGAGTTATTCAACATAAAATAAAACGTTGACAGAATCCCACTTTAATTAGAAAGGAATTTTTTTTTTTAACAATACACTATCCAAAACATGATTAAGATTTATTCAACACAAAAAAATGCTGTATCACTTTATTTTGAGACAATGAAAACAATAATACTTATAAGCATACTACTTGATTACAAAGTTGAAATTGGGCGCGAACATGTAGGGTGCGAACGGACTTTGGGTGCGAACATGTAGGGTGCGAAAGTGAAAGGGGGCGAACATGAGTGGGTGCGAACGTGAATAGGCGCGAACGGACCCGGATTCACAACAATCTATAGATAGACGGGCGGACAGACGGACGCAAAGTGAGACGAGACAGATCACAATTGCTCACCTGAGTGACCAATGTAGTTTTCAAACGAAAAGTTCTACTTTTACCAGCGATTTTTAATTGTCCTTTTATACTATCTGTTTTTTACTTTTTTGATTTTCGGAGGTCGTGCCAGACTTTACTGTGTTCGCCACAAAAAACTAAAATCAGAATGAGATGCATTTAAGCAGTTATATTTATTTTCTTGGGATCCCAAGCATACAGTAATACGGTACAGGATTCTGCTAAATATTTAGGTTGCAAGTGAGAAATAAATATAGACACAGAGATACCAGAGACATATAATACAATGTCTCTGGAGATACAAATTAATAAACTAACCTTTCGCTTGAAACAGTATTGATCAGTATTTCTATCTTTCATTACGGATATTATAAAAGAAACTCACCTGTCGACTGTTTTCTTGACCGTGTCATGATGAAATTGTGAAACTGAGTAAGGGATGTTTTAGAACTTCAATTATCAAACAAATTGATTATAAAAACCGCAAATACAGTTGTAACATTTGTTTTACTTTAACTGCCAAAAAAACCTATTTAAAATTATATATGTCATCAAACGCAGCTCTGCGTTTGACACCTTTCTTTGAAATTATTTATAGAACTTTAATAAAGCGTAGGTCAGTTGATTAGTAATCACGTTGATTCTGTTATACTGACTGTTTTATATACTTTGAATGTTAAAAAAGATTGAATGGTCTCTTCTGATACTTAAATATGTTGAAGTCAACCCATGCTTTGCAAGTTTTAGGGGGGGCGCACGCCCGCCACGCCCCCGCCTAAATCCGCCCCTGCACTAGAATTAGTTTGACTCGTTTAATTTTCATAATTTTCCATTCAATTTGACCCTTTGACAAAAATATAAAAATTTCAAAAAATGTGAAGCAACCGTTTTATCAGAAAAATTACACTGGTTATATAGCAGTTTGCAGTAAACACTAATTTTGATCGTTGATCATTCACAACGCAACATAATTAAAACGTTTAGCTGATTTTACAGAGTTATCTCCCTGTAGTGTTAGGTACCACCTTAATTGAATATAATTAACACGATGAGACGAAAGATATAGTTCAATTTTAATTTAACTCTTCAGTAGGTTTCTCCTCTTTGTTTTGACATGAATATAGCCGTATTTTTGACTATCCGTCCTATTCATTTTCTAAAAAATGAGCAAACACATTTTCACTTAGTTCAGTATTAGCAATCTTTTGCTTGCTGTTCTCGATTCCATTATCTCAGTTTTGTATCTGATGTCTAAAATAAATCCTCCATGAAAACTGATGATGGGTTAGGAATGAGGGACGTAAAAAATGTCAAAGGAAATTCGGCATCATGTCAGCAATAGTGCAAGTAATGCACTGGCATTATTAGATACTAGAATATTCAAGATTAGGTTAAAAAACCTTCCTTTAAATGTGAATGTACCATGAATCAATTTCACAAAATAAAGCTGTATGTCATTGTAAAAAAATTATCTTCTATTTTAATTCATAGGTTACCCAAATGCGCCTATTCATTTTAAGCAGCGTATTTTACTTGTTTTTAAAACCAGAAACCGTCATATCTCAGAAATCATACGTTCTAAAAGAGGAACATTCCAAAGTTGTATTTCATGTCATGACGATATTATCAAAGACGCTGTTTGTCCAAGAAAACCTAGAAAGATGACTTCAAACAACCATGGGCTATTCCTGAGATGGTTTGTGACAGTTCTGTCCCGTAATTTGGATTTCAGCAATGCTTCAAATGTCAGGAAATAACAACTTTATATGGCTGTAAAATAACAACCATTTAGTAGAAGAGATTTGAATTAAACAAAAGAGAAATCAGAAAGGGATGTAAACAAGTTTTTGATAGGTCATGTTGAGCCAGTTCATACTAATGATATACTGCGATCGTATTTGTATTTGCATATTATTAAAAATATATTAAAAATGCAAAAAAGAGTCAATAAAAACCAGAGGACATTTTTCAAATTTTCAAATTGATGTCAATCTTAAACAAGCTTTCTGATTGATGTTATTGAGGTTTGTATCGGTATAGTTCTTCCGCTAAAATTTTAAATGCCACCTTGAGAACTATCTGAGAAATGTGTACTCTTTTTTTGTGTGCTTTTTGTTTTCACCCAGCCATCTCTCTAATCTGAGACAGTGGTGTTACATTACAGCATATGAACAATCTATAAAATCCGACGGAAAAAGTGTAACTCATCATATCGATATAAGACACAAAACCACAGACTATTTATACATCCCACATCAAAATTAAAGGCACTTAATACAGATATGTTACAAGCCAGATATCTTTGAAGAGGTAATATATCAATATAGATAACCTTTACAAAACGTATGTTCATCTTATATGATTACGTTTGAATACTATAAAAAAAGTTAATCTATTTCTTCATGTAAATCTTCATTACGGTTTAAAATGGTTGAAGAATAACGATACGTTAGAACTGTATACTAGTATATTGAAACGTTCTGATCACAGACAGACTAATTTATATGTTAACTAGATGCCTTATGTTTTCCCATTGTAACAAACTGATTAAGCGAAAACAAGACTGGGTTACAACCTTAAGCCGAGTGAAATATATAAGCTATAAGAAGAAAATAACGATACAACAGAATCACTGAATCTAAACAGCAACAAAACAAACGCCAACATACATAGAAACAGACTATTTGATTACTACCATATTCCTGACCTGGTACTGGACATTTTGATAAAAATATAATGGGTTGAACCTGTTTTATAGGCTATCAAAAACTCCCTCTTATATGACATTTGGGAATACAGTACAAATAAGCGCAGTATCACTCAAGACAGAGAAATACATACATAAATAATATAATAGTACATATCAACATTGGAATTGTCTTTGCAGTGTTTTGTAGACTATTGTTTGCTCTTCCGTCATATTTCTTCTACCGTAATTTTTTTCTCACTTTTTTGTATCTGATTGCCTTTAATGCATTTTTTTTCTGAAAAAAAAATTGCGATATGTCGACTAAAAACCCCAATTGTAACTTAAAATGGAGGAGTTTATAGACAATAACAGATGTACTATTATATGAAAAAACATTGTAATTAATTAATTGGAATTGAAATGCATGGAATATCCAATACATAAATAATTTTCCTGAAATAAACACAATAAAATAAACAGAATTAGAATAGATAGCATTTAAATAATTTAAACTTATTTTAAAAACAAATTTTCACACCTATACTTGAGCTGAAAAAGCAGTAACGACCCAATTAAAAACCATTTGTAGTTTACTCAACATCTATATCAATATATACCTCCAATTCCATTGCATAATTATTAATTATGTATACACGGTAAATTACTTTAAATAGAAATTAAACAAAAGAAGAATGACGTTATAACTTTACTTAACAATCAACTATCACAATATCTGATATCGTAATAATAGTAGAAATAAATTTAGATACACAGCTACTTTTGCATAGGTACTATTTCTGTACTAAATTATGTAGTACTAAAAATTTACTTTTAATATTTAGTACCATTTCTTTACTTTAAAATTATTGTAATATTTAGGTACTTGAATTTTACAGTACTTGATTTGTACTAAATATTTTGGTACAGAAATAATACAATATTCCATGCTTGAAAATCATAATTTTAAGAGATTTGAAATAGAAAAACTTTCAAAATGCTGCAAATGTAACAGTAGTAACCAAAAATCTGTAGTACCTAAATTTCAAGTACAAATAAAGTACTGTAAAATACAGGTACCTAAATATTACAATAATTTTAAAGTAACAAAATAGTACTGAATATTAAAAGTAAATTTCCAGTACTACAGATTTTTAGTACAGAAATAGTACCTATGCAAAAGTAGCTGTGTATCTTTCGTTCTAAAAGACCATCTCAAAATTGCATTCAATGTCACTACGATATTATTAAGGCGCCGTTTGTCCATGGATACCTAGAATTAACACAACAATACGTTATTCCTGAGATGGTTTGTTCCAGTGTCATTCCAAGATTTGGATTTCAGCACAGTTTCAAATGTCAGGAAATCACAATTAAAATTGATGTAAAACGGCAATCATTTATTACGAGTAACTTTACGGCCACAAAAGAAAGAATCAGCGTAGGATGCAAGCCTTTTATGGATTGCACCACTAGAACAAGTACATGCCGATAAAATATTCATCAGTGTCAAACAATTCATTCAAGGAACAATTTGCTAACGATTGCATCGTAAAATTATGAAACAACAGGAACCAAAAAGTTTATATTTTTGATATTGTATTGATATTTTGTCGTATACTTCATATATTTTGTGCAGGTTAACCTTTCAATATCTAAATTGTCTTCGCAGTGTGTTGTAGACTAGTGTTTGATCTACCGTCATATTTCTTCTAGCCATAATGAGTCTTTAATTGGTTTTAACCTGATTGCCTGGAAAACACAAGTTTAAAGAAGATAACAGATATATTATAAGTTAAGGAGGCTCGCAGGTGTAAAAAATTAAGCAAAAAATTAAACATTATTTTTTCATTACAAATTTTATTTATAACACTATTAGCTATTACTTTATATTATTGTACAAAAATCGACCAGACAAATCGATTTGGTTTGGCCACAGATGACTTTAAAAATGTTTATATCATCGAAAAAGCTCCAAATTATCTACGTTTGGTGCAAACATGTCATTTTTTGACGTTTATATTGAAATATCTTTTTTTAACTCATCGGTGACTATATTTTTTATTATTGTTTTCAAACAAGCTATACATAAACTAAATAATTTTAAAATTTTAGCGATTTCTTTTTTTGTTGATATTACCAAAATTTCTCCTATTAGTTCAACAGAAAAAAAGGACATTAACAAAAATGTATGCTTCTTTTGGAGGCAGATTGTGAGCTTAAATGAACGGTGACCCCATATTTAATTTTATATTTCTATTAGGTATAAGATAAAGTTGAATCATTGGAAAAAATAGCAAAATCCTATATTAGAAAAAAAAAGTTGATTTAGACCCACGAACCCCCTAAAAAAACACTGTTGTAAATCTAGCAATTACTTAAAACCGTGCATGATATATCTTATACATTTATAACTTTCCTGAAATAGACAGCACAAAAGGAGAAAGAATAAAATTAACTAGCATTTATCAATAAATAATTAAAACTTATTTTAAAAACACATTTTCACACCTATATTTGAGGTGAAAAGCAGTAACAAATCCAATTAAAAACCCTTTGAAGTTTACACTAAACATCTATATCAATATATATATACCTCCAATTCCTTTGCATAATTAATCATTATATATGCTTAACACGGTAAATTACTTTAAATAGAAATATATAAAAGAAGAAGAATGACGTTATAACTTTGCTTTACAATCAACTATCCCAATATCTGATATCGTAATAATACTAGAAATAAAAGAAAAACCTAAATTTAAGAAAAGAAATTATTCACATTTTACATTAATTTCTAGAATAATCATTTGTAAATATAAATAAAGGCAACAGTAGTATACCGCTGTTCAAAACTCATAAATCCATGGACAAAAAACAAAATCGGGATAACAAACTAAAACCGAGGGAAACGCATTAAATATAAGAGGAGAACAACGACATAACACTAAAATGTAACACACATAGACAAAATCCCACGAGAATAACAAATATAACATATATATATAACATCAAAACCAAATACATGAATATAATTATGGTTGAAGATAATTATGGTTGAAGATAATCTACTTACGTTCACTACTGATATTGTTTTGGTCATCTTTCCAAGAGTTCATCCAAATTTGGTTAAGCCGACAGTAATTTACCCATGTTTAAATTACGTTAATTGGTTAAGAACAGGCAAATGAAAGTAACCATGCTGCTGGGTGTTTTCTCGCAAACGCTTCGTTGCACTACTCCATGCAGAACTGTCCCAAAGGAGAACCTCTAATATTTTGTTTTCACAATTTAAATCTAGAATAACCAGTTTCTTCCTTTTACATCTTTAAATATTTTTTTTAAATAACTCGTCAAGAAATAAAATCTCGTTAATTGGTTTAGAACAGGCAAATCCATGTAACATTGCTGCTAGGTGTTTTCTCGTTGTACTACTTGTTATTACTCCCTTCATAACTGCCTCAAAGGAGATCCTCTAATATTTTGTTTTCACAATTTAAATCTAGAATAACCAGTTTATTTCTTATTCATCGCTTCCAGCATAAAGACCTTTTTTTGAATAACTCGTCAACAAATAAAATGTCATTTCTATTTTCATATGTCCATCCATATCAGAAATACTAAACAGTGTTTTCGTAAAAGAAATATCTCCTCTTGGATAACGATAGTAGACGTGTTATGGATTTTCCAGATTGTTATGAAATAATCAAAATTTTCGAGTTTCTTTTTATCTTGCTATCAGTACAGTTAAGATTACAATGACTTAAAGAAATTTAGATTTTCTATAAACAGAAAAATGGTATTCGAAATTTTCTTGACTAATACTTTTCACAGTAATAACATTCAAATTATGGAAAATAGAATTGCTTTTAAAACTACTTTATCACCCATATAGCCAAGGAATCGCAATGCAAAGCTTAATCATTGACTGCTTGATTAATTATGTATAGCTTACTTTTTGACTGATTGCTTACATTATCGCCACCATTTCTACGCTAGTGGGTAATTTTTTCATTTGCAATTATACCACATGTCTAATTTTTATATTTGTGTGTATTTGGACATGAACTTATGAAGCTATCCGGCAAAGATATGTTAAATATTTTAAGTTTCGGACAAATGTAAGAAGGATATTCCAGCAACTCTGAACCTGGTATTATATACTAAGGCTTTTCTACCTCAGGCATAGATTACCGTAGCTGTATTTGGCATAACTTTTGGGATTTTTTGTCTTTAATGCTCTTCGACTTCGTGCTTTATTTGGCCTTTTTGGCTTTTTTGGATTCGAGCGTCACTGATGAGTCTTTTGTGGGCGAAACGCGCGTCTGGCGTATATACAAAATTTAGTCCTGGTATCTATGATGAGTTTATATATTTGAAAGTCATTTAATTCATATACAGATGCCGCGAGCAAAGCCCTGGACACGCATTATGATCCACTCTAGCTGCAGATTTTGCGTTCCGATTGAAATACATATACTACTTCTACCAGGACTTGATAATGGCGTACATAAACTTCACATTGTAAACATCTTAAATTTTCAAAATAGATCAGGATGAGTTTTTAAATAATAATAACGTGCAAATAGACCATCAAGCTAAAGACTAAAATGTTCTATACTATAAATGAACCTCGTCCATAAAGATTAATTAACATTTTGTGTTATTCAATGATTATTTATTATCACTCAATGTTATTTTATTGACATAATTACGTATAAATTATAATTAATTTCACAATTCCAAGAAAGGTTCATTTATGATGAAGTCGCTTTTGAAACAAACTTTTTGTGTTTATGAAAAAGGAAATTTGTGTTTGCTTAGCAATTTCCATATTAAATAACGGAAGTATCCTGATTATCAATTTGGGATTATCCCAGGATGTCAAAGTTTTGAAACCTTATACACCTGAACAAGCCATTATCATTAGTTATCAGATAATAAAAGAGTTTTCTTCTACAACAGCTTTTACAGAAATTGATATCTTATCGTACAATATGATTTATTTAAAGTTTGTTTATATCAACTTTACCGGTAGTAGAAATTTTTAAAACCTCATTTATGGTTCTAATATTGCGCCAACTAAAAGAAGGCTTATATTTTGGAGTTATTTATCTTGATGAGGGGTGGCTTTGTGTTATGAATGTATGATAATAAAGCTGCACAACAATCGTCGGCGGACAAACCAATGCAACGTTATCACGAATTTAACACAATTGCTACTTGTATTTATATTCTCCAGCATATAAGATAAAGTTAAGTACATGTATTTTTCAATTACAAACATGAATCACGTTTAAGGTGGTACCCAACACCTTCACTAGAATTAGTTTGATTTGTTTAATTTTCATAAATTTTCATTCAATTTGACCCTTTGACAAAAATATAAAACTTGTGAACCAACCGTTTCATCAGAAAAATTACACTGGTTATATAACAGTTTGCAGTAAACACTAATTTTGATCGTTGATCATTCACAACGCAACATAATTAAAACGTTTAGCTGATTTTACAGAGTTATCTCCCTGTAGTGTTAGGTACCACCTTAAATGAATATAATTAACACGATGAGATGAAATATATAGTACAATTTTAATTTAACTCTTCAGTAGGTTTTCCCTCTTTGTTTTGACATGAATATAGCCGTATTTTTGACTATCCGTCCTATTCATTTTCTAAAAAATGAGCAAACACTTTTTCACTTAGTTCAGTATTAGCAATCTTTTGCATGCTGTTCTCGATTCCATTATCTCAGTTTTGTATATGATGTCTAAAATGAATCCTCCATGAAAACTGATGATGTGTTAGGAATGAGGGACGTAAAAGATGTCAAAGGAAATTCGGCATCATGTCAGCAATAGTGCAAGTAATGCACAGGCATTATTAGATACTAGAATATTCAAGATTAGGTTAAAAAACGTTCCTTTAAATGTGAATGTACCATGAATCAATATCACAAAATAAAGCTGTATGTCACTGTAAAAACATTATCTTCTATTTTATTTATAGGTTACCCAAATGCGCCTATTCATTTTAAGCAGCGTATTTTACTAGTTTTTAAAACCAGAAACCGTCATATCTCAAAAATCATACGTTCTAAAAGAGGAACATTCCAAAGTTGTATTTCATGTCATGACGATATTATCAAAGACGCTGTTTGTCCAAGAAAACCTAGAATGATGACTTCAGACAACCATGGGCTATTCCTAACATGGTTTGTGACAGTTCTGTCCCGTGATTTGGATTTCAGCAATGCTTCAAATGTCAGGAAATAACAAATTTATATGGCTGTAAAATAACAACCATTTAGTAGAAGAGATTTGAATTAAACAAAAGAGAAATCAGAAAGGGATGTTAACAAGTTTTTGATAGCTCATGTTGAGCCAGTTCATACTAATGATATACTGGGATCGTATTTGTATTTGCATATTATTAAAAATATATTAAAAATGCAAAATAGAGTCAATGAAAACCAGAGGACATTTTTCAAATTTTCAAATTGATGTCAATCTTAAACTTTCTGATTGATGTTATTGAGGTTTGTATCGGTATAGTTCTTCCACTAAAATTTTAAATGCCACCTTGAGATCTATCTGAGAAATGTGTACTCTTTTTTGTGTGTTTTTTGTTTTTACCCAGCCATCTCTCTAATCTGAGACAGTGGTGTTACATTACAGCATATGAACAATCTATAAAATCCGACGAAAAAAGTATAACTCATCATATCGATATTAGACACAAAACCACAGACTATTTATACATCCCACATCAAAATTAAAGGCACTTAATACAGATATGTTACAAGCCAGATATCTTTGAAGAGGATATATATCAATATAGATAACCTTTACAAAACGTATGTTCATCTTATATGATTACGTTTGAATACTATAAAAAAAGTTTATCTATTTCTTCATGTAAATCTTCATTACGGTTTAAAATGGTTGAAGAATAACGATACGTTAGAACTGTATACTAGTATATTGAAACATTCTGATCACAGACTAATTTATATGTAAACCAGATGCCTTATGTTTTCCCATTGTAACAAACTGATTAAGCGAAAACAAGTCTGGGCTACAACCTTAAACCGAGGCAAACATATAAGGTATAAGAAGAAAATAACGGTACACCAGAATCACTGAATCTAAACAGCAACAAAACAAACGCCAACATACTATTTCATTACTACCATATTCCTGACCTGGTACTGGACATTTTGATAAAAATGTAATGGGTTGAACCTGTTTTATAGGCTATCAAAAACTCCCGCTTATATGGCATGTGGGAATACAGTACAAATAAGCGCAATATCACTCAAGACAGAGAAATACATACATAAATAATATAATAGTACATTTCAACATTCGAATTGTCTTTGCAGTGTTTTGTAGACTATTGTTTGCTTTTCCGTCATATTTTTTCTACCGTAATTTTTTTCTCACTGTTTTGTATCTGATTGCCTTTAATGCATTTTTTTTCTGAAAAAAAAAATTGCGATATGTCGACTAAAAACCCCGATTGTAACTTAAAATGGAGGAGTTTATAGACAATGACAGATGTACTTGTATATGAAAAAACATTTTAATTAATTAAATTAATGATTAAATCCGTGCATGGAATATCCAATACATAAATAATTTTCCTGAAATAAACACAATAAAATAAACAGAATTAGATTAAATAGCATTTAAATAATTTAAACTTATTTTAAAAACAAATTTTCACACCTATACTTGAGGTGAAAAAGCAGTAACAAACCCAATTAAAAACCATTTGTAGTTTACTCAACATCTATATCAATATATACCTCCAATTCCATTGCATAATTATTAATTATGTACACATGGTAAATTACTTTAAATAGAAATAAAACAAAAGAAGAATGACGTTATAACTTTACTTAACAATCAACTATCACAATATCTGATATCGTAATAATAGTAGAAATAAATCTAGATACACAGCTACTTTTGCATAGGTACTATTTCTGTACTAAATTATGTAGTACTGGAAATTTACTTTTAATATTTAGTACAATTTCTTTACTTTAAAATTATGGTAATATTTAGGTACTTGAATTTTACAGTACTTAATTTGTACTAAATATTTTGGTACAGAAATAATACAATATTCCATGCTTGAAAATCATAATTTTAAGAGATTTGAAATAGAAAAACTTTCAAAATGCTGCAAATGTAACAGTAGTAACCAAAAATCTGTAGTACCTAAATTTCAAGTACAAATAAAGTACTGTAAAATACAGGTACCTAAATATTACAATAATTTTAAAGTAACAAAATAGTACTGAATATTAAAAGTAAATTTCCAGTACTACAAATTTTTAGTACAGAAATAGTACCTACGCAAATGTAGCTGTGTATCTTTCGTTCTAAAAGACCATCTCAAAATTGCATTCAATGTCACTGCGATATTATTAAGGCGCCGTTTGTCCGTGGATACCTAGAATTAATACAACCATACGTTATTCCTGAGATGGTTTGTTCCAGTGTCATTCGAAGATTTGAATTTCAGCACAGTTTCAAATGTCAGGAAATCACAATTAAAATTGATGTAAAACGGCAATCATTTATAACGAGTAACTTTACGACCACAAAAGAAAGAATCAGCGTAGGATGCACGCCTTTTATGGATTGCACCACTAGAACAAGTACATGTCGATAAAATATTCATCAGTGTCAAACAATTCATTCAAGGAACAATTTGCTAACGATTGCATCGTAAAATTATGAAACAACAGGAACCAAAAAGTTTATATTTTTGATATTGTATTGATATTTTGTCGTATACTTCATATATTTTGTGCAGGTTAACCTTTCAATATCTAAATTGTCTTCGCAGTGTGTTGTAGACTAGTGTTTGATCTCCCGTCATATTTCTTCTAGCCATAATGAATCTTTAATTAGTTTTAACCTGATTGCCTGGAAAACACAAGTTTAAAGAAGATAACAGATATATTATAAAACAAGCTATACATAAACTAAATAATTTTAAAATTTTAGCGATTTCTGTAATTAATTTTTTTTTTTTTCGATATTACCAAAATTTTTTGCTATTAGTTCAACAGAAAAAAAGGACATTAACAAAAATTTATGCTTCTTTTGGAGGCAGATTGTGAGCTTAAATGAAAGGTGACCCCATATTTTTATTTTATATTTCTATTAGGTATAAGATAAAGTTCAATCATAGGAAAAAATAGCAAAATCCTATATTAGAAAAAAAGTTGATTTAGACCCACGAACCCCCTAAAACACTGTTGTAAATCTAGCAATTACTTAAAACCGTGCATGGTATATTTTATACATTTATAACTTTCTTGAAATAGACAGCACAAAAGGAGAAAGAATAAAATTAACTAGCATTTATTAATAAATAATTAAAACTTATTTTAAAAACACATTTTCACACCTATATTTGAGGTGAAAAGCAGTAACAAATCCAATTAAAAACCCTTTGAAGTTTACACTAAACATCTATATCAATATATACCTCCAATTCCTTTGCATAATTATTCATTATATATGCTAATCACGGTAAATTACTTTAAATAGAAATATAAAAAGAAGAAGAATGACGTTATAACTTTGCTTGACAATCAACTATCCCAATATATGATATCGTAATAATACTAGAAATAAAAGAAAAACCTAAATTTAAGAAAAGAAATTATTCACATTTTACATTAATTTCTAGAATAATCATTTGTAAATATAATTATGGTTGAAGATAATCTACTTACGTTCACTACTGATATTGTTTTGGTCATCTTTCCAAGAGTTCATCCAAATTTGATTAAGCCGACAGTAATTTGCCCATGTTTAAATTACGTTAATTGGTTAAGAACAGGCAAATGAAAGTAACCATGCTGCTGGGTGTTTTTTCGCAAACGCTTCGTTGCACTACTCCATGCAGAACTGTCCCAAAGGAGATCCTCTAATATTTTGTTTTCACAATTTAAATCCAGAATAACCAGTTTCTTCCTTTTACATCTTTAAATATTTTTTTTAAAATAAACTCGTCAAGAAAATCTCGTTAATTGGTTTAGAACAGGCAAATCCATGTAACATTGCTGCTAGGTGTTTTCTCGTTGTACTACTTGTTATTACTCCCTTCATAACTGCCTCAAAGGAGATCCTCTAATATTTTGTTTTCACAATTTAAATCTAGAATAACCAGTTTATTTCTTATTCATCGCTTATAGCATAAAGACCTTTTTTTTTTGAATAACTCGTCAACAAATAAAATGTCATTAATATTTTCATGTATCCATCCATATCAGAAATACTAAACAGTGTTTTCGTAAAAGAAATATCTCCTCTTGGATAACGATAGTAGACGTGTCATGGATTTTCCAGATTGTTATGAAATAATCAAAATTTTCGAGTTTCCTTTTATCTTGCTATCAGTACAGTTAAGATTACAATAACTTAAAGAAATTTAGATTTTCTATAAACAGAAAATGGTATTCGAAATTTTCTTCACTAATACTTTTCACAGAAATAACATTAGAATGATGGAAAACAAAATTGCTTTTGGAACTCTTTTATCACCCATTTAGCCATATAATTTCATTACAAATCTTAATCATTGACAACTTGATTAATTATTTATAGCATACTTTTTGGTTGATTGCTTACATTATCGCCATCATATCTACTGTTTCACATTTGCAATTATACCACATGAATAATTTTTATATTTGTGTGTATTTGGACATGAACTTATGTAGCTATCCGGAAAAGATGTGTTAAATATTTAAGGTAAAATGGATATTCCAGCACCTCTAAACCTGGTATCATATGTTGGAAATTCATTTGATTCATATACTGATGCCGCGATCAAAGCCCTGGACACGCATTATGATCCACTCTAGCTGCGGTTTTTGCGATTCCGATTGAAATACTTACTTTTACCAGGACTTGATAATGGCGTATATAAACATCTTAAATTTTCAAAATAGATCACGATAAGTTTTAACCTTATAATAACGTGCGCATAGACCACCGAGCTAAAGACTATAAGTTGCTGTATATGCTATAAATGAACCTCGTCCGTAACGATTAAATAACATTTTGTGTTAATCAATGATTATTTATTAGCACTCACTATTTAATGACATACTTATGCATAAATTATTAATTAATTTCTCAATATAATGAAAACTTCATCGTTGATGAAGTCGCTTTTGAAATAAAACATTTGTGTCTATGAAAAAGGATTTTTTTGTTTGCTTTGCAATTTCCATATCGAATAACGGAAGTATCCTGATTACCAATTTAGGATTATCCCAGGATGTCAAAGTTTGGAAGACCTGATACATTTGAACAAGCCATTATCATAAGTTATCAGATAACAAGAGTGTTTTCTTCTACAACACCTTTTACAAAAATTGATGTCCAATCGTACAATGTGAATCATTAAAAGTCCATTTATTTAAACTTTCCCGGTAGTAGAAATTTTAAGACCTCATGCTGTTATATAATGCAGCTCACAAACAAAATGCTTCATTAACTACTACTAAACAAAGAGAAAAGAACCCGATCTTGAAAAATGGTATGTCATAAGCAAAAAGACCATTATAATTTAAATTCTTTAAATACTTTGAATTCATCACTATTATACTAGCACCTCAGTTAAGTTCACATCTATGGCTTTATCTAAAATTGTCTGCTTTTCTTCCCGAAATTTATAAATATAAAATACGCCAATTTTAAAATGTTTAAGAAAAAGCATATTGAACTGACCGACACTTTGTCAATGTTAATTTAAACGTATGGTATTAATTGCTGGAGCACAAATAACATACTTTCAAATTAAACAACTACTTCTTTAATTATTAGAATAAAAAGAACTAAATAGTTGTTCCACTATAAATTAATTTTAATTATTTGGGTTCTATATAATCTAAATTATAGTATCGACAACATTGTAATTTCCGATATTAAAATTTTGCATTAAATGGTCCGTTTAGTTCAATAATATATGTTACATAAATAAAGCATATTATCACAGTAAATGCATAGAAGTGTTGTCACCAGAAAACATCTCCATTGCGATGTGAAAGTACGATTCTAAAACAGTAATCTTTGATTGAATACAACTTTACTCATCAATAAAGCATACTGTGGATACATTTATTTTCATGGGTACCAGTTTTCGTGGAATAAGGAAAACTTACATGTTAGTGGATATTTATTATCGTGGTTTTGTCAAAGTCTGCATACAAGCCTATAGAAAACTTGCTATTTTCGTTGAACATGTAATTTCGTGGTTCCCCTGTACACACGAAATCCACGAAAATTGGTATCCAACGAGTGAAAAGGAATCCACAGTATATCAAACGTTTCATAGACCAGACTTAGTACAATTACTTTCAAATGTGGTGGGTTTAGCAGGAGTCTAATAGCGTTCCAACATTCTAATTTTTTTTAGAGATAATATCCGCGATGGGGCGTTGCAGTGTATTTGACATGTTTATTATTCAAAGTTATCCAGAAAAGGAACATTGTTCTCTAAAATATAATCTTTTGTAGTCAAAATTTACCACTTATTTTGTAAAAATCATTTCAAATTGTTCTGTTATAAGATACTAACTATAAGTTCCTTTTTTTAGACTGCCATAATTCGCCTATTGATATTATCAGCGATGATTTTAAAAGTCTTTAGTACCAGTGATAATATTATAGAAATCAAAAAACGTAATATCGCAGATATCTTTCGTTCTAAAAGATCATCTCAAAATTGCATTCCATGTTATGACGATACTGTTAAAGACGCCGTTTGTCCATGGATACCTAGAATAAATACAGATGACTTCAGACAACCATACGTTATTCCTGAGATGGTTTGTGCCAGTACTGTACCAAGATTTGGATTTCAGCGTGGTTTCAAATGTCAGGAAATTACAATTAATATGGATGTAAAACGTCAATCATTTATTACGGGCAACTTTACGGCCACAAAAGAAAGAATCAGAGTAGGATGCACGCCTGTTATGGATTGTTCCACAAGAACCAGTACTTGCTGATAATATATCCATCAATGACAAACATTTCATTCAGGGAACAATTTTATATAGCTTTCAATTTTATTTTGAAACAACAGGAACCAAATAGTTTATATATTTGATATTGTCATGATATTTTGTCACATACTTCATATATTTTGTGCAGGTTTACTTTCAATGTTTTGTTTACATTCTTTATTACGGGCGAAAAAAGTTAAACAAAAATACCAAAGCAAATTCAAAAAGGGATATCCTTCAAAATTGACAAGATTAAACGCTACCAATCAACGGAACTTATGAAAACAACTGCCATTTTCCTGACATGGGATTGGCATTTTCCGAATCAATACAGCTGTTAGAGTAGGTAAGAACTTATTTGAAGAAAAGAGTTTTTTCTATTTATTTAAATTATAGTTTTAGATGATGTTTTGATACTCAAGTATCAATATGTAAGAGAAAAGTTATATGTTTGAAAGAAAACGAGAAATTTATATTTTTACCAATAGAAGTTTGCAGTACGCAAATATCTTTTTTTACAAAAACTGGCAATATAAATCTGCTTAAAAAGGGGGGGGGGAACTTCTCTCATACAATTTCAATATATGATAAAAATAGACATCCTTGCCCTAATTTTAATAGAAATGGAACATGACAAAATTGTAAAGTTGACCTTAGACGGGGTTCTTTATAAGCAGGCATTGATTGGTTTATACAGTTCTTGACATATAAATACATTTTTAGGTTTACTAACTTTTAACTTAGTGTGTTCCTCATGGGGTTCTTGGTTAGGAAAAAAGCAGATTCGGGCATCAACCGATAGCGTAACGAATAAACATCAGTTTATTTTTCAAAATGTTTTGCACCAGCCAGTTAATCAAATTAATAAATATAATCAACACCCTGGAAGACAAAAAAATTGAATGAAAAAATGGTTAACATCCACTTCCGTCCTCTCAATATGACGCGAATCTAGAACAACAATCTCCTTTTTTATATATATTTTCCTACTTATTGTATGCTTTTTTTTTTATTCTACTCATTATTTCACTGATCTCACGCATGTGAACGTTAAATGATTTTATTTGATTTTCACAAACAATGTTATTAATGTTATATATATATATAGTCTATAGATTATTTATTTGTAATGTTATGTTTGTATTTAAATTTTATTGTCACAACATATATTTTGCAGATTTCTTTTGTAATAAAAACCTTTATTTAATATTTGCTTCTTACTTGGTATACTCTTTATAGCTGATCCAATGTTTCAGAAGTGTGTAGTACCTTTTAACATGATCACAGAAAAATCGCAAATGATACAGAAAAGAAACATGCATTATCATTCTGCATTTATTTAATCCGGATCTTACCAGTTTGTTATATCTTGATAAACCACGAGTTGATAAAAAATTGTCTCGCTAAATATGTTAACGGAAGATTTCGCTTGGACATTTCTTTTTAAGGTGGTACCTAACACTACAGGGATATAACTCTGTAAAATCAGCTAAACGTTTTAATTACGTAGCGTTGTTAAGGGAATATCAAGCTTCTCAATGATCAATATTGGTGTTTGTCAAACTGCTATATAACCAGTGTAATTTTTCTGATAAAATGGTTGGTTCAAATTTTTTGAAATTCTTACATTTTTGTCAAAGGGTCAAAGTAAATACTTTGTCAAAATTTAATAAAAATTAAACGAGCCAAATTAATTTTAGTGAAGGTGTTTGGTACCACCTTAAACATACGAAAAGCAGATTCTAACAGTTTTGCTATGTCAAATTTCAATCATTTAGAGTGAATACACATCATACTCAATAAGGTCGCATGGTAGTATCAACATAGATCTATATATAACTTATATGTATATTCGTTTTATTTATAAGAAATTATTTAGATAATTAATAAAAGTTTTAACAGGAAATTCAACTATTATAACTTATGAATCGACCAGACATTTTTGTACTGCAATAATATTCGAATATGCCTCAGCGTGTTCACACGTACGTTCAATTCGAATTGAATTCGAAAAGAATTCGTTAATTGCGTTCACACACTCTTCCTTTATTTATTCGAATCGAATTCGAGTTGGCTAATTCGCTTTATCCTATTCGCATTAGAAATGTATTTCCGTTAATACGAATTGGTTAATTCGCATTAATTCGAATTAAACTGTGGTGTGGACTCATTCTAAATCATAATTCAAATTCAATTATGATAAATTAATTGATAATGCGAATTAAAAGTTAACGTCGTTCGGACACAGTTAAGCGAATTTGACGCGCATTTAAATACAAATTAGAATTTACGTTCGGACGTAAAACGTTTCGAATTAAACTAATTCGAATCAGTTAATGCGAATCGAACTCAAATTACGTGTGAACGCAGCATTATGAACACTCGGAAAAGCAACGGAATGACTTCAATGATACGTTATCATGTAATTCTATTATTTCATACTTTAAATGTACTGGTACATACATGTATATCAACAAAGGATAAACATAGTTGATCTTTAGTGAGTTGCGATAAGTTAACAATTTTAGGATACATCTCTACTTATAGATAAAAGTTATATGTTTGTAAATACGTAAAATGCTTTTGCATTGTGTGTATTGTTTTCAACACAAGACGACTTGAACTGCTTAACGCTGAACAGTGGCTTCACTGTGTTTGACAATAAACGTAAACAATTACTCAATACACCACTATTCTATCATTGTCTTCGTTGGAACTGATACTTTATGCTAGTTATGGATAACCCTAAAAATTGGTGCATTTCTAATTAATTTTAGTACACATATGGACTTGTTAGATGTGGCAAATTTGAGTAATTTAAACAGTTTCTTATTCGAGTTTTAATTACTTACATTGGAATCTCAACATAAGTCCTTGTTGATTTTATTCATTAACGTGTTGGAACTTGTGCAATGTGCAATGTACTTGTGTGACAGACAGACCTACTCGTGATAAGATTTTCTGTAAAAATGTTCGTCTTTTAAATATCAAGGTTCCCAGTCATGTTGTCAAAGTAAATATTAGACAGTCTTCTGTATTTTATGGGCATATTGCGTTAAGCGTTTCTTTACGTTTTGTATATTTCCAATTATAAGGCTCTGATTTTCCCAGAAAATCAATTTAGTAAATAATCAATACATATTCAGGCAATGACAAAGAAGAATGTGCAACCACCTGGCTGGGGAGGTGAGTTATATGTAGTGTTTTGACAGTTGTTTGCTCTTTCCTTTTGTTTTGGCCGTGATGTTTTTTTTTGCCTAAATATCTATTCGATTGCACCTTAATATCTAAAGTTGTTTTAGTTGTCATAATGAAATCTACTTTAAATGTTTTTTACGTCTGTGAGTTGCCATCTTCTTCGTATCATAAAGTCATCATGCTGAGTTCACACGTAATTCGAATTCGATTCGCATTAACTAATTCGTATTAGCTTGATTTGCATTCGAAACATTTTACGTCCTTACGTCAGTTTTTATTGGAGTTGCAATGCATGTCAAATTCGGGTTACTGTCCAAACGACTTTAGCTTTTAATTCGTATTAACAAAAGCGTATTTCTAATGCGAATTCGATAATCCGAATTAGCCAATTCGAATCAATTCGAATTAAAAAAGAAGAGTGTGTGAACGCGATTATCGAATTCGATTCGCCTTCGATTTGAATTCAATTCGAATTAAATCTACGTGTGAACGAGGCATTGATATTGACACTACGAACAGAAAGTGAGATGACCTTGATTTTCCTATTGTGATCTTTCCGTTTTCATGAAGAAATACTTCATCAACACTGGCATAGGGAGTTAATATATACCAGAATATTGATTGTCCGTTATAGACGATTTTTTTATATGGAATTTATTGAAAAAGGGGGTCTAAATGTTTCTCTCTGCAGACGTATTGCATTCGCCATAATCATTCGTTGGCCATAGTTGAATATCGAAAGCTGATATCAGTCTAACTCCTGTTCTTTTATCCTCGTTTACAGTATCAAATTTGATTGCACATCAAGACGAATGCAACACAAATTATTTCTGATTTATTGGGAAGTTCGTGTTGATCAGTCTACAGTTTTTATAGTTTATGAAAACTTCTGTAAATGATATCATCGTTTTTCTTTTTATCCTGATTTGTCGTTCTCTCTTTAACTTGTGAGTTATGTTCTCTGTTTGTGGATTCGTCCGTCTCTATTGTACCATCCCGGAGTACAATTAACACCCTCCTGGGGTACAATTCACACCCTCACGGAGTATAATTCATACCCTACCGGGGTACAATTCACACCCTCCCAGAGTATATTTCACACCCTACCAGAGTATAATTCATTACAAGAAAATGTAAATGGTACAGAAGAAAATGTAAATGGTACAGAAGAAAATGTATATGTTACAGATGAAATGTAAATTTTACAGAAGAAAAAGTGAATGTTACAGAAGAAAAAGTGAATGTTACAGAAGAAAATGTAAATGTTACATAAGGAATTGTGAACGTTTTAGTAACAGAAGAAAATGAAAATGTTCCAGTTACGGAATAAATTGTAAATGTTTCAATTAAAGAATAGGATGGAAACATTCTGTCAGGAGGAAAAAGTAAGTCAACTGAAAGAAAATTTC
Organism: Mytilus edulis; assembly: GCA_019925275.1. Taxonomy (NCBI): domain Eukaryota; kingdom Metazoa; phylum Mollusca; class Bivalvia; order Mytilida; family Mytilidae; genus Mytilus; species Mytilus edulis. The sequence goes on along the minus strand of CM034360.1, from coordinate 84,993,754 downwards.
CGTAAAACAGATTTAGACCAAACTAAAAAAGAACTTGAGAATGAAAAACATGTAACTCGAGATACACAAAAAGATTGGAGGAAATGGAAGAAAAGAGAAAAAGTTGACACAGAAAGCGAGAGAGCAGAAGAGTACACAGAAGGAGAAAAGAATAGAAAGAAAGACAAAAAAGAGACGAATCAATATTACAGTGAAGTTCTTAAAATTTAAGAAATAGTTGATGCAAGCTATACTTTATTGTAGTTTTAACATGGGTAGGCATTATATTCGTGATAATTTTTGCCCGAGCGATAGTGAGGGATTTAGGTATAATACCACCAAACAATGGTACGTCACATCCGGTTGCATACGAAAGTAGGTCTAAACAAATATTCCCTTGAATTTGACAGTTGTAGAAAATTTACCCTGCATTTCAATGCACTTAAATTTTTCTGAGTCATAAACATGTATGTTGGGTGTTTAAAAGCATCATTCTTTTTTATTTGATGGTCCTATAAAATATTTTGGAAAGTTAAGGTTACATAGTTACCAAAGCAGGTAACCAGTAAATAACAGTGTAAAAATTGGGTTGTTTACTTCCGGTGATGGTTACTTTCTTATATGCAATGAAATGTAGTGTGAAATTTTCACTGTAGCACTGAAAAGGATTAAACTTTATTCATGCAAAGTATTTCTTTGGTTGAAATGAAGGTAAATACTGTACAATTTTTTTAAAAGTGCCAATTTAACAAAGACTAATAGGGAAAATCAATGGTGGTATTACACCTAAAATAACACGAATTTAATGCCTACCCATGTAAAAACTACAATGAAGTATAGCTTCCATCAATTATTTCGATTCTGATTAGGACAATGAAGGTAATTTCTATTTCCTATGTGTATAAGTGTAGAGGCTCTTCCATGAACCACCCTTTTTTGTTTGTAAAAAATAATATGTCGATATGTTATATGGTTTTTGAAGATAAATGAAAATAACCCAAAATCAGAATTTACAATATGACCTTGACCTAATTTCATTTTTTGTGGAAAGAGGACCTTTAATCAAAAGACCCTTAGTCTCTATCACTGATGGTTTACCAGTTAGAAATGCATATTACAAATATCAAATGTATAAGGGGAATTAACTCTCATATCGCTTCGGTTCAAATAGGACAAATCATGCGAAGGATATAACGAGCAATTTTATGAAATAAATTTGTCGCTTTCTTCTGCAGTTACGGAGGAGATATAGTCACAAGGAAAACAGTGTTCTGGGAGATAACTCTTACAAAGAAAATTATTTTTCTTAGCAGGGTGAAATTTAAAAGTGCATTAAACTATGCAATACCATATATTGCAAAACAAATATTTATGGCAAGAACAAAATTAGACGGAAAATTTTTTAATTAAAAAGCAATTGTTCAGAGAACAATTGAAGGTCTTTCCACCAAAAACCATGTATTTTTGTTATTTCAATTATCAAGTGATAGCTTATTGTACGCTGACTGCAAAAATATATGGCTTCTCTAAAATACTTTTATAAACAAGAGACATTATATGTTACTTCTGGTTTGGAAAATGTTAATTTTGATACCATTTGAATATTTACTTGACACTGATTCAAAAAATATCTGGTTCTATATAATTTCATATTAATAAAGTACAAAAAATAGCTACTTCTGGTTTATACAAGGTCACTTCAGGTTGTTTTTTCAAGGTTATATGGTTTGAAACCTATTGCAAAAAGTCTCATGGCTTTATCATGTATATATATATAAGGTAAAAGCAAAGGTCAAAATCTACAACGTCAAATATAAATATGACCTTGAGACAATTTCAAGGTCATAAACCCAGGACTTCAAATCAAAAGTTTGACTTTCACCTAGAAATTGATTATTACATAACGTCATAGATTCGATCTAACACTGGTTTATATCAAAGGCTTCATTATTTCAACACACCACATGTGTTTTTTCCAAAACAAATAGACAAAGGAATAACTTTGGTTTAACGTGAACAAGTTACTGTGTATATCTGATATTGGTCCGTTAGACTTTGTTTACTCAGATACACGGTCAGTGGACGTAATTTATTATAAATGCACATTTGGTAGTAAAACTGAGATGCTTAAATTAACATACATTGTAAACATACATAGTTCTATGTAAAAAAAAGAAAAAATGTCTTGGAGACATTAGCTTTCTTACTGAAAAATAAATTGAGAATTTGTGAAATGTTGTGTTAAAACTGAAAATTAGTAAAAGTAAATATCCTTTGATTAAGAGGTGGCGACTGGAGGATCTTGTAAACTAGTATTCTGGCCTGGCGAGAATTTAGCGTGAACAAACTTACGCATTGCAGGATACACTTTGATATGATGCACATAAATACAAGCTAGTCCTGCAAATTGTGGTATGAATATTCAGTCAGATATCCGCATTTAGGACACATAAGGAGTATAATTTTTGGGGCTTCAGAAGTAGATAGACACTGCTGAAGACTAAGATTGTAATGACTTGTTTATTAATATGAAAGAGAGAAGAACGATATCTAAAAGAGATTCAAATTTCTATGCCGAAAAAAGACTGACAATGGCATGGCAACAAACAACAGTACAAAAAACATAACATAGAAAAAAGACACTGAACACTCTAACCTAATCGAAACTAGGTTTGAAAACCTGTTGGTGACCTTCTGTTGTTGTCGGTTCTATGGTTGGGTTGTTGTCTCTTTGACACATTCCCAATTTCCATTCTCAATTTTATTAATACCAACTGATGCTCAAGAAGGGAAGGCAGATAGTACTCCATAACAAATATATAAAACTTATATAAAAGTACTTAATGCAAGCTGCTTTATAACTCAAGTTTACATCTGCAGGACTAGACTTTATAATTTTCAGTTTTAGTTCAGCGGCGCTTGAGTTTACATTTAAACTTTTAGAGTTTACTTTTTCATCTATATAATAAGATTAAAGTTTGGCTCTTTAAATCAACAGCCTAGTATTCGAATATATTTCATAACATTAGCGCTTGATTGCATATCTACAGAGCTGCTGTAATTTGAGTTAGATACATTATTTTCTCTAGAAACAGTTCCAGTCTCGTGTTATTGTTTTTTCCACCTTTATATGTTCATATCGAGTAAGAGCTACTGCAGAATAAAATGATTCAAATCAAATTCTGAATCGATCTTCATATAGAAACTAAATAAAAATTAAAATCACAATATACTAAACTTCAAGGAAAATTCAAAACAGAAAGTCCCTGAAAATTTGGCAAAATCAAAAGTTTAAACACATCAAACATGTTAAACGATCGGAATGGAAAACAACTGTCATATTCCTGACTCGGTACAGTAATTCATGTATGCAGAAAATGATGGATTAAATCTGGTTTGAAAGTAAGTTTGATCTCTCACTTGTATTACAATTGCATATAATACCATTATATTGACAACAAGCTGTGAACAAAGCAAACAGACGTAATATTTAAAAATCTCAACAATAGGGGAGCAACATTGTATTATCATTTCAATCACTATAAAAACAAACAAATATGTAGGCAAAGAAAAAGAAAATGTTTATTGACAAAGTACATACGCAAAATTGAAACACAAGAATATCTTGTCAATATTATTTGAAGCTTAATCAGTAGGGACAACAACATATTAATCGCAAAGAGATGATATAAATTTAACAGTTTCTATGTCTCTGACTTTGGTTGATCATTCACACAATTTCTTAACTAATGAATTCGACGATTTTTCTGTGACCTGATTGTTTTGACACACTGATTATTCTATGTTCTTTTGTTGTACTTTCACACCACTGTCCAAGGTAAGGGGAGGGTTGGGAAAAGTTCAGAAATAAAAAACCCAGCTGCATGATGAAAGTACTAGCGGTTTTTTCTCTTTTCGCCTACTGCGTATTATTACAAACTGGTGTTGGTACACAAATTTTTTTTTATACTAATTTCAAGATTACAAAACCAAACCTGAGGAAAGGTAACACCCGGCCAGAGATAGCTTTTATTTTGTAAAGCAAATATGGTCATGTGGTCTAGCGTGCCGAATACAGTGCAGGCGATTTGGTGTCACGATATCTCAGTAGCATGGATCGAATCCCGGCGAGGGAAGAACAAAAAATTTGCAAAGGAAATTTACAGATCTAACATTATTGGGTTGATGTTTAGACGAATTATATATATATATATTGCCTTCCAAATACCGTTTCGATCCATAACATCACGGAAGAGACATTTGTTGTTGAAATCCGGATCTGGTGTACTAAAAAAATATTGACACCGTATGTTTGTGGCATAACATCGTGGCCACAAGTTAAAATTTTTTTTCTTCTGTTTAGTATTTAATTCATATTAAGATCCATTTTGTTACATCTTGTGATCAATTTTATTTGGCCATCGCCAATGGCAGTCAGCAGGGTTAAAGAACATCAGTTGTTCGACCTGTTAGTCAAATGCGTTTTGTTTAAATATACTTTTTCACTCTTTTGGTCTTGTGGAAAATGTTGTTTGTGCTGTTTTTAAACCCTTCTATAACGAATTTTTTTTTACATGCACACGTATAAAAATTGCGGTTTTTATCCAACGCAATCATAGGTTTGAACGTAGTTTTCAATTTAGACTCGTTTATATTTTTTCGTTTGGGCTTGTATCATATTTTCCCTCCGGTTTATATGATCCGTTCATCCTATATTGACTCTTAAAATTCAAGAGTCTATCTAAAAATATTGGTACTTTTTCTAAAAATGAGGGTACCTTTTATATGGCCTTCCAAATACCGTTTCGATCCATAACATCACTGAAGAGACATTTGTTGTCGAAATCCGGATCTGGTGTACTAAAAAAATATTGACACCGTATGATTGTGGCATAACATCGTGGCCACAAGTTAAATTTTTTTTTTCTGTTTAGTATTTAATTCATATAAAGATCCATTTTGTTACATCTTGTGATCAATTTTATTTGGCAATCGTCAATAGCAGTCAGCAGGGTTAAAGAACATCAGTTGTTCGACCTGTTAGTCAAATGCGTTTTGTTTAAATATACTTTTTCACTTTTTTGGTCTTGTGGAAAATGTTGTTTGTGCTGTTTTTAGACCCTTCTACAACGATTTGTTTTTGCATGCAGACTTATAAAAATTGCGGTTTTTATTCAACGCAATCATAGGTTTGAACGTAGTTTTCAATGTAGACTCGTTTATATATATATATGTAAGTACGTCTGAGTCAGTGACAACTCTACAACAGATGTATCCATCGGATCGCCATCAATGATGGTGATACATGGCTGTGAACATAATGTATATACAACTCTTCTAACCATCAGGTGGTCGTGTGGTCTAGCGGGACGGCTGCAGTGCAGGCGATTTGGTGTCACGATATCACAGTAGCATGGGTTCGAATCCCGGCGAGGGAAGAACCAAAAATTTGCGAAAGCAAATTTACAGATCTAACATTGTTGGGTTGATGGTTAGACGAGTTGTATATACATTATGTACACAGTCATGTATCACCATCATTGATGGCGATCCGATGGATACATCTGTTGTAGAGTTGTCACTGACTCAGACGTACTTATAAATATAATTATTTTCTGTGACTGTATATTACATTAATTTGTAGGATTTTTACTATAGATAATTTAGCTGATCTGTAACAATAACATCTTCATGCCTTATATATCATGTACTGTAGTACGCCGCTAGATTAAAACTGACGAGGAAAGGTAACACACGGCCACTGAAAGCTTTATTTTTGTAGAGCCCAGGTGGTCGTGTGGTCTAGCGGGACGGCTGCAGTGCAGGCGATTTGGTGTCACGATATCACAGTAGCATGGGTTCAAATCCCGGGGAGGGAAGAACCAAAAATTTGCGAAAGCAAATTTACAGATCTAACATTGTTGGGTTGATGGTTAGACGAGTTGTATATATATATATATCAACATTTTGCTAGGTTCAAACCACATGCCTAAGCAAATTGTACAAGACGTGAATGATTATTTAATTCTTTTGAAACCATATTAAAGTTAAGAAATGTTGAAAGTTGTATTAAATATAAGATATTAGCTTATACATAGAATAAAACATTCGTCGTTAGTTACCAATATTATATTGATTTCGAGGTAAATATTATCTTCAATTATTGTTTTTCAAAATAGGATAGATTTAATAAGTACCTTTAGTGTTACCAAACAATTTAAAAGAAGGGCACTATAATCATAGGAAAACACCCACTGATCAAATGATATGCACCATCTGCAAATTCCCATCAATGCTGCATAATTTGAAGATCTTAAGGTGTAATATTATAAATCAAAATATTGTTTAAACAATCAAATAATAAACATTGACGTACAAACTTTAATTTATATTTGTGCTTGCAACAAAAGAAATAAAAATCGAACTCAAACATGTAATTTTATATGGAAATAGTCATTCACTGCTGTAATACGAAAAACTAATAGATATCTGAAACTGCTGTAAGAACATGTTTTGAAACACATTTGTTATTTTGTATAATCAGAATAAGTCAAACCAGAGCATTACATATGATAATATAGACACTAATAATTTACGTTCTTAGAACATACTCTAATCGAAATTAAAAAAATAAAAACAGGAATGAACAAAAATAAGAATTAAACAAAACGTCTGAATTTCATTATAGTACAGTTTGATCATTCCTAAATTGACATTTGTCTAATTTAAAAAAAGAGAGGTGGTATGATAGCCAATGAGACAAGTCCCCAAAATGACACAGAAATTAACAACTATAGGTCACCGTACGGCCTTCAACAATGAGCAAAGATCATACCGCATAGTCAGCTATAAAAAGCCCCGAATTAACAATGTAAAATAAATCAAACGAGAAACTTAACGGCCTAATTTATGTAAAAAATAAACGAAAAACAATTATGTAACATATAAACAAACGACAACACTGAATTGCAGGCTACTGACTTGAGACAGCACACACATACAGAATGTGGCGGGCTAAACATGTAAGCCGGATCCTAACCCTTCCCCTAATCTGGGACAGTGGTATAACAGTACAACATAAGAACGCACAATAAACATCAGTTGACAAAGGCTTAACTCATCAGATGAACAAAAATACAAGTTAACGTGGACGGGTAGTTGTACATGCCATCAACAATTTGACAGTAGGTGTAGATTTGAGAGTACTCGCTGTTATATGTCAATAAGTTCAAAGCCACTAACAACTAAATGTTGGCAAATCTTTGAGCTCCTTAAAGATATAAACATGCGCTTATGATGAAAATTAATCCAAACGTAGCACTTTGGATGCATGAGGTTTTTATTTTATACTATGTATATAAATATAAGGATAAGTGTATTAATGAAAAATATTAGTTCACCAGTTACAATGTTTTCGTCCTTACTTGAATAAGACAAATCTGCTTGTTTTACTTTATAGTAAAACCGTTGATATTTAATAGCCCTTTTAAAGCCATTTTAGTAGAGATGCAAAGGCTTAAATTACAGATATCAAATGTTTAATTGAAGTATTGTTATAGATATGTACAACCAGTAATGATATAGGAACAAACCTATCTAATATTTCAAAATTTATTTAGGATCAATCTTGTAAAACTTGAAAAGTAAAAGTTATCGCTGATATGTATATGCACGTTGACAATCTAAATTCCTAAAGGTTGCATAAAATTTGTAAACACTATATGTGTTTTCGAAAAGTAAATAGTGAGACACAACCGTTGATTTTCGTGTAAAATAATATTAAGCTGAAAAACTTTTCACAATTGTCACACTTTGGAAATTGTGGATATGAAATTATAACTATTCTATTCGTCCCTTATCATACACACTTATTTCGTATATCTATTTTGTGACACTGATACGTGATTAGAAATCAATAATAATTATAACGGTAATCATTCCTATCACACATATCTTCGAATAGACCAATCAATTGAAAAAACATCAGTAATACACATCACCCAAACAAACATTGGTGGTACTTTAATCGCACCTGAAAAACTTTTCAGCAGAATTATTTTGATAGTTTTACAATATTACATGACGTGTAGGTTTGTATCATTCTTTTCATTGAACCGTTATTCGATAAATTATATAAATTTAACCAATACTAAAATATCTTGCATTCGATAGAGCTCTTCTGATTGGTTAATGAATTTAAAAAAAAACCTACATTATAATTATTGTCACATAGTGGTAAAATCCTATATTAGTTGACTGTTTAGAAACTTCATACATTTAAGATATACTTTTGTATATAACAAATCATTCAAAAGAAAAAAAGTTAGAAATGTTTGCACCGTGCTTAGCATTAGTATGGATTCTGTTAACACAAATGTCACTTTCTGTTGCGTTTTTTCCAGAAGGGAAAGGAACTTTTGTAGACCAATAAACGATTAGTTTCATGGAACACAATACTAACAGCATCATCAATAATAGAATGTTCAAGTTTATGTGCCAACAATGGTGACTGTTGTTCTGCAAGCTACGATGAGAAAAGTATGTTCTGTTATTTGAACAACGATTGTCCACCCAAAATGGAAAACGATACCAATTCTAAGACATTCATTAGAACATGTAGAAAACCAGGTATTTGTTTTAAATATTTTCTTTTTTTCTTTTTTGCTAGTTTTTATGATTTGTTGGTATTAGATTTAATAAATGTTTGATGCTGTTAAGATCGGTCTGTACATACTTCGTTTGAATTAGTATGTGGGAATTAACTATTTCTCCTTTTTTATAAAACAAAGTTAATTTTTATATTTCGTATTAGCATTAATTATTATTGTACTTTATTGGAATTTCATTAATTTATTTTAACCAGGTTATTCTAATTCGGCGTTTCAAAATCTAATGCATTCTGGTTTACATTAAACAAAAGTGTTTATTAAAAGATTACTCTTGTTTAAGAATACAATAGATACATAAAATATATGCAAGTATTAATGTGACGTTTTCCTTTGTGGTACGCATAATCAAATTATTAAAAGTCCCGAAGCGTCTGAAATGGTCACCTTTTTATGTTTACCTGTTATTGTTCTGTTGACTGGTATGAATATTTTTTTTAAAGCAAAACAAAGTTTCTCGACTGTTAATCATTATACAAGCAAGGGAGGTAAAAGTGTATAAAAAGACTGTTTTAAGAGGAGACCTGCTCTAATGAATCCATTAACATTCAAAACAATGTTTACCACATAGAGGGGAAACAATCACAATTGCTCTAATCTGGATAAAAGTGTTGATTTTGAAGAAATTTCAGCCTGTTTTCATGGTCATGAAAAATATACCTCAAAAACAATTACTCAATTTAGAAAAAAACCCAAATAAAATCAATTAAAAAATTATATATATTCAATTGTGCAATATTTGCCATTGAATTCGTTGGAAAGAAGCAGTCCATTTTAAAAAGTACTGATGAGTGCTTGTTTTTACTAATTCATTTTAATGAACTTCGATACATAAAGCAATGAATGTATTCAATTTTACTTACATTATGCAAGTTTTCTTGTATTTGGGAAATATTTATAATATCCCAGGCATCATTAGTGATAGTGTTGCAATAGAAACAAAAAAAGTATATACATAAACTTGAAAAACACCTTGAAATAGACTAAATCTCTCATACAAAATTTAACGCAGTGTAAAAAAACGATGGTTTTCTGTGGTCATTTTTATAAAATTCCTGTTTACAAAACTTTGAGTTTTTTGAAAAACTAAGGATTTTCTTGTCCCAGGAAAAGATTACCTTAGCCGTATTTGGAACAACTTTTTTGAATTTTGGATCCTTAATGCTCTTCAACTTTGTACTTGTTTGGCTTTATAACTATTTTGATATGAGCGTCACTGATGAGTCTTATGAAGACGAAACGCGCGTCTGGCGTACTAAATTATAATCCTGGTACTGTTGATAACTTTTTACAAGTCGGTCCATCAACAATAATTATTCAAATGCTGTAGTGAAGATTTAAGATCAAAATGCCACTTGATGTTGACATATTAGAATTAGACCTTCTAACCATTTATCCATAATATTAAGAAGATACAATCAGAAAATTAACACTTCAAGAAAGGCCAAGCTTAAAATTAAAACATCTCATGCATATTTCAGATGAGAACAAAATCAATTAATTTAATAGAAACATTGTGGGCCCTGTGCTAGTCTACTGACCAAAAATTAATTAAAAGTAATAATTTTATACAATTCAACACAATAAAAAATAGAACAAAAAGATCTTCTAACTAAATGATAATTGACCATCTAACCTTCCTTTCTATAAAGGAAGAAATACCTACATTATGAGCTGTATTTTTCTTATTCAATCTTAAACTCAAAGTTTAAATGGCAAAGCATGTATAGCTATTTGTTTTGAATCACATTTGTATTATTGGATAATGAGTATCTATATGAAGATCATTGTTGAGGTGAAGTTGGAAAAAAAAAAACCAATTTCAGAATGATCCTGCAATAGATATAGGCTGGATGAAGGCGGACAATTTGAAATGTCACTGGAATCGGGAACAATTAGACAAGGACAGTATTTTCAACTGGGCAACTACGGAGCCCAAAAAAGAATTAACGCACGGGTTCTTTAGCAAACAAATGGCGTAGCCATCCAGGGCGGGTACAGTCGGCCATCGACCCGATGGTCCCTGTTGTCCATCCAACATATTTCTTGTTTGCCGTTCTGGTCGAAAAGGAATTTTCGAGATTTTCCAAAAGTTCCATTTCCCTTATTGGACCCCCGGAAAAATCTGTCAGCAGGCGGCTGCGGGTCTTACGACAAACAGCGGGTGGAAAATATAACATCTAGAAAATTTTGATATGAGGGTTCCCACTGACTGCTTCAAGAGTTGGCCCGCTACGTATACATACATAATCAATGATTCAATATGTTATCAACCAAATGTTTCCATTGAAAGGAGATGTAGTCCTTCAGGACCCCTGGATTTAACTACGGTAACACTATCTTAACATCAGTAATAGGCAATGGATTATTGAAATTTGAGATGTTTGTCAAAATTAGTATATGGTCTTAACAAAATATATTTTACGATGAAACAAGACTCAATATTTATAACATATTATACATGAGACTTTTTGTCTGTTACTTTGTGTCTGTGACTTTTTGTCTGTGACTTTCTGTCCTACATTCTGACAGTTATCATGACCAGGATACATGACTTTATACCTATTTATATATGTAATAGGTTTTGCATCAAATGTATATAACCACTTAGATTGAACCATTAATTTTATCAAATAAGAAAATATAAAATGATTATCGAACATGTAAGCAAACGATCAATGTATAGACTTTCGGGAACATTTAAAATAAGACAAGGCTCTGGTATACCTCAAGTTAAGTCCTCCAATACGTTTACTTATATTTTATGAAAATGATTTTATAGTGAATACAGGTGCTCGGGCATACCTCAAGTAGTCTGCCAAAAGTTTTTTTGTTTTTTATGAAAGTATTTAAAACTAGCAATATATCCTGCACAAGGCTTCGGCTCGGATTTATCAGCTTACACGTATTTATGGCTTACTTCAAACCTTTTGTGTGTTACTTTTTTTTTGGGATCAAACGTTTCAAATTATAACCGGTTAATATACGACATAATTTACAACACAGTAAAATACAATATACTTTTAATACAATAAAAGTATAAATAACTCCGTGCTCGTTACAGTACCCTAAACTGTTTTCCCCAGTTTTTTTATTATTTGATAAAGACTTTAACATTCAATCTTAATGTGTTTTCTTAAGCAAATCCTATAAGATATCATTAAGCATTAGGTAGTATAACAATCAGGACACAGTCAACGTTGGTCAGGTCAAGTCTTTGTTTAGCCAAAAACATATATATTTTCCTTTCTTAAAATATAAAATAACACAGAACAATACAGAGAATGAGTGATAAACATGTTAATTATATTATTGAGGTAGTAAAATTTTTCATTCTACTATAAAACATTCTAGTTTTGTATATCACAAATAAAAGAAGCTTGTGTTAAACATCACATTTACGATTTTTTTTTATAAAAGAATACATTTCTCACGGTCATAAGAATTGAGAATGGAATTGAAAAATGTGTTAAAGAGACAACAACCCGACAGAGTTCAACATGTTCAAGTCTTAACCTTGTATTTAACTTTCTACAGTCATATTGGTTCTTGGTCATTTTTCGGCGATTGGTTAATAGAACAACGATGCCATTGGATATGTCATTTTTATCGTGTATGCTATGCTTTCATACAGTTGTGTTTGGTCCTGAAAAAGATGTACGAGCCCTTCGGCTTATTAGAAAAAATAACAGTTTTCCAGTAATTTCTAGAAAACATAAAACAGGTCTTGTCCCTTATCAAATTCTAATTGTATCGATTGCAAGCCTAACTTTATTTATTTTAGTTAATCTTTCTTGTCATAGCACTAAAAGGTCAAGGACACAATTGTCATCCTTTGATTTTCGTTGTCTACAAATAGCGTCACTAGTGCAGACAGTATACGACTAACATTTTGTTTTGCATTCAGCTTCGAAATTTATTTCTTTATATTAAATGCATAAAATAGTTAATAAGGAGTGAAATAACATGTACAAAATATTTGGGGCATGTGTCCAAAGTAAAAGTAGTGATTTGGTCCAGTTGGACAACCAGTATGCATGAAGCTGTCACACTTAATTACAGACCCCTAACAAAAAATTATCCATGTTTTAAGGTAGAGCCGATAGATTTTTCTATAAGTTTGATATAATTGGTCCCAAACGTAATACACTAAACTGTAAAAATTTATTTTATATATCGTCGATGTAATTTTTTTTTGAAGAATTAAATGTGTTCTCGGGCTAGAATATCCAACCATAGGGTATGAGAGTATCATGTAGTTTAAATTATTTACTCCGTAGTAAGATTAACCAAATTGGTGACTTCAAAAATTTAGAAAAAAAAAACCAAACTGTAATATGAAAATAGTGTATTAGAAGATTAACAATCGTAAATGCAGGTACAATGTTGATGAAACGTAAGTTCGAGACTAAAGTTCACACAATTATCAACTTTGATGCGTTAAGATACGTGAATTACAGAAAAAATACCATTGGCAAATTATTTGATAACTTTTGTGAAACATATATTTTATACCTTTTAAACATTCGATTATATCGCTGCAAGAGATTATAAAAATCATTTTTTTTATAATTGGATATTTCAAAGTAAATTTTATTTACTATGCTCTTTATCGCAAGCACTTGACAAAGAACCGAAACAGCAAAGCAAATCACCTTAAAGTCATAAGAAACCTCAAATCAAAAAAAAAATAATGCATATGTTTTTTTATAACTCAATGGATAGTTTTCATTATAAAACTTATGTACATATACTTTTTTGTGAAGAAAATTCTTAAATTTATTTATATTTAGAAAAAGTTTACTTTATTTTAATTGCTTCCTTCCAGAAAGCAATTCCCCCCGACATATTTTCCGTATGCAAAGTGACCTCAGTGTGACCCATCTCGTAAAAATCCGGTGATAACAATACGCATGGATGTCCTTAAAATAGACTATTATCTGAATTTACATGTTAAACACGTGCTCAATTTCCATGCTTTTTTGTTGATTGTTGACAAACAGGTGACAATCGTTAAACTACGGCTTCAAAACACGAACTTTAATTACCTGCCATATTTTGACAACAACACTAACCGATTGAAAAAAAAATTGACGATTATACGAAATTTACACGAAAAAAATGATAAATTCGTGCACAGAAGACTTAGTTTATGACGTTTGTATGCATTGGTTCAAGAATTGGAAGAACATTATTTTTCACCGGTCACTCGTTTCTTATGACTTTAACATGGAGACAGTAATATGCATAAATAAAATTGAGAATGGAAATCGGAACATTTTGAAAGAATACAGTCTATGTTAGTTATTTCCAAAATGATATGATACATTTCGTGTTCATGAATAGAGAAATATTAACAAAAATATGATAGCTATTTGTTGAATTATTTAATGATAAATTTTATCCAATATAGAAGTTGTTTTAGATTTTGCAAAAAAAAGTTTGTTTTAGATTGGAGTGCATTTGTTTAATAGGTCCCATAAAGCCGGACAAGTCATGTAGAAAATCTAAAGATCCTGTGAGGAATTTGAGGTTATAAAATAGACAGACAATAAATCATACGCAAACGTACCGGGAATCACGCATTGATACACAATCAAATCCTTGCTGTATCAGTTATCCGTGATGATATCGTTATCAGTCACGGTTGCAAAGGTTTTATAACGCCATAAGCTGTATCCCGTCATGCTACGTTAAACGAACCTTTTAGGTAAGGTATATAATAAACTGTATTACCTGTATTGCTTTGTAACTGATAGACGTCACCTACAATCTGTAAGACAATATTTTTTGTCTATGTAATACAATGTACGCTTGAGAAATAAAGAATAGCTATGTTTACGACAAAAACTTGTTTGCCGACAGCGACACTACAACACGTAAAGCATAATCAAGAAATAATATAGCAGTGTCTGCGGACCCAACTTATCAAATCGGTACTAAACACACAAAGTATGAGTATCGACCTACCAATGAGAGAAGAAACTATTTTGCCATATGTCGATTACTAAAATATTAATCAAGCATAAGTATAGTACAAGTATGAGCCTTTCAAAAAATGGCTAGCCGTCTCTTAGCTAATGAAAATGGAAAGTGTTCTTGCTTTGTAGATTAATTCATTTAGAATAGCCACGTGCATCAATCAACAAATTTTACCACACACGTGAGGTCACACGTTATGAAGTAGTATATATCGTGTGTTGTTTACGAAACTCGAGAAGATTCGGCTATTTATAGATAAAAGTAACCTGTGTACCAATATCATGAATATGCATGATTAATGACCAGGCAAAATCTAATTTCTAAAATAGAGAGGACAAATCCGATACTCTACGAGATTGAAGGACATTTACGAGGTTTGGATTGTCCTAATCAATCAATAAACTTTGATTATTCACGTCTCGTAATATCTTCCAATCAGGTAGTAAGAAGCATTCACGCACTGACTGTCCATCGTTCAATTCTTAATATCGTCTCCGAGGAGACGATAATAATAAAAGGACCTGCATGTGTATCAAGGCAACGCAGGATTGGGGAATAACGGATTTTCTTTATTTAAAATTAGATATGATTAAGTGTAACGATTCTTCCTACTTTAAACCTTTTATCTGTCTATTTTTTTATTTTGTTCACTAATTATACTCTGGTCTTTCTTTTTCATGCCCGTTATCTATTATCTTATTTTACTTAATGTAAATCTAGGTGAATTCAAATAATATATGCACTTAATGTTTTTATTTTAAGGGATATGTTTTGATGGCGAAGAATCATGGTCACAGGCAAAGGATTTAACATCAAAATGTTTATCATGATTCAAGTTATTTGTTTTGCTAGTATTGCTGTTATAGATAATTTCATATTGAAGGTATATTGCTGGGTCTTCCAAGTGCTCCACGAAACCTCTTTCTAAATTATTAACATCTATTTTATCAGCAATCAAAGACGGGCTTCAAAGTTATTGTGAAACTGCCTATTCTAGAGGTGGCGTGAATCAGATGTGGATACTTAAAAATTCCAAAGATCTTTTAGAGTACATACAATCTAATTCTCTTTCATCTTGTAACAGTATTAAAACATTTGACTTTTCTACTCTTTACACAAGTATTCCACATTCCAAACTAAAAGACAAATTGAAAGAGTTGGTATTACTTTGCTTCATAAAAAGAAAATGGCCACCGTAGATACAAGTATCTTGTCTTAGGGAGGGATAAATCATACTTTGTAAAGAATCACTCTGATTCAAACAAAAAATTCTCTGAAACCGATATTATCAAGATGCTTGATTTCTTGATGGACAACATATTTGTAACGTTCGGAGGACGTGTTTTTCAACAGACTGTCGGCATCCCAATGGGAACAAACTGTGCCCCTCTACTTGCCGACTTGTTTCTTTATTATTATGAGGCTGACTTCATGCAGGAAATTCTTAGGAATAAAGATAAGAAGTTAGCAATATCCTTTAACTCTACTTTCCGCTATATAGATGACGTTCTTTCACTAAACAATTCAAAATTTGGTGACTATGTGGAACACATCTATCCCATCGAATTGGAGATAAAGGATACTACAGATACAGTTAAGTCGGCTTCATATCTTGACTTACATCTAGAAATTGACAATGAGGGTCGGTTGAAAACAAAACTTTACGTTTCTAAGTAGCAACATTCCAGCAGCACCTGCATATGGGGTATATATCTCCCAATTGATACGATATTCCCGTGCTTGCATTTCCTATCATGATTTTCTTGATAGAGGGTTACTGCCCACAAGGAAGCTATTAAACCAAGAGTTCCAAATGGTGAAGTTGAAATCATCCCTTCGTAAATTTTACGGACGCCATCACGAGTTGGTTGACCGTTATGGAATAACCGTTTCACAAATGATATCGGATATGTTCCTTACGTCGTAACTACAATCCCCTTCCCTTTCATGAATGTGACCTACCGAATTAGACTATTTACCGGATTTGTAATCACATAAGCAACACGACGGGTGCCACATGTGGAGCAGGATCTGCTTACCCTTCCGGAGCACCTGAGATCACCCCAAGTTTTTGTTGGGGTTCGTGTTGTTTATTCTTTAGTTTTCTATGTTGTGTCATATGTAATATTTGTCTTTTTCATTTTTAGCCATGGCGTTGTCAGTTTGTTTTAGATTTATGAGTTTGACTGTCCCTTTGGTATCTTTCGTCCCTCTTTCCTTTTACTAGAATATAATTAAAAAAGTATAATTGTTTGAATACATGACGATACCAATGCAAACGTGTAGTCTCAATAAAAAAATATAAGTTACACCAATCCCATCTACTTCGGAATAGTATGTGTGTTCTTCTGTTTTAATAAAAACACTATAGTCTGCGCCAATCATCTTGAAATTCTGCAATACTAGCTTCGACCGAGACTTGGCGATAAAGGACACTTTTATAATAAGATGAAGTAAAAGGTATTTCAGAATTTACTATATCATCATTTTGTTTTGTCTCATTGTAGAAGGAAGACCTGTTGACTGTAATGATATTCCTGACACATGTCCAAGTGGTGTATATAAGGTGTTTCCAAATCAAACAGAAGGATTTGATGTTTATTGTGAAATGAATTCCGAAGAAGGACACTGGACGGTTAGTTAGATTGGAGTTTAAAAAATGATGAAACAAAAAGCATTTCACCACAGCTCCTTTTAATGGTATAATAGAAGGACTTAAAAAATGAATTTAATTGTTCCAAATTTGTAGTTTACCCATTTCCCTCATTTAAAAAATGTATAGGCATAAAAATTAATAGGTTTATAATTTAATACACCAGGCGCGCGATTCGTCCACATAAGACTCTATAGTGGCAGGTACAAAGATGTAAAACATTAAAAAGGACCCAAAATTCCAAACAAGTTGTCCCAAATACGGCTAAGGTAATATATGCAAGGTTTAAGAAAATCCTTAGTCTTTCGAATAATTCATACTTTTAAAAATAGTAAATTTATAAAAATGACCATATAATTAAGATGCATATCAAAACAGAAGTGCTAACTACTGGGCTGGTAGTTCCCTTGCTTAAAAACATTCATTAAACTGATTTTTTGCAAACGCATATACATCATTTAACCGAAGTTTACCATCTTAAGTTAGAAAAAAAACATGTAGAATTATTATACTTCCGTAAAAGATGTGTCAAGCTAGATTTACCATAAGTTTGTCAGAAGAACAGATTGATGAAAAAGGAACTACTGGGCTGGTAGTTCCCTTGCTTAAAAAATTCATTAAACTGATTTTTTTGCAAACGCATATACATCATTTAACCGAAGTTTACCATCTTAAGTTAGAAAAAAAACATGTAGAATTATTATACTTCCGTAAAAGATGTGTCAAGCTAGATTTACCATAAGTTTGTCAGAAGAACAGATTGATGAAAAAGGAACTAGAAGAACAGTAAAAAAAACACAAGTCCACGAAAACCAGATAATTCAAAAGTCGAATATAGCAAAATATAAACACCCTCAAAAGTCTAGCACTATTAATATTGAAACATTTCGAATGAGTTTAATTGGTTTGCTTTTGTTGCTACATTTTAAAGAACAAGACGTATTCTGATATTCACAGAAAAGAAGTTATACATGTTTTTACTTAAAAACCCTCAGATTTTCATTACCGAACCTAATCTAAGATTGTAATGCACCACTCATATCAAATTGACATATTTCTTCTTGCAGGTTTTTCAAAGAAGAGAAAACGGCTATGTTGACTTTTACCGCGGATGGAATGAGTACAAAGCAGGATTTGGGAACCCGAATCATGAGTTTTGGCTCGGTTAGTTTGCATATGATTAAAATCATTTAACCATTATCCTAACCATCAGTTGAAAGTTAAATCAATTGCCCTTCTTTTCTAATCGGGTATTTTTTTTTATACTTTTAGTACATTGCTTGAATTATACACCTAACCTTCCTAAAACTGTAGTTGGTAATATTTCTAAAAAAATTACCGACTATTGACTCCTATTTTGACAAGATACCTACGTTGTGGAAGGTCATCCTGGTGATGTTAGAGCAATGTAAAGAAATAAAATCAAGCTTTTAATCGGTAAATTTATCTGAAAATTAACTTCTTTACATTTTTTACTTTCTTAAAACGATAAAATCATCGGAAGACAGAAACATTTATTTTAAATTGAACGGATTACATTTCGAGTTTACTTCTTTTGGTTGCTACTACTTGACCTAGTACCGGAATTTTCTTTCAAATAAATTTATCAAAAATTGCTACCTGCCGAAAAATTATATAGTCCGGAATCAAACGTCAGTAATATGAAAAGTTTACTGAAAATGTATATCTTCTAAAACTCTATATATCAACGGCAAAACAGACGGTAACTTATGACATACTATCTTTTATTTGATGGGGTACTTGACTGGCAGCCTACTATAAAATACCTGAATAAAAATAATCTTCACCAATCAAAATAGGTTAAGAAAATGCAGTTTATCTGGATTTTATAATCAGGCTGGCCACGTTAATACCGGTGACCTCAACATTGTTAATATCACTTCCCTGCGAAAAATGTTATCCAAAGGTCCGAAATATCGTGAGGCTAAATCAATTAATAGGAAAAACAACTTCAAATACTGATGGATTTAGTCCAGGATTATGCCGCGCAATGGGCTAAGCGCGAGAAGGAAGATGTAGATACACTATCCAAATGGATAAAGGCTGTCATTATAAGGTCGTTGATACAGATCAGAATTAATTTAGAAACTAAATGGGTCTATCAATACCCATGCTACGTGAAACTTCAAAGACCCAAAATATTGCAAAACAAATTCCCTACCTCCATGACAAATATATTGTTGTCCCCGCAGATACATGAATTGCTTGATAAATGAATTAGGTATTGACAATTCACTTGGAAACTCTACATATACCCTCACGACACTTACTAAAGAGGAAATTCTGGATAATCATAGGTCTGTTCTATGTTCCTTTGGAATTTCAACGAAAGATGAAAAATTTGATCTTCAATCACTGCATTGGATGTTTACACTGCATTAGTGTCCTTACAAACAACGATATAATACTGGGTCATCAAAGTGCTCCGGTAAATAAAGGCAATAGTAGTATACGGCTGTTCAAACTCCATGGACAAAAAACAAAATCGGAGTAACAAACTAAAACTGAGGGAAACACATTAAATATAAGAGGAGAACAACGACACAACACTACAATGTAACACACACATAAACGGACCAAGCATCAGACAAAATCCCACGAGAATAACAAATATAACAAATATAACCTGTTTTATCAGCAATCAAATCCGGTCTTCAAAGTTATTGTAGTACTTTATATTCTTAAGGTGGCGCGAATCAGAATTTCCAATTTCAATATACAAGACATATTGAAAGAGTTGGTATTGGTTTGTTTCATAAAAAAATAATGTATCTTGTCTTAGGAAGGGATAAATCCTACTTTGTGAAGAATTTGATTTCCTTGATAGAGGATTGCTGATCACAGGGAAGCTATTAAACCAGGACCGGACGCAATTACGAGTTGGTTGACCGTTATGGAATAACCGTTTCACTGTTGATATGAGATGTGTTCCATACGTCATAACTACAATCCCCTTCCCTTTCCACGAATGTGACCTA
The DNA here is from genome assembly GCA_019925275.1 of Mytilus edulis. Lineage (NCBI taxonomy): Eukaryota > Metazoa > Mollusca > Bivalvia > Mytilida > Mytilidae > Mytilus > Mytilus edulis. The sequence continues at coordinate 84,973,475 of CM034360.1, read as the reverse complement.
CCGGGTTTGTAATAATACGAGCAACAAGAAGGGTGCCACATGTGGAGTAGGATATACTTTATCTTCTGGAGCACCTGAGAATATCCCCAGTTTTTGGTGGGGTTTAAGTTGCTTAGTCTTTAGTTTTCTATGGTTTGCTTGTGTACTATTATTTGTCTGTTTGCCTTTTTTATTTGGTCCATTTCGTTGTTTGTTTACATTCGATCTATGAGCTTGTTTGTCGCTATGGTATCTTTAGCCTCTCTTTTTGTAAATATGAAATGAAATTACTTTAAGAGATATATAATGGTTTCTCGTAAGGTATAGGATTAAGATTTTATTATTCAATTCACAGATTTTTTTTTAACTTTGTTGCATTATGAGGACAATCGTAGAAAATGTTACGTCTCGGTGGTCTCGTACTTGTGTTCCTATGTCTAGTGCGAGAGGTGTGAGTTTCAATCCGACAAGGTGAAACAAATTCCTGCAAATATGATATTTGCTGTTATCCGCTATGTTCTATGCATTCAGAAACAGCATTTTACTGATTGGCTCGGAATCAGAAATCAAAATATTATGTGTTAATGTTTTGTGTGACATGTCTTCCTGAGGGTTGTAGCTTTGTAAACAAGCACATTAATCGGCACACACACTTTCTCTCTTATTCATATACGGTTTGTCTCTAAAGATTCCACCCATACATTTATAAAACGGTTTGCGCCATCACATAGAGATTTTTCATCACATGTCAAAAGAACATTCCATGCAACCAAATATCAAAATTTACGACAATTACGACAAGGTTGAACTATGAACATGCATGTGAATTGCACTAAGAACCTAAGTTGTTATATTTGTGTCTGATCTATTTGTTATTTTGAACAATACAATACAATACCGATATATTTAAACTAATCTTCCAATATCTTTTTATATTTTATATTATTTTTTTAGGCAACGAAAACTTGCACTCTCTAACATCACAACACAACTATGAAATGAAGATCGATTTATTGGATTTCGACGGAAACACTGCATTTGCAAACTATAAAGAGTTTGCAATTGGAGATGAAAGTTCAAAGTTCAATTTAACTGCTAATGAATATTATGGTACTGCAGGTACGTATACATTTATGTTTATTTTTTTTGATATTCAGTGTTTGTTTTTGCTATGTGGCTTGTCGGTATGCCTTTTTATGTTTCGTTGTTACATATATGACATAGCTCTGTACATCACGTCACTGTTTTATTGTGATATGGTAAATTTGTGTATTCTTGTCTTTAATTTGTGCTAATATGATTGGTCTATATGTCATTTTGTGCTTCTTTGTCACATATTTGTATTTTTTTTGTTTACGTTATTAATATTACAACACAATTTTGACTGCTGTATTTTTGACATTTGTTACCTATGAAATCTGCTTGTTTTGTTCACAAATCGTTGTAAATATAATGGAATTTGATGCGACTGTCATACAAGTTGGAGGTAAGGCTAGCTATAAAACCAACTCCAATCCACCATTTTCTACATAAGAAAATGTCTGCACCAAGTCAGGAAGGAATATGGCAGTTGTTATCCATGCAGACGTTTGATGTTTAACTTTTGATTTTGCAATTTGATTAGGGACGTTACGTTTTGAATTTTCCTCGGAGTTCAGTTTTTTTGTGATTTTATTTTTTAGTTGTATGTGTACAATGTCATTGAACATGATGTGATCAGACGAAACGTGAATCATTTTATTGATAGAATGTTGAATTTTTTATTAAGGTTTATTAATTAAAGTAAAACAAATAGCCTGGAATTAAAAGGTTCCAACAGTCAGGCTGCTGGTATCTCTTCTTTTATGATTTTATATCTTATCTCCCTTCAGGAATATATTCCCTATATTCCAAAAAGGAATTTATACCTTAACTTACTATAATTATAGGAAATACTGAATATTGATACAAACTTGAGAAAAGCGATCCCTAACAAAACGCAGATGGACCCGTGCAAAATAAACTATAAAATGAAATGTTTTACATCAATAAACATTTATCTACTTAAAGACCAAACAGCCTATTGTTTATGCGCATTATCTAGCGCAACGGGTATTGTGGGATAAAAGGTCTATGACGTTGTCTTTTCGGCCCCTATACAAAAACGGCAAACTATCACGTTCCATTATGCGAAATTAGCAGATTTCAACATGGCGTCCCGCATCAAAGGACGTTTTGTTAAGGATACCGAAAAATCGCGTCGCCGAAAAGCAAGTGATAGATTAAACCAGCTTAATTCAACTACAACATCATGTAACAGTTTGCTGCTAGATACAACAATTCCTGAAGTATGGAGTCCTGGAGAGAGGAGAGTTTTTGAACCAGCAGAACTTCAACAAAGATTGATGGACGGTTGCGAATTTTGCGGTGAAGAACTTAGATTCACTAGAGTTGTCTCAGAAACAGTATGTGCCATGGGATCTATAATTTATATAACTTGTGATTGTGGAATGCTGAACAAAATCAATTCGGGGAAAGTTCATCATGAAAAAGGAAAACAGAGAACAAGACCAATATTTGACATCAATACAAAGATTGCTATAGGTAATTCACAAGAGTGTTTAACAATAAAAATAATTATTATCAAAAGTAAAACTGGAAAGATGCGGAAACACGCACAACAAAATTCAAATTAGGCTTTCAATGTACACGTACCAATATTCAGGATCATACAGTATGTTGTCCCGTAAGAAAAAAACCAAATAATGACAAAAAAAAACCCACACAGAACGAATAAAATTGCCATAAAATGATTTTTAGATAAAAGAAATTACTTGTAATAACATAAATTACAAGTATTGACAAAAATAACCCTGTCATTTAATAAATTTCATTGTGTGATAATGACAAAAAATTCAAACAATAACGTTGAAAGTATCCTGACGTCAACAACAAATACCAATGACGTCACAATTGATAAGGTTCCCTTTCAAACAACGAAATATGCTGACGTCCCAGATACTTTAAAATATTCCTGATCATTCCTTGTTCCATTTTGAAAATCAGTCTTTTCAAAAGCATAAAAATCTAACATAGCGTTATAAAATATACAAAATGATGGAGTTATATAGTCTAGTATTATAATGGTTAATGTACCCCTTTTTCCAAATCATGGTTCTGTTTGTTTTCCTCTTTTCCCTTTTCATTATGATATATCGTACATTGACAGAATAACATATAAATTTATTTAAAAAAAAAATCATGTTTATAGTGAATATAATATGAATTCGCCCGAAAAAAAGACGGACCCAGGGTTACTTCAACTCAATAATCTCAATTAGTAGATATATTTTTAGGTGATGGGGGTAATCTTTTTATATAGAAATTAAGGAGATTTAGTATTATTGCCAAGATCCACAAGACTTCAAATGAAGTGAATGTTAGCAATTATGGACAGCCATATCGCAATCATCAATGAGAAAAACCTACGCCGTATGGCCGGCATGACGAACACTACAGGCAAAATTGAAATCATCCATTAATGAAAACTAAAGGCATTATGATAAAACAGTTTACTAGTACTAAAATATGACCGACTTGCATTGAACTACGGACTCGCGACTTCAAACACATAAAGAATGTGGCTGGGATAAAACATGCGAGTACGTGCATAAGTGCATTGCCAAATTTGTCCTAACCTGTGAAAAACTATTAAAACAAATACAATTTTCCTAAATTAAAAAAAATCGTAAACGGCACAAACAAAACACAATGTGCATAAAATGAATAAGAACATTTTACTGAAATAAGAGTACTCGTAGTTACTGTTTGCTAGTTCATAGACATTAACAATGACTGTTTATCAACATGGCACACTCTGTACTCACTAATTATATTTTCAAAATCAAATCACAATATATTTTTTTTAAATCACGACCAAATCTGCAGATATAAAAATAATGCGCCATCTACATTAAAGAGTCATTCGGAATAAAGGTGTTTTAATAACATTTTCGGAAGAAAAAAAATATATAACCATGATTATTAATCCAATCAATATATCACAAAATATGAATGGGATCCTGAACTAAATACTGAATTGTATCTTTCAGCTATGTATGATACTGGACTTGGTCCACATCAGGTCAACAGATTTTTCACCAACATCAATTTACCCGGAATTTCCCAAACATCATTGAAAAAGAGAGAACGGGAGGTGTTTGAACCGATTAAGCAAGTTGCAAAGAGGTCTTTGGATGACTCGTTGGAAGAAGAAAAGAAGGCATCAGAACGATTGAGGTATTTAACATGCGCTTGCTATATATTTCCTCTACAACTTTAAAACAATTCTTAGAAAACAATTATAGTTTTCATTAGGCCACTCCAAATTTTGTACTTGCTTTGGAACCTTTATGTACAAAAATTGGAGGAGAGAGAACGAAATAAAAGAAATCGAAATAAAAGAACTCAGAAAGTAATACCTAAAGTTTGTTAAGAAGGAGGTTTATTTGAACTGTATTACTACCAAACTTTTTTTTTCAAAAGCTTTAAAAAAAAAATCGACATATAAAGCGATCATCGATTCAGTCGTTGTCGTCAGCGATGTCATAACCCTACAATATGATATATTATAGTAAATATCCTTTCAAGCTAAAAGTCAATCTTATAAAACTATGACAATTTCATATACATCAACACACGTCAAACTTTGTACAACAGAAAAGCTGATTGGACATTAGTAACAATTTTTCACGCCCTCATGAATTTGCATGCGTTCCATCAAATACCTTCAGAAAGCATTAATAAAAATAACATGACACACGGTCGAGTAACTGCAGTTTCCAAACAAAACAAAAAATAGCAATTTATTTTGCGTTATATGTGCAATGAAGCAGGACTCGTGATCATCCAAATAAGTTCTCAAACGGTTGATAAAATGTGGAAAGTCTAAATAGAAATTAAACAGTCATGTCCTGTTCGCGTTTTATATGACCGGGCGTTCTTTTAAGAGACTAAGTACTTGTTGTATGTGTATATAATTTTAGAGGTCAATATAATCAGTTTGATTTTCAATTTTGATATGCGATTTGTTGGGTGTTCTTCTTTTCTTAAAAATCATTATCGGACCATAGATGAAATATCACGTTGTGATTGGTTAAACTCCGTCACGTGGTGACCCCTATGAGACCGTAGGGGGTTAGTAGGTTTCATAGGGGGTTCATGACGCGTTAATGGCGACGTCATCTATTAATATTGTTGCGTTTCGTTGTTGATTTTTCAACAAAACGACGCAGAAAAAGTCCAGCGTCCGATAAATTCGTTATACGGTTAACTACTGACCCCCTACGGATCCATAGAGGGTGAATAAAATTCATAGGGGACTCGGCCTCCGGCCTCACCCCCTATGGATTTTACTAACCCTCTATGGATCCGTACGGGGTCAGTAGCGAACCATATAACTTATAATAGCATGTCATGATGATATATGATATTTCGCATTATCTTATGAAGAATTTGGATGAGATGATTTTGTTTTGTATATTATACCAATTATTTAAATTGTTACTATGCGTTTATAAATACCATTGATAATACATCTAACACACGATAATCATTGCTTGAAGCAAATGAGCCAATCTTTTTCAGGTTGAGATAGAATATTCTCGTTATTTAATTTTAATAGTTTGATAATCGAAAACCCTGGTTCGTTCAATCGTTCGTTCGTTCGTTCGTTTGTTCGTTCGAGTTTAATGATTGAAAACCCTGAAACGTTCGTTCGTTCGTTCCTTCCTTCCTTCGTGAGTGAGTTAATGAGTTCGTGAGTGTGTTAGTTCGTTCGTTCGTGAATTCGTTCGTTTGTGAGTGAGTGAAATATTCTTTTTTTTGTTCAATGCGAACAAAAAGAGGGTTAAGTGTTAGTTTGTTCGTTCCTTCCTTTGTTCGTTTGCTAGTCCGTTCGTAATTGAGTGAGTGAGTGCGTGCGTCCGTTCATTCGTAGGGGATTTTTTGAATTAATGAGTTCGTGAATTAGTTTGACGTTACGCACGGTATTGCGTCGCAAGACGTAACATGTATAATTGACAAATTTGACGCCATAAACTAACTTTCACATTTTGTTATCAAGAGCGGAGTACCTACTCGGTCGACTTTTATCAAATAAATAACATAAGCTGAAGAAATGTTTCAAAATTTATCATGTATAAGGCAATTAATTACGTAAGGATCGTTTTTATTTTCTGATCTGCGATTAGATGAAAACAAATGCAAATTTTTCCAATTTTATTTTGGATAGAAAACATAGCAACCTTTAAAAAAAATCTTGCTTCCGGAGGGACACATGAGAAGATAAATTTAGCCTGAACATTTTTTTGACAAATTGACATAAAAATTTATGGTATTTATTTCATTAAAATCGGTCATATAATAATTTAGCAATATTTCTTTTTATCGTGATTTTAGTTGAAATGATTTTTTTTGTGTTGAACTCACTTTTGTCCAATATCTGTATGTGTCTGTGTCTGAGTTTTCCGACTATTTCTCTATCTTTTTAGCACTGATGGTTTCATTTTACAAATACGAATTTATATAGTTGTTTAAAATTTATAAGACCATTGTAACTCGGATTCTAATCGGTTTCTAATCTATAAAGGTGTTTTAGATTTGCGTGAAAACTTTTGTCCATAAGAAATTATCCCTCGGCCCATCCCCCTTTTCCCGTGTGTCTATAAAGGGTTTATTCCTTATGTGTGTATGTTTTTCTAATCTGAGTGTTATTTTGATTCAGAAGACCATTTTGGAATGAACATTTCCCGGTATCATTTTAACTGCCTAAACAGTTCGTAACTAGTGTGCATTTGTATAAAAGACGCCACTGTGCAGAAACGTCAAAATGACACCATTGGACATAATGGCTAGACATAGGGAATGCTTTCCGAAAAAAAATGTAAGGTCATAATGTTTGTGAAAACACCCGACTCATTTAGCCATTTGTATGAACTTATAGTTTGTATCTTATAAATATGTTAGTTTTGTATTATAAATGCACATTTAGTATTTATACAACATGTTTCACCTAAGGAATGGACAAAAATAACGTTTGGACATTGTGGCTAGACATTCGATTTTTAAAAATTCTGCTTCAAGAAAAAGTTTTTTTTTACATTTGAAACTTTGAAAATGTTTATCTTTTTCTGAACTTTCTATTGAGTATAGTTTTAATATGATTTGATTATTTTATAGGGATAATAATAAAACTGAAATTTTGATAAACTTTCCTCAAAACTCATTAAGACAGGTTCCTCTGCTGAATATTTCGTTGAAGGCTTGCTTCAAATTTCAGCCAATACCAAAAAACGGGTATGATGTTATAATATAAATCTAGTAGGAAGCTGATATACTAAATTTCGCAGATTTTATGTGCAAAATTACAACGGAACATAGAGAAATGCATTTTATTTAATCTGAAATGTTACGCCGGACATGCAATTTTTAACGCAAAAGTAAGATTTGTGAGTTCAATAAAATAAATGTATGGTGCAAAAATTTATAGAATTAACTTAAAATAAGAAAAACATGTCCGGGCCTTTCTGTAGATATATGGATGTTGGTGATTTTATTTCTTTAAAGGCAAATGGTTGCTGTTCTAAAATCATATAATAACGTAATTTTAATCCGAACGCATTACCGTGCGTAACGTCAAATGTGAATGAGTTTGTTCGTTCGTTCGTGAGTTTGTGAGTGAGTGGAATATTCTTCTTTTTTTTTGTTCTATGCGAACGAAAATAGGGTAAAGTGTTAGTTCGTTTCTTTCTTCCTTTGATTGTTTGATCGTTCGTTTGTGAGTGATTGAGTGCGTTCGTTTGTTCGTTCGTTCGTTCGTAAGTGAGTGAGTGAGTGCGTTCGTTCGTTCGTTCGTTCGTTGGTACGTTCGTTTGTTTGATCGTTTGTTCCTTCGTTCGTTCCTTCGTTCATTATTGAGTTCGTGAGTTTGTTTGTTCGTTCGTGAGTTTGTTCGTTTGTGAGTGAGTAAATTCTTCTTTTTTTGTCCTATGCAAACGAAAAGAGTCGTTCGTTCGTTCGTGAGTGCGTTCGTTCGTGAGTTCATGTGTTCGTGAGAGAGTGATTGAGTGAGTTCATGGGTTCGTGAGTGAGTGAGTTAGTGGGTGGGTGAGTGAGTTTTGTATTCTGCTTTTTTGTGTTTACATGTAACACGTTCTATGCGAACTGAAAGAGGGTAAAGTGTTAAATCCGATATTGATTGTTTCAAATAATATACACAAAACAATGTTGCGTCCATACCAAATTGAATTTCAAAAGTTAAGAAATTTTTATTTTTCAGTGTTTCAAATAGTGGGGATAATGTACCAGTGTCAGTTAAATACGACATGGGATGGCAGAAGAGGGGGAGTGGACGAAAATACAACTCAAAATCAGGAGTCGGAAGTATGATTGGTCATTTAACCGGGAAATTAATTGATTTGGACTTAAGGTCGACAGACTGTAGAATTTGCTCTTATTGGGAAGGCAAGGGAAAAGAACAACCTAAGCACAACTGTATTCGAAATTGGTACGGCACCTCTAAAGCCATGGAACCAGATGTTGGCTAAGTTTAGTACAGAATATTGAAGAGAAAGGCTGTACAGTAGCAAACGTAATTATGGATGACGATACGACAACCATAGCTAGAATACGAAGCCAAATAGACCACGAAGTGGACAAATGGAGTGATATGGGCCATACTCGAGTGCAACTAGGAAATAAATTATACAAAATAAAGGAAAAATACAAAAAAGACTTTACTGCCGATGATATCGCTCATCTTCAAAAATGTTTCATGTATGCGATACAATCTCACAAGAATGACCCCAAATCCATAGCAGAAAACATTTCAGCAATAATTCCCCATAGTTTTAACTGTCATAATCAATGCAATGAAAGCTGGTGTAAATATCTTCAAAATCCAGACAAGTACAGACCTACGATTAAGTTAAACAATCAAAACTTAAAAGTTGAACTGGAATCTGTTTTCATGAAATATGTTGATGAAAAAAATGTAAACAAATTGGCACCATGTGGATCAACCAAAGATAACGAATCCTTTAACAACATGGTAGCACATAAAGCGCCGAAAAACAAACATTTCTGTGCATCAGAAAGCCTAGAAAGTAGAGTTATGTGTGCAGCAGCCCAGAAAAATCTTAATTTTGATTATATTACGCAAATAAACGAGGAGTGTGGTTTGTCACCCGGTAAACACACAACAAAAACTTCCAAAAATTTGACGAGAAAGAGAAAACTTCAAAATACATTGAAGGGAACAACAGAATTTAAAAGAAAGAAGATCCTAAAATTGAATGTTCAAAGGCAGAAGCAGGTTGTTGGAGAAGTTCGTGAAGGAGTGACTTACCAAACTGCAGTTGATATACTACCAACGTCTGCAGCTGACATTACAATGATATCAGCTCCAATTACTATCCCAATTCTAAACAGCATCAACGTTGATGATGGAGCATATGCTAGAGTCTTCTTTGACTTAGAGACCAGCTCATTGGCTATGGACTGTGATATCTTACAAATTTCTGCTATTTACAATGACAATTTGTTTAACCAATATGTAACTCCAACTAAATCTATAAATAAATATGCATCAGAAGTCACCGGTTTAACTGTTTCTCACAACTTTTTATGTTACAACGGGCACAGAGTCGATTCATGTCTACCACAACAAGCTCTGCAAAACTTCATCTTCTGGTTACACAATATTCCGTCTCATAAATTAATCTTATTTGGACATAACTGCAGGCGATTTGACATGCCAAGACTAGTGAATACTTTACAGCAATACCATCTTGCAGCTTCATTTTCTGAAAAGGTCTCTGGTTTTACAGATACTCTGCCTTTGTTCCGCGCAAAGTTTCCAGATTTAAAGAGTCACAAACAAGAGCAACTAGCACATACTATTCTCAAGAGCACTTACAATGCCCATAACGCTTCAGATGATGTGAAAATATTACAAAAACTTATAAATGCTTCTGACACGTCACATGACGAAGTTATTGCCCATTCATTTTGTACTGAATCATGTATTGAACTTTGCAAGCATTCTAAGTTGTCAGCTATTCGATATACATCTTTAAAGCAATTGCTTCAAGACAAAATTGTGTCATCAGTAATATTGAAGAGAATTGCCGACAGTGGTTTAGACTTCAACCAACTATGCCTAGCGTACAACCGAGACCCTGAAATGGGTATACAAAGTGTACTGTCTGAGAAAAGACATGACGGACAAGTCAGGGTAACAGCACACAAGTGTACCGCGAGGAAAATAAGAGATTTTATTGCAAATATAATGGATAGAAATTAGAACTTTGAAGAATTGAATTCAGTGTAATTGCTATATAGGATGTATTAAATCATAATGCATGCACTTTGCAGAAACAAAAACTACAACAAATAGATTGTATATACCTATAGAAATTTACATAAAAATACATGTACATGTACAGTTATGATAACTGTGAGGCGAGTTGTGTACTCATAATTTGGCTAGGTAAGCTATAACTTTGTATTCATTTAAGGTTTTTTTAATCGAACACAATCTCGCTGCAACATACGGCACATTCATTATTTGCTTCCTTTTTATAACAGCCATGTTATCAAATACTTTTTGTAATAAAAATATGGAGAATTTATTATACTTTTTGCTTCCTTTTGTAAGTAATGAAATGTCTAAACGGAACACTTTACTTGTAATAAGGTGGGGGAGGGGCATTTTATTTATAATATATGATGAAGTGTTATTAAAATCTCAGTTTAAACAAAATATGGTGTCATTTGTATTATTGTTTTATATTGACCAGTCTATCAATACTGTAATCTATTACTGCATATGTAATAAATTTATTTCAATCCTGAATACTTACTATTGTTGCTTCGTTTTAATGAGCATTAACAGATAAGATCATATGCATTATATTTGTATCACAAAATATTTTATACTTTGCCACAACCGATAATGTTCCCAGTGGGATATTTATATTAGATCATTGACAAAACGATCATTGGATAAAGTATTATAAAAAAAAGTTAGAAGATGTGGTACAATTGCCAATAAGACAAGTCCCCACCAGACCACTTGACATAAAAGTTAGCAATTATTTGTTATCGGAAGACCTTCAACAATGAGAACAAAAAACCTTATTCATTACAAGCTATAGCAGAATCCGAAATTACGTATGTAAGTTTACGAGAAAAGTTTATGTTCAAAATTTAAAAAAACGAAGAACAAATATAATATTCAGCAACAATCGAAATCGGTGTTTGTCCTCAGCATATAAATCAATCACACATCTAGAACGAATATACATGTGATAAACATATAAGCCTCATAGCCTTAGGGAATGATAACAGCAAAAATACGGACATTTCAAACAAGCCATATATGTTTAGGTCACATATGGTATGCATACAGAAGTTTATTTGTCACAAGCATAACATGATTCACTTTTCACGTTTACATTAAATTAGTATTTTACAATGACATTTCCAAAGCCCCAGCATTCATTCTGGACACCCCTTTTACAGGAAAGTCATGATGACACGTAATGAGCGCGTGACTAAGGACCTATATGTATCTATCATTTCGTTTTTGTCCTGAACATGCATGAACTCATTGCCACTGGACGTTTAGCACATAATCCAGCTATCAACCAGCTTACAGGAGCATGAAAGTTGAAGTATCAACAGACGAATGGTGAATGCCTAAGCCAAATGATAGTATCGTGTATATATCATAAAGTAGTCTCAGTGTTTACATGCCTTTTTTTATGAAGAGTAGTCCCTAATCTATTAACTGGCGTATAATCAATTATCCTCTATCACAAATAAAAAGATAATGGAAATTGCTGGTTAAAAGGGCTACACTGGGCAATGCATTTTGTAATTATTTTTTAGATCTCCAATTTTTCTTTGTTAATTCTTCAGTCAGATGCTTTTTTTTTTGTTCAATTATAGATTTTCTTCGAGCTTCCTTTCACGTATATTTTTAGGAAAAAAATACCTGTAACTTTAATGCTTTTTGCACACGACATTTGCAACTAAAAATGCTAAAAACCGTTTCCTTAATCGGCCCAGACCCTCTGTCGTAAAGCGTGTATACAGTTTAAAAATAAGTAGGTACGCTCTTACATAGGAGTAAATTTTGATCACAAGATTCAACGGTGTTTCTGATAGCCAATTGTGGGCTGCCGATGATTTATTATATCTGTTTGAATACCGACATGTATACAAATACCATATCCAGTTTTATCAAATAACGAATAATAAAGCCCATTCCGGGATTTTGTTTTTATTTAAAACTAGTTGTTTATGTGTCAAACATCCTAATTTGCGATATTCCGGAAAATCTTTATCAAAATTTGCGGCAAATTCATATTGTGACGTCAGAGTCATTGTTCTGATGATAGATAAATCTTTTCTTGAAAACAAATGAAAAAATGAACGTAATATAACTCGTATCTTTTTTTAAAGGTCGGTGACATATACTTTTTTTTACCTTATTTTAATGAGTACAAATTGCACTACAACTCTTGTGTTTTTTTTACAAAAATCACTGGTAGATATTTTTTAACAACGGAAAAACATTTTACTTTGGCATATATTTTTTGGCGGGAATGAAATAAAACCCGATTTAAGAAACTAAAGCAAACTAGATGATATGATGTAGTGTATTTATTTGATAGATACAAATCTTCTGGTATGTGTGGGAAAAAAAATTTGGTTTTAGCTTCGATATTAACTGAATAATCGCCACTTGAAAAAGTAACGAAACAATCGACAATTTGGCAAAAGCCATGAAATTGAGGTCGCTATGGAGACAAACCGAAGTCGGTGACCCCAATTTTTTTTTATCCTATTTTGTTCCAAATGTAATGAAATATCTTGTCTCAAAATTTTAAGAAAAAATCACTGGTAGAATTGAATAGGCTGTTTGGTCTTTAAGTAGGGTTCAATTTTTTATGGAGTATTTATAATTTCAGGTAACAGCTTGGAACATCACAACAGCCATTGTTTCTCAACGAAGGATAGCGATAACGATAACCACACTTTGCACTGTGCAACATTGTATACCGGAGCCTGGTGGTTTAATAATTGTCTAACATCTGATCTGAATGGTCAGTATTTTCAAAGACACCAGACTCCGCCCATCGAGGAGTTTATTGGCGTTCATGGAAAGGAATAAACTGTTCTTTGAAAGGCTCATTGATGATGATGCGTAGAGTGTCAAACTAGATATTATTTTTTTTATAAATTATAAGTATTTGATTTAGTAGTATTCAGTTTGTAAATGCATCGGTCAAGTTTACATCAGAATAGACATTAATTCGGCAGGTAATTGACACAGATTACATTCACATATCAATAATCTCAAGAACAAATGTGATTCATCCTGTACTATCATACCTTTACGACACTAAACATCTACAACTCCTATTCGATATTAAAGTACACAATATCTGTACAACTACGCAGCTTTGTTTTGTGTTTATATTTGACAATGCTATTAAAGGAGAGAGTTTTATATTTTAATCACGTTCCCTGATAAAATGATAAAAAATCAAGATTTTAGAAGGAATGTCAAAATATTTTTTAAAATTTGCGATAGTTTTATTTATCAATATATAAAATTACGAATTTTACGGTAAATGTTTCATTGGTTTCCTTAATGAACAATTAGAAATATTTGTAATTACACTTTTGATTTTTAATTATTGTGTATGTTGAAAAAAATAATTAAAGAACATTAACTAGGTGGTTCTAACAATACTATAAGGTGTCGTCTATTTTTATTTATATTGGATTCTATATATGATAAATTGAGAATGGAAATGGGGAATGTGCCAAAGAGACAACAACCCGACCATAGAAAAAAAACAACTGTGTTTAGGGCATTACACAATGTACCGTTTATGTCGCTGCTGTGTGAAAAGTACAACTACTAATTGAGTATTTGACGATATCATTATATAGCTATATTTATTATATATAGATAATGTCCTTTTAATTGAATAATGAATAGTACACATTTTGTTTACCTTGTACATGTTGATCGTATCTATGTAAAAAAAAATGGAAACAAAGGATACAACTCGCAAAGTTAAGAATGCTTCATATCTTGACATCAATCTAGAAGTTAACGACGACCGTTCGGTAAAAAACTAAACTGATAACGCAAAGGAGATTATTCAAATTTTTCCATATCAATCTTTCCGTTTCTTGGCAGAAAAATGTAGCTGTACCTGTATATAGAGTATACACCTCTGACTTTATACGATATTCCAGGATGTGCGTTTCCACTCATAGTAAAATTTGTAAATGGTTGCAGTTTAGATGAAAATTGTTGAATTGTTATTCCCGTTAACATATTTTAAAGGATATCCTCATTACATGGTTTATGGTTATTATTTTAAATAGCCACAATTGAATTTACACAGTATTCGATGTCTACGGATCTTATAATGTCTGTCCTCATATTTTATTTTTTCACTTATTCTGATTTTTTGTAAAATCATTTTTTAAGTCAAATCTTTTTTGATTAAGGAAAACTTTTCTGTTCAGATAATTTGTATGGCTTCATCTGAATAAATTGTGTTTCTCTTATTCAAGTCAATTGTACGTTTCTCTATTAACATGATTAATGTTTTGAAATAAACCTTCTAGCATCATTTAGTTAGCATTTATTTGTTTTATTCTGAATACCTATATGCGAATCGTACTCTTTTATTCTGATTTTTTTTTCAATTCTGATAAAAAACAATTTGATTTTAAACATATTTTATTCATTAAGATATGAAAAGGATTGAGCAACAGGCACAGCCTATAAAAGCTCTCTCCCTATTACATGTACAAGGTATAATTCAATTACAACAACTGTATTTAAAATACTGCAATATAATGTTAAAATAATGCAATATAATAAAAATCAATTCTTATGAATGTATTTTTGTTGTTGTTTTTGTCACGAAGTTTATAGAATTCGTTTACATTGTGTTGATTGCATGCTAATGTTTTGTGTTTTCAAGCGTTAATGAATGTAGTAAAGTTTAAGAAAAATCATTTTTGTCCACATGGAGACTTTTGTGCTCAGTACATGCTCATAAAATAGAGAATGACTTAAGTCTCGCTTATCCCTAGAACATCTTTACCAGATAATAATCAGATATAATACATCAATTGAACCACAATACATAAATACATTCACTCATCATATGAATATAGACATGCAGAATATATTTATAGAACCACAACAATTAAACAAAGAACCACATCATATGACAACAGAACAATAACATACAATAATGAAACCACGACTTATAGCTCAAAACCCACAAGAGATGACAATATGTAGAAATTATTTCGATATGTTTGATTTGTTATCCAATGAATAAAACATATTCTAAATAAAAAATGGATCATCACTGAAGTTGTCGATGGCTAGTTAAATTAAAAACACAAAAAAAAATTGTCATTTAAAAAAGTTCTTGGGAATCCGTGATATAGCTTTCAGTTTAACATATTTTTTCGAACGACATTAAACACAACATGATTGTAGCTATACGCAAATAGGTTCGATAACAATATTGGTTATATTTTAATCTTTCTCCCTGTCAATCGGAAAAAGGAAATTATTGCTATTCAAATAGGTAAAACAATATGTAACTAGGATATGTGTCTCAAGGCTTTTGCCTATCGTTTCCGATGTAAAAAGTCATCATTGATCCAAAAAGTTGGTTGATATTAAGTGGAAACAGAAGAGTTTCGGAATAATTATGTTCTTAAAGTAGGAAATTCTTAAGTTACTGCTATCTATTCTGATACATTCATGAACAGATTTTAATTTCATGAGATTTGCATCATATAAATGTTAATTAAAACTACTGCTTACCAATGCATAATATGTCTGGCATGAGTTGTCTTTATTTTTCTTTTACAAATGTATATGTTACGTTGAATAACAGTAATTTTATCGTGTTATTAAATCTTGGTTTAGGTTGCATTTCTGTTAATATTGACAATGCAATTTCCCATAGGAAGTCCTTTTACTGCTAAAACTGTACTACTTTTACTATGAAGTTTTGAATTTATCCTAGAAAGTTCATAGTCACTACAATTTCTTTCAAAGGTCAAAATATAGGGCTGTGCGGCATATTTTCAACGTTTATATTCCCTGAACTTATCAGAGTTTAAACTAACACTAATGTTCTTAACTACCCCTACCTCGAATGAAGGATTACCACAGATGTTAATGTAAACAATATGCACATGTATATTTACTGGTAACATTCCCAAGTTATGTCTCTATAAGATGGAACACAGAGAGCATAACTGGAAACCAGTGTGTAAACAAAATAAATTTTCTATGAATATTCTAAATCTCCCCAAAAGAGGCGTGGTATGAGAAACAACTGTATTTACAAAGTGCAACCTATAAACCTCAATTTCACATTCGAAAGTAAAAAAAAAGCTTTTCATATATTTCTCCCATTTTCTTCATTTCCCAGACAGAATATTGAACTTATCATTCCTTAATGACTAACGTTGATCAAAACACAGACACAAGTATACAAAAACAAAAACAAAAAAACACTGGAGAGAGTGTCTATGAAACACGGTACGCCCAAATTAGTCATCATATGGATTTTAAAGTAAAATCTAACAACAGTCATTTAAGTGTAAAATATAGGTTAGAATGACCTTAATAACAGTGATTTATATTCAATACTTCCCAAGACCTGTCCACTTACAAAATATCAATGCCTTTCCATGTCTAGCATTTGGGAATCGGACCTAACTGCAAAATATAACCAGAGTCATTCATTACTAAAATGCTTAGTGAACCCTGTAGTACTTCCCAAGACCTATCTACTGACTAATTGTCAATTCTACACCGTGTGTAGTTTCTGAAAAACAGACCTACCCGCAAAACTTAGCCAAGAACAGGATGTACGAAAAGACGTTCGTTCTGACGGACAAACATGGGTAAAATTATATGCCCCTTTCACATACGTAATCGGGGCATAAAAAAACTGCAGCCCATTTTTTTTTTTATCTTTATCATGTTAAACCATTGTTTGACGTCATTCTATTGTTTTACCTGTTCTTTATTTCAGTGATTGGACTATCATTTACCTGTAAGAAACCATTATGTTACCTTTAGCTTTTGGACAGCTAATGGTAGCATAACTGATTCTTACATATAAATGATAGTTCAATAACTGAAATAAAAACTGTTTAATTACCCTTATTGTTTTCACCATGTAAAAAAAATACAACCAAAGAACAAATGCTAATTAAAAAAAAAACCATTTGATTAAAGTCAACTTCCAATACAATAATATTGTCACTCATCAAAACGGTTTCTTGAGGAAACAAATCACTTTCAAAATGTTTTTTTACACTACCAATACTTATATCACAGCCATTTTTCTCATGTTTTTGGTTTGTCTCTTTTCGCACTAATTCAGTAAGTTGATTATGCTCGTTTTAGTCTTGTTTGTGTTGCCTTTTTGAATTTCTTTTTTTAAAAATAAAAAATAATGAACTCGTCCGTCTTAAGGTGGTACCTAACACTTTCACTAAATATAATTTGGCTCGTTTAATTTTCATAAAATTTTGACAAAGTATTTACTTTGACCCTTGTACAAAAATATAAAAATTTCTAAAATTTTGAACCAACCGTTTTATCAGAAAAATTATATAGCAGTTTGACAAACACCAATTTTGATCATTGAGAAGCTTAATATTCCCTTGACACCAAAACGTAATTAAAACGTTTAGCTGACTTTACAGAGTTATCTCCCTGTTGTGTTAGGTACCACCTTAAGGTAGTCAAAATTGACATCTGGTGTTGCTCTTATTCTTTCTAACATCATTTTCAACAACAATTAAAATGAAAAAAAAAACAATAAAGTAATGCCTCTTAAATTTGATAAATCATGCCGCAATACAAGGGCCACGAACAACCTAAACCTTATTCTGTGTACAAAGTGCGAATCTAGAACTTCCTTCATGAACTAGGGGACTATATTTTATGTTTAGAATTTTCAGGTTTCGGTGTTGATTTACAAGTTGTTGTTGTTTTAGGTTATTGCTTCAATATGAATATAATGCAACTCTCCGCTTATGAACGACGATAAATAAGGGAAGCAGAATAAAGGAAGAGGTTATTTATTTTTGTCAATCTGATGAGTTAAGCCCTTTTCAACTGATTTTTATAGTTCGTTCTTATGTTGTACTGGTATACCACTGTCTCAGGTTAGGGGGATGGTTGGGATCCCGCTAACAAGTTTGACCCCGCCACATTATGCATGTATGTATCTGTCCAACGTCAGGTGCCTGTAATTCAATGGTTGTCGTTTGTTTATGTGTGACATATTTGTTTTTTGTTCATTCTTTTATATAAATAAGACCATTAGTTTTTTCGTTTGAATTGTTTTACATTGTCATATCGGGGCCTCAGACCTGTCCAATATCTTTTTAGAATGGACTGTTATCGGTTTATATCCCTTATTTAAACCTCTATTTGTCTAATGAGTCTTTTTTACAGAATCAGATGTGATTTTTTTTATGATAAAAATAAATGACCTACATATCTATCTAATATCAGAGGTAGGGTTGTATATAAGGGTAAATAAACATAATTTGGGATGTGGTCTTAATAAACTTTGTTCCTCTAAATATATAATAAAATTATTCTTGTATGTCAAGTTTTTTCTTTGATGATGTCTTTTCAAGATGCAAGTGCAAGTCCTAAAAAGCAATAAATATGAGAATACGTATTTGAGCTGTAAGTGCAAATTTTGATTAAAAGTTTATATAGCTTTCTATACCCATATATCTTGCTGTATTGATAACATTTCCGCATATCCCCCTTGATTATAGTTACATTGTATCATTAAGGTAACGTATTAATCGTGCCAAGAGTGACTTTTATTGATAAGAAAACCCCAGTTTATTTAATTTTTCTTTAGTTTGTACTGTTGGTGTTATTTTCCCCGATTTAGTTTATGTCCCTCAACTTTCGATTTTGTCTAACATAATAAAACTTCAGTCACCTTGTAACTCTTATTACAGTAGATGAACGCATATTTACCCTAATTGTAAAAGCAAGTTACATTGACCTATTATAATATTTCATCGTGAAGATACGTACGTCGCTGTCATTTTCTTGTTTGACACTGGTTTATGTCCAGTTGTCTTTCTTTGGTGTATCATATTGTTTCTGCTACTGGTGGAAACGGTACATTGGCTATTTGTTGACAGCTACGATTGTTAAGGTTTGTTCTACAATAGGTCTGTAAAATGTCATTGAAAATTATATTTAAATTCTAAGATACTTTCTTATCATGATACCTTCCAGCAAAAATTCTTATCAATATTATCAATTTTATTGATATTTATTCAACGTTTCATCAGTTCGACTTATGAATCATGCTATAGTTTACAATGTGATGGATCTTTTTGCAAGATTTCATATCTTTGTTCTGATTATACAATCCTAACATCAGGTTTAATACACAATATTAGACGAAAGGATATGCCTGTATCAAGTCAGGAATATGACATTTGCCCCATTCGTTTGAACTTTTGATGTTGCAATTTCATGACTTTCAGTTTTTTAATTCCTCGGAGTTCGGTATATTCACCTTTTAGAATGAATCTTCAAGTCAATGATAAAGGAAATGTTATATTTTGTATTCAGAAACTGTATTTTACTATTAAATGGACTCACATGTCAACATTACACTTTTACAATGAAAGCAGTAATCAAAGATGAAACACAAGAAACCTTTTTCTCAAATTTTATTATCTTAAACCTGACAATGTGATTTCATATCAATCTAATTAAAATCAAATCTCCACATTCGCTCATTTTGTTATGCTTTTCCCACGCTGCGACCAATCATAAAAAAATGAGCGATTGCGGAGATTTGATTTTAATAGGTTAATTTTATATATAATTAATGATTATCTTTAAATCATGTAATTGGTAAATTTCCTTTTCGGAAGTCTTGTTTTCCGGTGATGTTGTTTTCCGATGATGTTGTTTTCCGATAATGTTGTAAACATAATCTACGCATTTTCAATCTACAAATAAATAAATTGTGTAACAAAAAGGCTGTCATATGAATGTATAGAGAATTTAAAGTCTATGCAAAATGGTCCAGAAAAAAACCAATATCTATATGTGTCTTCCTTGTTTCGTTAATGGTGAGTGAAACTACTCAAGAACCTGGTAAGTGATTGTTCAATTAGGGGGCTACCATTTGATTTTATGGAGGAGGGTTCGGGAAGGCTAACCCTAACTATGTAAAAAAAATGTCAGGATAAACTGATAAAAATTTCAAGACCGAATAGCATGAAGATAAAACGGCAGGATAGAGATAACAACTAAAAGAATGCAGGACAACAATTGTCATCCTTGTCCACTAAAAATCAAATTGTAGCTCACTAATATGCTTAAACTTTGTAGACATATCATCAGGAAACGATGATTTCAAAATTTAGAACGAGGAACTTTAAATGAAGCAGTGTTGGTGCTTGACGAGAAAAAAAAATCAACCGTCAAATAATTGTTGTATTGCTAGAGAGAGAGACGAACTTGTTCGTTATATGTATGACTTCGTGAGACGCTACTTACAACCTTTATTATGATATACTTCGTGGTACATAATTTAAATACATATAAATTGATTAACTCGTGCTGTACATATCAGCCTTTCTTGATGATATCGATATAAGTCACAAGTGCAAAGGTTGATAAGACCTTTAATACATATGACGTTACATCATCGATCGAAGTCACTGTTGCAAAGGTTTTATCAAATCATAATATGTATGACGTCATGCCACGTCACAAACATCTGCGTGTGGTATTATATAATTATTGTATTACATGCGCTACTTTGCAGTTGAACACGTCACTTACATGACCCTATGTAATGCATTGTATACTTGACACACGAAGAATACATATGTTTACGTCCAACCTGCATCATCGACAGCGACACAACAACACGTACAACGAATAAAGTAGCAATTACTAAAGTCCCAACATGTCAGCTCGGTACGTAACACATAAATTTGATATGCAGCTACCCCGCAGTAAAGAGCAAACCCAACCGTAACTACTCGGCCATTCTCGATATGCCTGCAATAGTGTAATAAAAGGACCTAATATATACTATTGAGGACCTGTTATTGTGTTACACAGTTCTCTCTTTTTTTAAATTATATATGATATATATTCGCTATTTTAGGAATTTTGGTCCCCAATGCTCTTCAACTTCGTACTTTATTTGGCCTTTTTTTTTTTTTATCTTTTTTGAATTCGAGCGTCACTGATGAATCTTTTGTAGACGATAAGCGTGTCTTACGTAATACAAAATTTAATCCTGGTATCTATGATGAGTTATTCCTTCCTATTTAAAACCTTACTTCCCTCAATTCTTGATTGAGTTTACCTATTTTTTTCTCTATTCTTCGTTCTTCTAGCCTAAACACTATATATACCTCCATATTCTATGTCTAGGTAAATTCAAATATAGATGCACTTAAAATTTCTATTTCAGGAATATGTTTTTATGGAGAAGAAGCTTGGACACAGGCAAAAGATTATTTTACACAACCATCAACTTGCCATGGTAATAAAATTTATTAACTATGGCTCACAAAGACTGTTCTCCTTAAAGGTCTATTTGTATTTCTATAGAACAGTGGGAATTTAATTTTTAAATGGTATCTTCTTTTATCGTTTATTCTTAACTAATAAAAACGAATAAATAGTGTACAAAACACTGCACCAATTAAAGCTAGTTATACATTTGTTTTGCCATTATAAAGGGTTAAGAACTCGATTATGTTTTGTGAATTACATGTAGAACACGTCTCGTTAAAAAGCAATATTTAAGATTAATCAAAAATTAAAATGTTTGACTTGATTTATGTTATTTCTTTCACTAGTACTTTTAATGCTATAGATGATTGTATAGGCTATCTAATTAAAACAAGTAAAATTGATTTAATGCATCAAACAGCACTACAAATGTTTAGCTTCAATAAAAAATGTAAGGTACACCAATCTCATTAACATTTGAAAATAAAACTAGACCGTTCCAATCATCCCGGAATTCTGCATCACTATTTTTGACAGCAACTTGATGATAAAGGACACTTTTGTAATAAGATGAAGTTAAAGGTATTTCAGAATTTACTATATCATCTTTTTGTTTCATCGTAGAAGGAAGGCCTATTGATTGTAATGATATTCCTGACAAATGCCAAAGTGGAGTTTATAAGGTGTTTCCAAATCAAACACAAGGATTTGATGTTTATTGTGAAATGAATTTAGACGAAGGACACTGGACGGTGAGTTAGATTAAAAAAATGATAAAACAAAACTTTTAATGGACAAATAGAATAACTTTAATTTATTTGAAAGTTTAGAATATTTGGTTTTCCCATTCCCCTAGTTAAAGAAATGTATAGAATTTTAAATGTTGTTTTTCTAAAACACTAGGCCTCTAAGTTGATAGTGCACATATCATATCGATAACCGTAGATAATAATTTATATTCATGGTCTCACAAATCTGAAATCCTCACCTTTTTAAGCTATATCTGTTTGTCATTTGTCCTTTTCGTTTGTTAGACAACAAAAGTATCATACTTCCTGAAAAGATGTGTCGATCTTGATTTATTATAATTTTGCCAAAAAATGAAAACAACCATATGAATAAAAAAAAAGAATTAAGAGAACATTAATAAAAGCATAAGTCGACGAAACACAGATAATTCAAGTCGAACACAACAAAAAAACACCTCAACAGTACATTATCAAAGTATTAATATTCATGAGTTTTGTGTTGTTGTTGTTGTCACGTGTTCTGACTAAAAAAATATATAAAATTTTGATATAAACCAAACCTTTTCTAAAATTGTGTTATGTACCACTCATATTAAATTGACATATTTCTTTAAATAGGTTTTTCAAAGAAGAGAAAACGGATATGTTGATTTTTACCGGGGATGGAATGACTACAAATCAGGATTTGGGAACCCGAAGCATGAGTTTTGGCTCGGTTAGTTTGCATATGATCAAAAAGCATTTAACCATTATCATAACCATCGGTAAAAGGTTTTAAATAAAAATCATCAGGTCATTTTTGTACATTGATTAATGCACCTAAATTTTACTGAACTACAAATGATAATATTTCCTGAAATTAAAAATGTTTATATTCTTTAACTCTTTAAGTCTCTATATCAATGGCATAGCAGACGGAAACAAATGACATACTTTGATTTATAAGATAGGGTTATTGAGAGTAACAGCTTAAGTGGTTTAAAATATATGCACCAATCAAAACAGGTTTAGAAAATGCGGTTTCTTGACTCACTACGTTAAAAAGTAGGAAACTAAGCATTGATATACATATACCAAATGTTTTAAAATAATTTCCGAATAAAATAAAAAGAAATAAGCTTTAAGCAATATGAAATGCTTTACTGAGGTGCTTTGGGACAGTATTTTATTATTATTCAATTTGAATAAATTTGAACTTTGTTGCATTATAAAAGCAATCGCTTAAAAACGTTACGTCTAATTGGTCTCGTATGTACTTGTGTGCTCACCGCCAGTTCGAGAGGTGTGGGTCTTATTTCTGACAAGGTGAAACCAAACACTGTAACGTTGGCAGTTGCTTCTATTCCACAAATTAAATCAAACTAGAGAGTGTAAGAGCAAATATTGCCTGATCGGCTCGGATTCAGAATACAATGTGTCAATATAGGGTGTGTCGATTCTTCACAAGGGTTGTAACGTTTGTTAACGAACCATTAATTAGTGTTTCGATCTAGTACAACGCATGCTTATTATCTTTTTGTGATATTCATGAATTTGTAAAATGGCTCGCAACATCCAAAAGACTTATTTCAATTCTTCATTAAGGTTTATGTGAATAGGACATTCTATGCAACCACAGTTCAAAATTCTAATGTTACAGATAAAAGTGCCGGAAAGCACTTCCGACAAGGTTTGAACTAGGATCATATTTGTGGATACTGAATAGCAAAAGACAAATCTGTAATTCATGAGTTTGTGTCGGACAAATGTATTTTTATGGATTTCTGATACCAAACAGAAACGAATTCGTGATCATGGTCATTTTTATTCTATTATAAAAAAGAAGATGTGGTATGATTGCCAATGAGACAACTGTCCACAAGAGACCAAAATGACACAGACATTGACAACTATAGGTCACCGTACGGTCTTCAACATAGTCGTTTTATTAAAAAGTACTTATAATGTCTTTTTTGTAAGAAATAGATAAATAATACGGATTTTTAATGTTTTTAATATAAATGCGCGCGAGTACCCTTCCATTAGCACTGTACTTGATTTTGTTAAATTTGTCTTCCCTCATGTCATTCTAACGAGTCTAACCCTTTCCAACTAAGTTTAACAGTTTGTGTTCCTACATTGTGTTGTTACACCACTGTTTGGAGTTAGGGTGATTGAGCGCCCGCAAACTTGTTTGACCCAGAAACATTCTGTATATGCATGTACAAGGTCAAGAGCTGTGCCTTAATGGTTGTCGTTGCTTTACTTTTTGTCGTACTCGTACTGGTAGTTAATTGCTTTTTATAAACATAATAATTGAGACCGTTTATTTTCTAGTTCGAACTGCTTTACATTTTATCTTTTCGGGCTTTGTTCCGCTTTCTATGAGGAATGGTGTTGCTCATAAGTTGAATGTTTTGCATGTATACATACATCATTGACTTTCAAATTTTTGTGTTGGAGCGTTCTTATTATAACATATAGTTGCTTACAAACAAATTCCAGCCATTACGTGTCGTTTTAGTCGTTGGCTCATTTGGCAGTTATCCAAAATCTTTTTATTTTATACATAGTACTTTTTTTTATTTTTAGGCAACGCTAATTTGCACTCTCTAACATCACAACACAACTATGAAATGAGGATAGATTTAACCGATTTCGACGGAAACCGGGCATTTGCGAAATATAAAGTTTTTGCAATTGGAGATGAAAGTTCAAAGTTCAAACTAACTGCAAATGGATATCATGGAACTGCAGGTACATATATAATGTTTTTGATATTTTATTCAACCTCCCGTGCAGAGTTATCGATCCTTGTTTCTCTCTCTCTCGCATGCAAATTGATCGGTTCTTGCTCTGATTGGTATTTTGATATTCACAGTATTTTTTAGAAAGTGTTTGTCAAAATGCAACTAAGGTAATGTATACGTGGGGTAAAGCTTTCTTGGTTTTCTTATAATATAAAAAGTTTCATAGACAGCTAATTTATTATTATGACCAATTTATCAATCATAATTCATGTCAACGCAGAATTGCTTACTACTGGTCTGATGATAACTTTGCTGTCAATTGTTTTCATTTTAAGACATCTTAACTTGTTACCATAGCTTGTGACATAAACAGTACAACTTTCTCATGATTCGTCAGAAAATTTATATGATACAATTTTTGATAGAGTATTTGTATTTTCAGGTAACAGTTTAGAAGATCACAACGGCCAGGGTTTCTCAACCAAGGATAGAGATAACGATAATTACAATGGTCAATGTGCTTTAGTGTA
Organism: Mytilus edulis; assembly: GCA_019925275.1. Taxonomy (NCBI): domain Eukaryota; kingdom Metazoa; phylum Mollusca; class Bivalvia; order Mytilida; family Mytilidae; genus Mytilus; species Mytilus edulis. The sequence continues at coordinate 84,947,836 of CM034360.1, read as the reverse complement.
TCTAGGAGCCTGGTGGTTCAGTAAATGTGTAACAGCTGATCTGAATGGTCAGTATTTCCTGAAAACACCAGACTCCGCCCATCGAGGCGTTTACTGGCGTGCTTGGAAAGGATCAAACTATTCTTTGAAAGGCTCATTGATGATGATGCGTAGAGTCTCAATCTAGAATTCACACATTATATTGTTTTTGATAAATTAAAAGTTGAAAATTTAATTAAGTAGCGTTTAGTTTTAGATGAATCGGTCCAGTCTACGTCGGACTAAAATGTTGTTTGTGAGGGCATCGACACAGTTTACACTTTATTTGGCACACCTTTTTGGAATTTTGGATCCTCAATGCTCTTCAACTTTGTACTTGTTTGGCTTTATAACTATTTTGATATGAGCGTCACTGATGAGTCTTATGTAGACGAAACGCGTGTTTGTCGTACTAAATTATAATCCTGGTACTTTTGATAACTAGTATGCCAAATATGATTGATCCTATAGTATCGCCGCAGCTGCGATACGTTTACTAGTGCTTAGGCAAGCAGATAGATATAAGAAGATTTTGTGTGTGACAAATGAGACAACTTCCCATCCAAGTCACAATGTGTACACGTAAATAAGTAAATCATTATATATCAAACTACGGCCTTTAACACGTATCTTTGGCTCACACCAAAAAGATAGCATGTTACTATTAACACTGATTAACAAAATCATTTGCGTTAAACGCAAACATGTAGATTTCAATTATTCACTAACTTTTTGTAAATTTGTAAATTTAACAAAAATCGTCTGTTACAAACCCGCAATTAATTATATAAAGATGGTACTCAGAATAGAATTTTGTGCGGCTTCTGATTCGATGATACAGGATTGGAATTACGTTTAATCGAAAAGCTTATCAAATTCGGTTTTAGAAAGTACAGAAAACAGAATTCACATTTTACAAAGTATAGAAAATATTTCAATATCTGCATATCAGAGTCATTAAAAATCTGCCTTTTTTTATTTAGCGAATAAATAGACGATGTTATTTAATTGCAGTTTATGTCATATTTTGACAAAAAACATATATTTGTATTGTTGTTATGAAAGTTAAACTATGACATTTTTAATAACAGAAACTGCTATCAATTTTATCTTAGTGTGTATAGTCTGAGAAATTACATATAGAAGACCACTGTCGCCCTCGGAAAAATGCACTAAAATAATTGCGCTTATGGAACCCTAGGCTCATCTTTGCTAGCTAAGGGTTCCGATTCAGTCCCCTCTTCTCCGGTCTTCTCCGTATTGCCAGATTAAGCCAATATATATGTGATAACAATGTTGAGCCATCTATCAGTTGATATAAGTCACGCCTATTCCGAATACAAAATACTTGACCAATTGTAGCACTTAAACTCTCTTCAGTGTAGATGTGTAAACTTTGTAGCGTTTAAAGTAAACTGGTCAATCGAAATCTCCTCACCCAAGGAACAGTTGTAATCCATTGTCACATTGGTGTTATTTGGATAAGTCTTATTTTTCAATGATCCGCTACAAAATTGACCAATAATATTGACGGAATTCCTCGGCAGAGAAGATGATGCCCTTAGGATGGTCACTGTGAATTTGAAGTTGTCTCAAATTGTTACTTTCATTGCTTTGTTGACAAACAATATAGTGTATGACTGTTTTAAATCAATATTGTAACAATATACGAACAGTATGTCACAATAGAACAACATTTTCGCGTGTCTTTCCGATTCAGTTTAAATCCAATATTAATCATACGCTTAGAACAAATTCATCTGGATTTTTTACTTTGAAGTGCAGTTGATATTTGACAAAAAAAATGTTTGTGAGAAAATCTAGTTTAAGTCATATTTTGACAATTTTATTACTATTTTCTTTGGGTGAAGTTGTTGGCAAACAAATGTTTATAACCGTGTGGAATTGAGCCTTAATAGCAACACGGAAGCATTAGAGGACAAGTTGAGCCAAGAATATCAAAAGCATTAACCGTAATTCGAAAATACTTGAAGACATACTACAATTCCTGAAAGCTAGGGCATATTCTATTGAAGAACATCATGACGAGAGAGCAAGGGTAAAATGGAATCACATATGTTTGTACCCCAGATCAATTATGAAATATGTAGTGAAGATCTACCGGAGATATTTTATTTTTGGCTCTTAAAGCATTGTCGTAACTCTCGGAAATTTACCCTATACTTTTAGTTCATGGATGCCCGTCCCTCCCCCTCTCCTAACTTTGGCATGTTATCTTCATTTAGTGACATCTATTCCAGAAATCAACGCCACTTTGCTTATTTGAATATTATACTAAAGAAATCGAATACGGGTCACGGGAATTATATTGAAATGAAAAATATCTGTTTTAACTTCAATTTAGGTGATAGACAGGTTGCCGGGACAGGAAATTAATATACACAACAATAGACACCATTTAAACGAAACATAATGACTGTTGTTGCAAAAATCAAGGTTCTGAGCTATTCAAAAATTGAACCGAGAGGCTTTTAACATGGCAGTATAAAATACAGGCTAAAATGGCTGAAACGTCAAATTGGCTAACAAGGTCATTACAAAAACAGGTGTTCGGGATAAAACTTGAAAATTAAATTTCCAGAGAATAAGCAAGTCCAAACCTTGTATGTGTAGTCGTTGAACTTTAGGTTCGCACGTAAAGTTTAAATGCCCCTATTTCAAGACGAATAAACTAACGAAAACACCCAAATTCACTAAATTCGCGATCATTGTTTTGATTTTGACCGCCTGACAACTTTACGGAAATATCAGAGTTATTACAAACAAGAACTCTGTGACGGGCAACTTATAATATCCGTGTTTTGAAGATCATCACGTGGTACAATTCTCATTTACATATAATGAATATTAATTAGCAAAAGTACTACTAATTTCTGACTATGTAAGACGTAAGTATCATTTTGTCGCTTTGATATAATCCGTTTTTTTTTTATTAGAATTATAAAACAAAGATGAAGGGATCCAAAGACAACAGAACACTCGTCTAGGTTAGAAAAGAAAAAAAAAAAGATGCGAAAGATACCATAAAAACCCATCAGTCAAAAAGAAACAAACCAAAGACAAAACAACGGTCAAAGGGAATAGAAAAGAACAGACAGAAAATATTTTTACAAAACACTACACAGCAAGCCGAAGACTGAGCAACACGAACCATATGCAGGGGTGATATCAATTGCTCCGAAAGGAGGAAAAATACTACTCAGCTTGTTTCATCCGTCGTTTTTTTATTCATATAAATATAATACGCTCAATTATATGCGCACTATACGGACTAGGTTAACGGAGGGTGCTCAAAAACTGTTCCAATAAAACTACAAAGAACAACTGAAAGAGAAGCTAAATGAATTGTACGATTACCTTAAACAAAAACTGTTTGACCGATACCATGCGTTTGTATTGCAGCTCATTAGCGACCAAATTTTGAGTTCTTATATCGTTAAATACCAGGATAGTCGTCTATCTGTAGTTTAACAAATTTATTTTCTGTGTCTGATCAAGAAGTAACACACATGGTGATGAATGTATTGCCATAGAGGTTTCTCTTATCGAAGAACCCTGCCTCGCTCTTTAAGAGGCTGATCGAAGTCTTTTGATTTTTAAAGGACAAGGTATGGTAAGTGTCATCCACACAAAAGGTCTCTGTTATGCATAAAAGAACGAAAACGTAGTAATACTTTCATTTAATACAATAAGTCTATTTTGATATAGTTAGTAACCATATCTGCATTTTAGAATGATTAAATCTATATATCCCGTTATATAAATAAGAGTGTTCCATGAGGGGGGCAAGGGGTTTAACTGTTATGCTGTTATGGGGTAATTTAATTCTTTGTTATCTGTTATTCTGAAAATATATTTACTGTTAGCTGTTATTCTGAAAATATATTTACTGTTAGCTGTTATTGTCTTATTCCTTGTTATCTGTTATAGGACTATTATTTTTATTGTTATCTGTTAATGTGAGATTGTTTTGCTGTTAACTGTTATTGAAAATTGGAATGTTAGCATTTTGACAGCCAATCTTAAGTAGAAATTGAAGAAAATGAACATTGTGATTTGGATGGAAAGTTGTTTCATTGGCACTCATACCACATCTTTTTATTATCACTATTGGGGTCTTTTCATTGGTGATATGGAGGTCACGTATTTGCAGAAGGATTCCAGTAACAAACATCACATAAACATATTTGAAAACAGTCGGGTCCAGGAACATTCCCGTATACATTATTATTACTCTTTGTAATAAATTCCATTGTCTGTGAACATGTTTTTAGATGTTATTACAGTGCGATCACTTAAAATGTAGGTCAGTAGTGGTTTTTCTTTTTGCGATTTATGAATGGAATGTGAAAAACTATATCTCGAGTGAACGAGATTGATAGTTTAGATTATTTTTACCGATAACCGCTACGAATTTCAGCTGACGGCGACTATAACATGTTTAACCCCGCCACATTCTGTATGTGCCTGTCCAAAGTCAGGAGCCTGCAATTCAGTGGTTGTTTTTGTTTATAATTTTTTAGATAAATCAAGCTGTTAAAATTTCTCGTTTTGATTGTTTTTCGTTTGTCATTTCAAGGCCTTTTATATCTGACTATTCAGTATTGGTTTGTTGCTCATAGTCGAAGGTGGTATGATGAGCTAAAGTTGTTAATTTCTGTGTCTTTTTGTCTCTTTTGGATAGTTGTCTTATTGGCAATCATACTACATCTCTTATACTTATTTACAAAATACAAAAATAGTATATATGTATCATTTGTTTAAGGACTTTAAGCATGCGAGTGAAATGTTGCCCTTGGGAATTACACGACATCATTTTCTTTAGCATTCACACTTAGAAGTGCTACTCCTCCTCTTTGTATTTACATGAAAGAGAACCCTGACTATCAATTTTTCGATAGCTTTTTAACTAGTTCACATAATGAAAAGTGAAGCTCAGAAACTGTTGCTGCAAATAAAGCTTGAAATATTTAATTTCTCGACAAAATATCCTTAAAATATGTGAATATATTTGTCTCTGTTAAGGCCTAGCAATCCATACAACCAGTTATATAATAAGATGTTCTGACTGTACTGTATTGGTCCTGGACCGGACTGATTTTAAAATTTCATTTACTGTTATCTGTTATTGTCCCTTTTCAATTCCTTGTTATCTGTTTTAAGCCAAATCAATTTACTGTTTTGCTGTTATTGGAACCCCCTTGCCCCCCTCTTCCATAGCAACAACTGGATATATTTAAATATTAATATAGGTATATTTCAGAAGGTGTTTTGGTATTACTGAGAATAATCATTCGAATCAAAATGTGGAAATAAGAAAATTTATTAAGCAGTATCTAATGTAGGTGTGCAACTCAATGTTGTACTATACGTTTTGAGTTCCAATGGAAACACAGGAACTAAACTAATATAGAATATTCTGCTAGGCTACACGCAATTCAGATTCATTTTAAGTTCATTGTATGCAAATTTCATTTAAAAAGAGAGGCTGGAGAAATACAAAAATGTCCTTTCATCAGTCGAAATCGACCTGACAGTGATGTGGCAAAGAATAAAAAACCACCAAAAGACAAACTACATAGTAGAGTAACACGAACCGCAACCTTAACAAGACCGGATATTACGTACCTTTAAATTGGTGATCCTGCTCCTATTATATTGATTACGCTGATATTGCATGTTTGACCACAACATATATTAAACTTAATTAGTCGCAGTGATAGCTTTACGACACATTTTTGTTTATCAACTACCTGGTAATTTGTCAAAATAAGAGAACCTGAAAGAATGAAGGTGTTGTTTTCTGTTCATGTGAGTTTTATGTTATTCAGCATATATACTGTACATTAACTTGAGGCATAACCTTTCAACCAGTTAAATTGAGATCTGAAGCTGTCATGTCAGTTACTGCAAGAAGGCCTTTAATAATTTATGTGAATATATGTTGTGTCTTCTATACTTTTATTTGTCTGTTTGTCTTTTGTATTTTTAGCCAAGGTGGTGTCAGTTTATTTTCAATATATGAGTTTGACTGTCCATCTTGTATCTTACGTCCCTCTTTTTCGATCATTGTCAGTTTGCTTAATTTCTTCTGTTACCTTTTCTCACATCATACTTCTTTTAAACTGTTTTGACTGAATCACATTGAGAAAGGAAAATGAGAATGTGTCAAAGCGACAACAACCAGACCATAGAGCAGACAACAGCCGAATGCCACCAATGGGTCTTCAATATAGCGAGACTACTCCCGCACCCGTAGGCGTCCTTCAGCTGGCCCATTAAAAAATATGTATACTAGTACAGTGATAATGGACGTCATACTAAACTCCGAATTATACACAAGAAACTAAAATTAAAAACCATACAAGACTAAAAAAGGCCAGAGGCTCCTGACTTGTGACAGGCGCAAAATTGCGGCGGGGTAAAACATGTTTATTAGATCTAAACCCTCCCCCTATACCTCTAGCCAATGTAGAAAAGTAAACGCATAACAATACGCACTTTAAAATTCAGTTCAAGAGAAGTCCGAGTCCGATGTCAGAAGATGTAACAAAAGAAAATAAATAAAATGACAATAATACATAAATAACAACAGACTACTAGTAGTTAACTGACATGCCAGATCCAGACCTCAATTATACTATTTGAAAGATTATGTCGTCATTATATGAATATCAGGCATAATCCTGACCGTAAGGGGTGGAGTATCATACTATCAAAAAATTATTTGTGTTTTTCTTCATTGGCTTAAGTTACATATTTAAACGTAACAAATCTTTAATATTTTATAAATAACTACGCATCTTTAAAAATTATCTAAAACTAGGATATTTTTAATGCGGTGACCCTGTAAATAGAAAGAAGAAGAAGAAGAAGAAGCAGAAGAAGAAGAAGAAGAAGAAAAAGAAGAAGAAGAAGAAGAAAAAAAGGAGAAGAAGAAGAAGAAGAAAAAGAAGAAGAAGAAGAAGAAGAAGAAGAAGAAGAAGAAGGAGAAGAAGAAGAAGAAGAAGAAGAAGAAAAAGAAAAAGAAGAAGAAGATCATGATATTTTTAATGCGGTAACCCTGTAAATAGAAAGAAGAAGAAGAAGAAGAAGAAGAAGAAGAAGAAAAAGAAGAAGAAGAAGAAGAAGAAGAAGAAGAAGAAGAAGATTATGACAGAATTTGAACCGATCTTCAAAGAATTTCAGAGGTAATAATACATACAAAAGTTTCCTGTATTGTTTTCCGTCGGATGAAATAACAACAACAATACGCGCATACACGTCGCAAACATAAGCGTTTCCTTTCCCGTCTAATGCCATAGAAAACGGGTTAGATATTTCGCCTTCGTCATCATTAAATTCCCAAATAAGTTTCCCGTCTAAGTCTAGGCAGTTAATGCTAGGAGTTACATACCCACGCGCGTGAAACATAGGTTCACCTATAAATAATTTACCATCCTCAATTATGAGGGTCGAAACACGTTTGATATTCGGAAGTGAGATAGTGCGCACTATATTTCCTTCCTTTCTCATAACTTCTAGACGGTTGTCCATAGAAAGAACATAGACATCATTGTTGTTACATGCTATTCCTTCAGGTGTTACGGTGCATTTCTTAATATTTTCTTCTACTTTTGTAATAATGTTAAAAATGGCAATTTACGATCTGTACTGACGTTATTGTCAGAATAAGTGATTCCAACGTGTTCTTTATCGATGACTGTTAAATTAAATGGTTTACTTGACAAATTGAAACGATCTTTACGAGTTCCGTTCATATTTTGCACAATCAAACCGTAAGAATTAAAATCAGCAATCAAAAAATCGTTGTTCATTTTACCTTTTTTGATAAGACTGTCACTGATGAGTCGATGAGATGGCTTTGCTTACTTTATCTTAAAACACAAATGATTTCCAATGAGACAACTCTTCACTAGAGACCAAGTTACATAGAAGAAAACAACTAGAAGTTACTTTACGGCCTTAATTAATCAGCAGAATCCTTACCTCATAGTCAGATAGAACAGGCCCCAAATCACAAATATAAAATAATTCAAACGTCGAAACCAACGGCCTAATTGAAATACAAAAATAAACCCAAAATGTTATATACAGCAACATACGAACCGCTGAATTAAAGGCTCGTGGACAGACTCTTACATAATGTGATAGGGATGAACATGTTTGCAGGCGCCCAACCATACCTGTTATCTTAGACAGTGGTGTTACATCACAGCATATGAACGAATTAAAAAATCAGACAATGAAGGGCGTAACTCGTCATATCGATAAACAACACAAAAACAAGTAACAAAAAAAAAAAAAAAATCAAAAAACACAGACCAGACATAGAGGGTATTGATACATCCCACAACAAAAAAGACAATTAATATAGATCTGAGAGTACTCACAGTTACAAGATCTTTTAAGAGTTTATATATCAATATAGATCACTTTTACAAAACGTATGCACATCTTATATGATTACCTTTGAAAACTGTAAGAAATATTTGTTATTTCTCTATATATATATTTATCTTCAATACGTTAAAAAATAGTTGACACTTGAAGAATAACGATAACTTAAAACTTATGTATGTATGGATACTTTTCATAAGTTCTGATCACAGACGCATTTATATGTTTACCAGTGCTTTATCTTTTCCTATTGTTACAATTCAATTAATCGAAGAAAAATCCAGGTTAAAATCCTAAACCGATGGACACATATTAACTATAAGAGGAAAACAACGGAACAACAGAAACACTGAAACTAGACAGCAACAATAAGAACTTACATAGAAACTATTTGATAACTGCCATATTCCACACTTGGTACTGGACATTTTAAAAAGAAAAAAAATGGTGGGTTACACCTGTTTTATGGCTTTCAAAAACTCCGGCTCATATGGCATTCGGGAATACAGTACAAATAAGTGGAATATCACTCAGGACAGAGAAATACATAATTTCATAAATAATATAATAAAATTGAAAATGGAAATGGGGAATGTGTCAAAGAGACAACAACCCGACCATAGAGTAGGCAACAGCCAAAGGCCACAAATGGGTCGTCAATGTAGCGAGAAACTCCCGCACCCGGAGACTTCTTTCAGCTGGCCCCTAAACAATATGTGCAGTAGTTCAGTGAAAATGAACGTCACACTAAACTCCAAATTATACACATGAAACTAAAATTAAAAATGATACAAGACTAAAAAAGGCCAGAGGCTCCTGACTTGGGACAGGCGCAAAAATGCGGCGGGTAAAACATGTTTTTTGAGATCTCAACCCTGGAGAAGAAACACAGTCTGGAAAACCTAATTGTAACTTATAGAATAAAAAGTAAAATAAAAAAAAATATGGAGGACTTTTTCGACGATAACAGATGTATTATAATTTAAAAAAACTATGGTTAATCAAGCAATTGCTTAAAACATGAACAGTGCATAGAATATTTTATATATTGTTAAATTTTGAAAAAAACACCCCAAAAAAATAGCATTTAGATAATAATTTTTAGATAATTAAAACTCATTTAAAGTCACATTTTCACTTCTATATTTGAGATGAAAAAGCAATTACAAAGCCAACTAAAACCTATTTAAAATTTAACCAACATCTATACCAATAAAATACCTCCAATTCCATTGCATAATTATTTAATATGTTATAAACGGTTTATTAAAAAAGAAGAATGACGTTCTAACTTTGCATAAAAATTAACCATTCCAGTATCATAATACTACTAGAAACAAAACAAAAACAAACTAAATTTAAGAAAAGAAATAATTTACAATTTACGTTCATTCCAAAAATGAATATTTTGTTAGTATAATGATGGTTAAAGATAATCTACATACATTCACTAATGTCAACAGTAAATTACCAACGCTAAAACTCGTTAATTGGTTTAGAACAGACATATCACGGTAAGATTGCTGCTAGGTGTTTTCTCGCTTCCGCTACGTTACCCTCCTTCCTGCACAACTGTCTCAAAAGAGATCGTCCAATATTTTGTTTTCACAATTTAAATCTAGAATAACCAGTTTCTCCCTCTTACATCTTTTCCAACATAAAGACTTATTTCAATAACTCGTCAACATATAATATGTCATTTCTATTTTCATATGTCAATCCATATCAGAAATACTTAACAGTGTTTTCGCAAAAGAAATATCTCCTTTTGGATAACGATAGTAGAAGTGTGAAGGCTTTATTTAGTTTGTTACAAATAATCAAAATTTTCGAGTCTCTTTTTATCTTGCTATCAGTACAGTAAAGATAACCATGTCTTAAAGAAATCTAAATTTTCTATAAACAAAAAATGGTATTCAAATTTTCTTGACTAATACCTTTCACAGTAATAACATTAGAATGATGAACAATAAAATTGCTTTTGGAATTCTTTTCCACCCATATAGCAAAAGAATCTGAATGCAAGGTTAATTTTTGACTGTTTGATTCATTGTTTATAGCTTACTATTGGCTGATTTCTTGCATTCTCGCCGCAATTTGCACTCTAGAGGGTAGTTGTGTCATTTGCAATTTAACCACATGTTTTAAACTTTTTATATATGGGTGTATTTTGACATGAACCAATGCACTTATGCGGCATAGATGTGTATAAGTTTCGGTCATATGCAATAAGGATATTCCAGCAACTCCGAATCTTGAATCATGTTTGAAATCTATTTATTCATATACATATACTGCATCCAAAGCGCTGTAGACGCATCATTTTCCGCTCTTGCTTCGGTTTTTGCGATTCCGATTGAGTAACGTATTTTTACCAGGACTTGACCATCTCGCATATAAATTTAACAATGAAAACATCTTTAATTTTCAAATCAGATCAAAGTGAGTTTTAAACTAATGATAGTGTGCACATACTAGTAGACCACCGATCTAAATACTATAAGTTGCTATACTAAAATAATTCTTCGTCCATTAAATACAATTTTGTGTTATTCAATAATTATTCATTAACTCACTGTTAATCTTATGACATAATTATGCATAAACTATAATTAATTCAACAATTTAATAAAAGTTTGAAAACTTGTTTGGTCTATGACAAAGGAAATTTTTGTTTGCTTTGCAATTTCCATATCAAATAACGGAAGTGTCCTGATTATCAAGTTGGGATTATCCCAGGATGTCAAAGTTTGGAAGACGTGTTACATCTGAACAAGCCATTATCATAAGTTATCAGATAAGAAAAGTGTTTTCTTCTACAACAGCTTTTACATAAATTGATGTCCAATCGTACAATGTGAATCATTAAAAGTCCATCTATTTAAATTTCCCGGTAGTAGAAATTTCAAGACTTCATGCTGTTATATAATGCAGCTCACAAACAATAAGCTTCATTATCTACTACTTAGCAAAGAGAACAGAGTCCGATCTTGAAAAATGGTATGTTCTTAGGAAAAAGAACTTTATAATTCAACTACTTTAAATACGTTAGATTTATCAGTTGGACACTATTCTACTAGCGCCTCAGTTTACTGCACATCTTGTGCTTTATTTGAAATGGTCTGTTCTTCTTCACACAAATTAAAATATACAGTAGAATAATTTTTCATTTGTTTAAGAAAATTCATATTGATCTGAAAGACACCATTTGTTAATGTCTGTATAAACGTATGATATTAATTTCTGGGCACAAATAAAACACTTTCAAATAAAACAACTATATCCATAATTATTAGAATAAAAAACTAAATATATGTTTCTCTATTTCGCCAACATAACCAAAATGTTCCAATTAATGGTCCATTTAGTTCAAAAATTGATGTTACATTAATTAACAATGTAATCTCTGTAAATGCATAAATGTATTTTCACCCAAAAAACATCTCCATGGCTATGTGAAATTAACAATTCTTAAACAGTTATATCTTTGATTGAATATAACTTAACTCATCTTTAACGCATATATCAAAAGTTTTATAGACCAGACATAATACAATTACTTTCAAATGAAAGTGTTGGTTGTGAGCAAGAGTCTTACTAAAGTCATACCAGCCTTCTACTAGTTATTTTTTTAGAGATAATATCCTCGATGAGGCGTGGCTGTGTATTTGACATGTATAATGATATTCAGGAAACCAGTCGGTCAGCGATCGAAACAAAATTGTCCAGGAAAGAATTTTTTTTGTACATATCATCTTTTGCAATTAAAATATACCATTTATTATATAAGAATCATTTAAGATTTATATGTTATAGAATGCTAATAGTTACTATAATTTCCTATGTTTTAGACAGCCATACTACGCCTGTTCATATTGTCAGTGATGATTTTAAAAGTTGTTAGTACCAGTAATAATATTAGAGAAATTAGAAACCGTAATATCGCAGATATCTTTCGTTCTAAAAGATCCTCTCAAAATTGTATTCCATGTCACGACGTTATCATCAAAGACGCCGTGTGTCCATGGATACCTAGAATTAACACAGATGACTTCAGGCAACCATACGTTATTCCTGAGATGGTTTGTTCCAGTACTGTACCAAGATTTGGATTTCAGCATGGTTTCAAATGCCAGGAAATTACAATTAATATGGATGTAAAACGGCAATCATTTATAGCGGGCAACTTTACGGCCACAAAACAAAGAATCAGAGTGGGATGTACGCCTGTTATGGATTGCTCCTCTAGAACCAGTACATGCCGATGATATTCCAACCAATGAACAACAATTCATTCAGGGAAACATTTCATATAGATTTAAATTTATTTTGGAAACAACCGGAACCAAAAAGTTTATATTTTTGATATTGTCATGATATTTTGTCATATACTTCATATATTTTGTGCAGGTTTACTTCCAATGTTTTGTTTACATTCTTTATTACGGGCGAAAAAAGTTAAACAAAAATACTAAAGCAAATTCAAAAGTTCTTCAAAATTGATAAGATTAAACCCTATCAATCATCGGATCTAATGAAAACAACTGCCATTTTTCTGACTTGGGATAGGCATTTTCCGAATGAAATTTAGAGTTGGTTTAATAATTGGCTAAACCTCTCATTTGTATGGATTTATTTATAGTTCCAAATCAATACAGTTGTTAGAGTAAGAAAGCACTTATTTGAAGAAAACAGTTTTTTTCTTTTTATTTAAAATATAGTTGTAGATGATGTTTTGATACTCAAGTATAATTAATATGTAAGCGAATATGTATCAATATGGGAAAAAACGAGAAATTATATATTTTTACCAATAGAAGTTTGCAGTAAGCAAATAACTTTTTACAAAAACTGGCAATATAAATCTGCTCAAAAAGAGGCGAAATAATCTTCCATAAGATTTCAATATCTAATAAAAATGGACAATCTATGTTCTTATATTTTGGAAATTGAACATGAAAAGATGGCAAAGTTGTCATCCGAAGGGTTTCTCCATAAACAGTTCCTGATATATTAATACATTTTGGTTTTACCAACTTTTGGTTGAAGGTATTCTTCAGGGTTCTTGGTGAAGAAAAAAACAGATGCGGGCATCAATAGATAGCGCCATTAAATAACCTGGGATCGAAACAAATGTTTTTTCGAATGTTTTTCATTTTCGATAAGTTCATAAAATTAATAAATATAATCAACACCCTGGAAGACAAAAATTTAAATAAAAATGGTGAACATCTACTTCCGTCCTCTCAATACGAAGCATATATATCACAATAATATATTCAGTTTTTTTTGTGTTTTTTTTTGTGTTTTTTTTTATATATTCATATTTATTATAAGCTTTTTCACTCATTATTTTACTGATCTCATGCATGTGAATTTCAAATTATTTTATTTTATTTTCACAATGCGCCAAATATGTTTCATATATATAATCTATAAATTTATTTATTTATAATTGTTGTGTTTGTATGTGAATTTTATTCTCTCTCTCTATATATATATAAACTTATATTTTACAGATATCATTTACAATAAAACAAATATCTATTTAATATTTGCTTCCTACATGGTTTTCCTTTATAGCTGAACCGTTTTTCCAGAGTTATGTGTCTGTGGTACCTTTTAACATGCTCACAGGAAAACACACATGAGGTAGAAAAGAACAAAAAGATCATTATTCTGTATACATTTACTAATGTGGTATATCTTGATACACCACACGTTGAAACATAGAAAATTCAACTATTATAACTTATGAATCGACGAGACATCTTCGTACGGTAATTATAATTGTACATTAAATAGGACAACTAGTATGTCAACCACGCATAAACATAGGTGACTTGCGATAAACTAACAATATTTAGATACACTTCCTAGGTACTTATAAAACACAATACCTCGTGTTTTTAAGCTGAACAGTTGCTTCCAGGTGTTTTACAATAAACGAAAAAAATATATCACACAATAAAACCTCCATAGAATCATTGTATTCATTTTAATGTTGGATATCCCATGAAAGTCAAAGATACTCCTAAAATTGGTGCACTTCTCATCAATTCCTCATAAAAGTTCGATTATTCGTTTCACGACAAACTCGGTGTTTTTATTTCATGTGCGGACTTGTTAAATGTGGCAAATTGTGGAATAAGATCAGAGTCATATCTCAGTTTGAATTACATATTAAGGCAATGATAAAGTAGAATGTGCAACCAGAAGTGTTTTAACTGTTTTTACTCTTTTTTTTTTTCTTTTTTTTTTTGACATTGATGTTTTTCTTTGATTTTATTCTTTGCCTGCACCTATATATCTTTTCCCCTTTTTAAAATGTGTTTGGTACTTTAGTAGTCTCGAAGTATTAACTTCAAAAAGGATGTTATAAATTATAATACATTATAACAAATTATATTAAATTTAGCAAACAGTCAGTAATGAGCACACCAGAAGATGATTTAAGAAGAGGGTATCACCACCCCAGTAGCCAGTACTTCGGTACTGGCATGAAAATACGGATATTTGGTGTTATCAAAATTTACTGTTACAAAATGATAGAAATTATTATAAATTAATGAATGTATCTCCCTCATGCAAAGCTCTGATTCCTTTCACGGATTTGGCTATACTTTTTGGACCTTTTGGATTATAGCTCTTCATCTTTTATATAAGCTTTGGATTTGAAATATTTTGGCCACGAGCATCACTGAAGAGACATGTATTGTCGAAATGCGCATCTGGTGCAAGAAAATTGGTACCGTTAATTTTATTTACTTAGCAATAGCATGAACCTATTCCAAAAAGCAAGAAATTGAAATTTCGATGCTCCATGAATACGTGACTCTATTATCATATAGATCGCAAGTCATACAGCCAATTTAGACAGTGGCGTACGAGAATAATGAAAAGTATCGAGGCCCGGGAAAAACTTCTGACTGTGTCAAACATGAAAAAGAGTGAGTACAATTGCCCTAGGCCCCTAAACCCTTGATCTGCTGCGTAAATTCCAGGCAGTCCAATGCTTAATGATAGCTGTATTGCTACAATCTTCTAACCATGGGATGCTTAAGTTGTCATTTCGAAATCACACTTACAGTTTGTTTATAGTATGTGTGTTGCCATCTTCTACGTACAATAAACAGTTGACAGTACAAACGGAAAATTGAACGAACATATCTTAATTTTACGGTATTCTTTTTTATATAAAAATATTTCGTCAAAATTGGCAAAAGAAGTTAATATTTACCAGACTTTTTATTGTGCGTATTATGGAATCTTTTGAAAAAGGACAAAATGCTTCTCTCTGCAGACGTATTGCATTCGCCATAATCATTCGTTGACCATAGTGAAATATCGATATCTTAGATAATTCTAAATCCTGTTCTTTTATTCTCGTTTATTGCATTATCGAATTTGATTGCGCACCACAATGGATGCCACCACCGCAGCATTAAATGTTGAATTGAGATCACTCCCTATTTATTGTTGAGTTCGTAATGCCCAGTTTTTCATGAAGTTTAATGAAGACTTCTGTATATCATATTATCGTTTTTTTTTTGTCATGATTTGTCGGTCTCTCTTTAACTTGTGAGTTTTGTTCTCTGTTTGTGGTATTATCCGTCTCTTATTTATCCTTCCTGAAAACAATGTACACCCTCCCGGAGTACAATTAACACCCATATGTATTGGTTCATGTTATTCAAACTTTTGTTTACAGAGTAGTGTTTTGTGGATACCTGATTGTCTATTCATCTTTTTCTTTAGATAATCATGTCTGTCTTACATTAAAATCGAGTTTTTGCGTTGACGGATTTTTTTTTAAAAGACGGTATATTCTTCCTCCTTTTTTTGGAACATTTGAAAAATGTTTATTTCTGTTATTGGCAGTTGTTATCTCATACTTCGTTTCTGAGTGTGTTGCCTTTAGTGTTTCTGAAGTGTCGTTGTTCTCTTATATTTGATGTGTTTCCATCAGTTTTAGTTTGTAAAACTGATTAGTTTTTTCTCAATCGATTTATGAATTTTGAATAGCGGTTTACTACTGTTATTTAGAAAAATTTAGCAGTATCAAAATGGAAGTCAAAGAGTTCAACAGGATTGCCTTTGTCTTTTTATTTTTAGCCATGACGTTGTCAGTTAATTTCCAATCTAGGAGTTTGACTCTCTCTCTCTGGTATCTTTCGTCCCTCTTTCAAGAAATTCTAACTACAAAAACTTCAGAAATATAATTCTAATCCAGATTATTTTCTCTTTCTGAAGAATTGTGTAACTATAGAGAACATCAATGATCAGACGCAGATCATTTTCATGCAAAACTGGTCTTCAAAAGGAGAAGGTCCGGTAAGGACCGATTTTGGCCTCAAATTTCAGGTTCATCTGACGAAAGATTTTGACCACTTTTTAAACACTTAAGTGTTTATTTTATTTGAATTAATTAGTTTATGTGAAAGATTTTAACAGATTTAGTCATTAAAAACGATCCGATTCCAGCTCAAATATGAAAAATCCACCTAATATGCCGAAAAATGTCACTTTTCAGATGGTTTTTGGTAAAAATGAAAGTGGCCGCATCCGTGTTCATCCTCAACCTTTATATATGTTATGTATTATCAAAAATACAACTTACATTTCAATATTAAGGATGAACACGAATGCGGCCACTTTCGTTTTACACGAAAAACCGTCTAAAATTTAACTAAAATGCTAGAATTATGAGGATTTCAGTAATTTAGCATGACTTAATGGTGGTAGTACCGGATATATGTGCATTGTATTGTCAAAAACAACCCATATTTATGTAGCAGAAGCATTCTACTGTCCAATAGATAACTAAAGGTTTACATTTTAACGATTTTGTAAAACTGCTATATTTTGGGGCTAAAAAGGGGTCTTACTGAACCTACTACTTTCGACAATCCAATATAAAAGTCTTAAAATTCGGAAATTTGTTTGTCATCCCTGCTCTTCTCTGAAACTAGATAACAACCCTAGGATCATTTTAGATTTAAGAGTCCAATACATACTTTTAAAGATGAATTTCAAAAACTGCCTTCAGTTGAATTGTCGTGAATAATTGTGATATTGAATCTAACAGAAAAGTTGCGGTTTTCTTTTGTTTTTATTGTTTTTGTTTCTTTTATATTAATAAACAGCTTGAAAATCAAGTCAAAACTTATATATGTCACTCAATGTCATAAAAAAATATTTCACCATTTTCATTACAAACTAATAGGCAATCAGATTGTTTGTCCCACATAACCCCTATTGGCGATTGCATTCCGTCAACTTCCGACAAAAGTTTTCTGTAATGTTTTCCGTCGGGTGAAATAACGACAACAATATGCGCATAGACGTCGCAAACATAAACGTTTCCTTTCCCGTCTAATGCCATAGAAAACGGGTTAGATATTTCGCCTTCGTCATCATTAAATTCCCAAATAAGTTTCCCGTCTAAGTCTAGGCAGTTAATGCTAGGAGTTACAGATCCACGTGCGTGAAACATAGGTTCATCTATAAATAATTTACCATCCTCAATTTTAAGGCTCGAAACACGTTTGATGTTCGGAAGTGAGATAGTGCGCACTATATTTCCTTCCTTTCTCATAACTTCTAGACGGTTGTCCATAGAAAGAACATAGACATCATCGTTGTTACATGCTATATCTTCAGGTTTTAAGGTGCATTTCTTAAACTTTTCTTCTACTTTTGTAATAATGTTAAAAATGGCAATACGATCTGTACTGACGTTATTGTCAGAATAAGTGATTCCAACGTGTTCTTTATCGATAACTGTTAAATTAAATGGTTTACTTGACAAATTGAAACGATCTTCACGAGTTCCGTCCATGTTTTGCACAATCAAACCGTTAGAATTAAAATCAGCAATCAAAAAATCCTTGTTCATTTTACCGTTTTTGATAAGACTGTCACTGATGAGTCGATGAGATGGCTTTGCTTACTTTATCTTAAAACACAAATGATTTCTAATGAGACAACTCTTCACTAGAGACCAAGTTACATAGAAGAAAACAACTAGAGGTTACTTTACGGCCTTAATTAATCAGCAAAAACTTTACCTCATAGTCAGCTAGAACAGGCCCCAAAATCACAAATATAAAACAATTCAAACGTCAAAACCAACGGCCTGATTGAAATACAAAATAATGAATGTAAAACAAATATGTTATATACAGCAACATACGAACCGCTGAATTATAGGCTCATGGACAGACTCTTACATAATGTGATAGGGATGAACATGTTTGCAGGCGCCCAACCATACCTGTTATCTTAGACAGTGGTGTTACATCACAGCATAAGAACGAATTAAAAAATCAGACAATGAAGGGCGTAACTCGTCATATCGATAAACAACACAAAAACAAGTAACAAAAAAAAAAAAAAAAAAAAAAAACACAGACCAGACATAGAGGGTATTGATACATCCCACAACAAAAAAGACAATTTATATAGATCTAAGAGTACTCACAGTTACAAGATCTTTTAAGAGTTTATATCAATATAGATCTCTTTTACAAAACGTATGCACATCTTATATGATTACCTTTGAAAACTGTAAGAAAGTTTTTTATTTCTCTCTATATATATTTATCTTCAATACGGTTAAAAATAGTTGACACTTGAAGAATAACGATAAGTTAAAACTTATGTATTTATCGATACTTTTCATAAGTTCTGATCACAGACGCATTTATATATTTACCAGTACTTTATCTTTTCCTATTGTTACAAATCAATTAAGCGAAAACAAATCCGGGTTAAAATCCTACACCGATGGACACATATTAACTATCAGAGGAAAACAACGGAACAACAGAAACACTGAAACTTCACAGCAACAATAAGAACCTACATATAAACTATTTGATAACTGCCATATACCGCACTTGGTACTGGACTTTTTAAAAAGAAAAAAAAATGGTGGGTTACACCTGTTTTATGGCTTTCAAAAACTCCGGCTTATATGGCATTCGGGAATACAGTACAAATAAGTGGAATATCACTCAGGACAGAGAAATACATAATTTGATAAATAATATAATAAAATTGAGAATGGAAATGGGGAATGTGTCAAAGAGACAACAACCCGACCATAGAGTAGGCAACAGCCAAAGGCCACCAATGGGTCTTCAATGTACCCGGAGACTTCCTTCAGCTGGCCCCTAAACAATATGTGTAGTAGTTCAGTGAAAATGAACGTCACACTAAACTCCGAATTATACACATGAAACTAAAATTAAAAATGATACAAGACTAACAAAGTCCAGAGGCTCCTGACTTGGGACAGGCGCAAAAATGCGGCGGGGTAAAAACATGTTTTTTGAGATCTCAACCCTGGAGAAGACACACAGTCTGGAAAACCCAATAGTAACTTATAGAATAAAAAGTAAAATACAAAAAATAAAATATGGAGGACTTTTTCCACGATAACAGATGTATTATAATTTAAAAAAACTATGGTAAATTAAATAGTGAAGTTGAAATCATCCCTTCGTAAATTTTACGGACGCCATCACGAGTTGGTTGACCGTTATGGAATAACCGTTTCACAAATGATATCGGATATGTTCCTTACGTCGTAACTACAATCCCCTTCCCTTTCATGAATATGACCTACCGAATTAGACTATTTACCGGATTTGTAATCACATAAGCAATACGACGGGTGCCACATGTGGAGCAGGATCTGCTTACCCTTCCGGAGCACCTGAGATCACCCCTAGTTTTTGGTGGGGTTCGTGTTGTTTATTCTTTAGTTTTCTATGTTGTGTCGTGTGTACTATTGTTTTTCTGTTTGTCTTTTTCATTTTTAGCCATGGCGTTGTCAGTTTGTTTTAGATTTATGAGTTTGACTTTCCCTTTGGTATCTTTCGTCCCTCTTTTAAACAATTGCTTAAAACATGTACATTGCATAGAATATTTAATATATTATTAAATTTTGAAATAAACACCCCCAAAAAATAGCATTTAGATATTTTCACTCCTATATTTGAGATGAAAAAGCAGTAGCAAAGCCAACTAAAACCTATTTGAAATCTTACCAACATCTATACCAATATATACCTCCAATTCCATTGCATAATTATTTAATATGTTATAAACGGTTTATTCCTTTAAATAGAAATTGAAAATAAAGAAGAATGACGTTCTAACTTTGCTTAAAAATTA
Organism: Mytilus edulis; assembly: GCA_019925275.1. Classification (NCBI taxonomy): domain Eukaryota; kingdom Metazoa; phylum Mollusca; class Bivalvia; order Mytilida; family Mytilidae; genus Mytilus; species Mytilus edulis. The sequence goes on along the minus strand of CM034360.1, from coordinate 84,927,214 downwards.
ACCATTCCCGTATCAAAATACTACTAGAAACAAAAGAAAAACAAACTAAATTTAAGAAAAGAAATAATTTACAATTTACGTTCATTCCCAAAATGAATATTTTGTTAGTATAATGATGGTTAAAGATAATCTACATACATTCACTAATGTCAACAGTAATTTACCAATGCTAAATCTCGTTAATTGGTTTAGAACAGACATATCACGGTAAGATTGCTGATAGGTGTTTTTTCGCTTACGCTACGTTACCCTCCTTCCTGCACAACTGTCTCAAAAGAGATCGTCCAATATTTTGTTTTCACAATTTAAATCTAGAATAACCAGTTTCTCCCTTTTACATCTTTTCCAGCATAAAGACTTATTTTAATAACTGGTCAACAAATAATTTGTCATTTCTATTTTCATATGTCAATCCATATCAGAAATACTTAACAGTTTTTTCGCAAAAGAAATATCTCATTTTGGATAACGATAGTAGAAGTGTTAAGGCTTTTCCAGTTTGTTACAAATAATCAAAATTTTCGAGTTTCTTTTTATCTTGTTATCAGTACAGTAAAGATAATCATGACTTAAAGAAATTTAAATTTTCTATAAACAAAAAATGGTATTCGAAATTTTCTTGGCTAATACCTTTTACAGTAATAACATTAGAATGATGAAAAATAAAATTTCTTTTGGAACTCTTTTCCACCCATATAGCAAAAGAATCTGAATGCAAGGTTAATTTTTGACTGCTTGATTCATTGTTTATAGCTTACTATTGGCTGATTGCTTGCATTCTCGCCGCAATTTGCACTCTAGTGGGTAGTTGTGTCAATTTCAATTAAACCAAATGTTTTTACTTTTTATATATGGGTGTATTTCGAGATGAACCAATGCACCTATGCGGCAGAGATGTGTAACATATCTTAAGTTTCGGGCATATGCAATAAGGATATTCCAGCAACCCCGAATCTTGAATCATATGTTTGAAATCTATTTATTCAAATACATATACTGCACCCAAAGCGCTGTAGACGCATCATTTTCCGCTCTTGCTGCGGTTTTTGCGATTCCGATTGAGTAACGTATTTTTACCAGGACTTGACCATCTCGCATATAAATTTAACAATGAAAACATCTTTAATTTTCAAATTAGATCAAAATGAGTTTTAAACTAATGATAGTGTGTACATACTAGTAGACCACCGATCTAAATACTATCAATTGCTATACTAAAAATAATTCTTCGTCCATAAAGATTAAATAAAATTTAATCTTATGACATAACTATGCATAAATTATAATTAATTTAACAATTTAATAAAAGTTTGAAAACTTGTTTGGTCTATGAAAAAGGAAATTTTTGTTTGCTTTGCAATTTCCATATCAAATAACGGAAGTGTCCTGATTATCAAGTTAGGATTATCCCAGGATATCAAAGTTTGGAAGACCTGCTACATCTGAACAAGCCATTATCATAAGTTATCAGATAATAAAAGTGTTTTCTTCTACAACAGCTTTTACATAAATTGATGTCCAATCGTACAATGTGAATCATTAAATTTCCATTTATTTAAATTTCCCGGTAGTAGAAATTTTAAGACTTCATGCTGTTATATAATGCAGCTCACAAACAATAAGCTTCATTATATAATACTTAGCAAAGAGAACAGAGTCCGATCTTGAAAAATGGTATGTTCTTAGGAAAAAGAACTTTATAATTCAACTACTTTAAATACGTTAGATTTATCAGTTGGACACTATTCTACTAGCGCCTCAGTTTACTGCACATCTTGTGCTTTATTTGAAATGGTCTGTTCTTCTTCACACAAATTGAAATATACAATAGAATAATTTTTCAGTTGTTTAAGAAAATTAATATTGAACTGAAAGACACCATTTTTTAATGTCTGTATAAACGTATGATATTAATTTCTGGGCACAAATAAAACACTTTCAAATAAAACCACTATATCCATAATTATTAGAATAAAAAACTTAATATGTGTTTCACTATTTCGGCAACATAACCATTCAGTTCAAAAATTGATGTTACATTAATTAACAATGTAATCTCTGTAAATGCATAAATGAATTTTCACCCACAAAACATCTACATGGCTATGTGAAATTAACAATTCTTAAACAGTTATCTTTGATTGAATATAACTTAACTCATCTTTAACGCATATATCAAAAGTTTCATAGACCAGACATAATACAATTGCTTTCAAATGAAAGTGTTGGTTGTGAGCAAGAGTCTTACTGAAGTCATACCAGCCTTCTACTAGTATATTTTAGAGATAATATCCTCGATGAGGCGTGGCTGTGTATATGACATGTATAATGATATTCAGGAAACCAGTCAGTCAGCGATCGAAACAAAATTGTTTAGGAAAGATTTTTTTTTTGAACATATCATCTTTTGCAATTAAAATATACCTCTTATTATATAAGAATCATTTTAAATTTATATGTTATAGAATGCTAATAGCTTCTATAATTTCCTTTGTTTTAAACAGCCATACTACGCCTGTTCATATTGTCAGCGATGATTTTAAAAGTTGTTAGTACCAGTAATAATATTAGAGAAATCAGAAACCGTAATATCTCAGATATCTTTCGTTTTAAAAGATCATCTCAAAATTGTATTCCATGTCACGACGTTATCATCAAAGACGCCGTGTGTCCATGGATACCTAGAATTAACACAGATGACTTCAGACAACCATACGTTATTCCTGAGTTGGTTTGTTCCAGTACTGAACCAAGATTTGGATTTCAGCATGGTTTCAAATGCCAGGAAATTACAACTAATATGAATGTAAAACGGCAATCATTTATAACGGGCAACTTTACGGCCACAAAAGAAAGAATCAGAATGGGATGTACGCCTGTTATGGATTGCTCCTCCAGAACCAGTACATGCTGATAATATATCCACCAATGAACAACAATTCATTCAGAGAAAAATTTCAAATAGATTTCAATTTTTTTTGGAAACAACCGAAACCAAATAATAAATGTTTTTGATATTGTCATGATATTTTGTCATATACTTCATATATCTTGTGCAGGTTTACTTCCAATGTTTTGTTTACATTCTTTATAACGGGCGAAAGAAGTTAAACAAAAATACTAAAGCAAATTGAAAAGGCCTTCAAAATTGACAAGATTAAACGCTATCAATCATCAGATCTTATGAAAACAACTGCCATTTTCCTGACTTGGGATAGGCATTTTCCGAATGAAATTTAGAGTTGGTTTAATAATTGGCTAAACCTTACATTTGTATGGATTTATTTTATAGTTCCGAATCAATACAGTTGTTAGAGTAAGTCAGAACTTATTTGAATTTTTTTTTTTTATTTCTATTTATTTGAAATATAGTTGTAGATGATGTTTTGATACTCAAGAATAATTAATATGTAAGCGAATAGGTATCAGTATCGGGGAAAGCGAGAAATTGTATATTTTTACTAAGTTTGCAGTAAGCAAATAACTTTTCACAAAAACTGGCAATATAAATCTGCTCAAAAAGAGGCGAAATAATCTTCCATAAGATTTTAATATCTTATAAAAATGGACAATCTATATCCTAGTATTTTGGAAATTGAACATGAAAAGATTGTAAAGTTGTCATCAGAAGGATTTCTCCATAAGCAATCACTAATGTGTTTCAACAGTTCCTGATATATTAATACATTTTGGTTTTACCAACTTTTGGCTAAGGGTATTCTTCAGGGTTCTTGTTGAAGAAAAAAAAGACAGATTCGGGCATCACACAGATAGCGCCAACGAAAAACTGTCATCGAAACGAATGTTTATTTCGAATGTTTTTCATTTTTGATAACAAAATTATTGCACATGCAGGTTCATGAAATAAATAAATATAATCAAAACCCTGGAAGACCAAAAATTGAATAAAAATGATGAACATCTACTTCCGTCCTCTCAATACGAAGCACATCCATCACAATAATATCTTTCGTTTTTTTGTGTGTTTTGTGTGTGTGTGTGTGTGCGTGTGTTTCTCCTGTTAAATGACGACTTCCATTTGTTTACACACCAACAAAGTCGCAACGTTTTGGGAACCGACGACGAAATTTCATGTTTGGGTTTCCTGTGATTCTCATATGGTTTATTTTGACCCTCTTTATCACCAGACAAAAAATTAAAAAATGTGTAGGTTCCACCCTTACACATGATTTTTATACACGTTTCCGTAAAATTTATTTTTGAGCTTCACACATTTTGGCAGCGTTTCGATCACGTGACTTCTTTTTTGTGATTGTGCGCAAGTGCAGCAAGCACGAGGTTTCTAAGGTAGATAACTCGTTAAAATGGAGTAGTAGCCTGGCGGGCATGCTGACCCGATCATACTCCGTCGATAGCAAAGCGTTGAGCAATCAGTGAGCCAGGACCCCAGGCTATGGAGTAGCTGCTCCTGCTAAGAATGGTTTTTGACAAGCATGACAAGGGCAAGGTACGCTTTTACGATTTTTAAACTTGTATCTGGAAGATCATTTTTTTTGCGCAATAATATAATATTCTCAGCAGGAGGACCTATTATTTATTTTTTAAGGCAATGATCATGACTTCTGTAGTGCAATTTCCGTTCAAAAAACATGTCATGTGTCACTAGCATTGTTGTTCAATAAATCACGAGTCTTGGAAGGCTATGATTCCAACATGTCAAACATTAATAAATGTAGGAAGTACAGCAGGGATAGTGGTTTTTTTTCCAAACTACCTCTACCCTTTGTTATTGGGAAAATATGCGTCATTTTTATCAAATTGGAAAATTTATAATGAAAGATGAATTTGACTGGAACTTAACTTGCAAGACCCCCTTTCAAGAGGTAAACCCTCATTTGAAAAAGACCCCCTTATTGTCAATGATGATACATGTAAATAGACCCTCAAATCTGCACATATAGTCATTTTAGATTTAAATGAGTGTTTTTCAGTTTGTATTCATGCACAATTACTGCTGAGACTGCACTGCATGTTTGGGAAGAAAGTTGTCTTTTTGGGAATAATTTTTAGCCATTTTTTTTTCAAATTGGGATTTTTCTCCAGGGGAAAAGGCTTTTATTCTCCGTTAATTTAAGGCAAACAATATCACTGTACAGGCACTTGTTTCTATCCATGGATAGCCAAAATTTATGACCATTTGTAGGACAAATCCATGGGAAAACCGACTCACAGTCAACGTTTTTTTGTTGTTGCGTTGAATAACTCATATATCGAGTTTAATTAGTGTAATTGCTATAACTTTATTTTCATTGTTTCAAAATAAAGTGAGATTCTGACAATATTTTTTTCAAGCTGTCACAGTGAAATTTAAAACAATTATCTTTTGTGTTTTTCATTTAAAATCTTCAATTTTTTAATCATTCCAAGCTTAATTAATACATGGATCGATCTGTATACATGTACATGCAGTATTTTCATCAAAGCAATTTAAACAACAATCCTGATTTTCTAATTATTAAACTAAAGAATTTGCGTTAAAATTGCAAATTAGTCCAAATAATTATAACGTCTTGAATTAGGCGTCAAAGAAAAAAATTATAATAGCCTTTCAAGACATCATAATTAGTTGGACTAGGTGCAAATGTGCGAGGTGCGAATGTGTAGGGTGCCAAGTGTATATTGGGCGTGAACAGACCTGATGGCTGATACCCTTTGAAGATGTCATAACTATTTGGACTAGCACACTCTATTAGTGTGCTATATGGGGTCGCCCTGATATTCAGGCACCCCATCATCCAACATCCCATTAATCTGACTCCCCATTAGTCTGACACCCAATAGGTCCAACACCCCATTAGTTCGACAAAGATTAATAACATGTACCTGATTACTGTCGTTGCTGACGTGGTATTAAATCTACTCAAAGGCTTAATAAAATTTGAAAATTAAAGGAGAAGAGGTGCAATTGCCAATTAGACAACAATCTACCTGGCACAGTTAAAAACAAGTGGATGTTACATAAGCAATTATAGTCAATGCAACCATACAGCCTTCAAGCCTAAAAACCCATACCGAAAAAGTCGGTTTTAAAAGACCCGACATGAAAATATGCCAAAATATTCCATTTAGAAAAACTTGCAGCCTAATTTTTAACTAAACAATACAGGGTGTTGCTAAACGTCGGAAACGGAACGGAATAGGAAAGAAATATTTATATGGACGGAATATTAGTGGGGAAATGGAAAGTACTTTGAAAATAAATAACAACTAAATAAATATAGGAAGATGTGGTATGAGCGCCAATAAGACAACTCTCCGTTCAAGTAATAATGAAGTACATGTATAACTGAAATCATACAACAATTTATTATGTACATTGTAACATGAGAATAGGAGCTAGAAATCAAAGAAAATAGCAAACTGTTTTGGAAATACATAACATTGATAGCTTAAAAAAAAACCAAGATGCTAGAAAGAGCATATATGTCATTTATCTAAGCCTATTTGCATCTTAAACAATAGGAACTCTCCAACATTAAAGACTTGAATAGTTCATGATAAAAATCTCTATCTTCTTTAGTTTTTACCCAAAACACAAGAGAGGATGAACAGTTGTCCGTCATTTAAGGTCTATCATTAGGCCACACCAATTTAATTTATAGTTCTTTGGATTTTCCCGCTCCGGTTTTTTGAGAAATCAAGTTTTCAACCCCAAAAAAAAAAAACTACCGCTTCCGTATTTTTTTGGTCCGCATGCCGCTCTGAAATTAGTCTTGCCTTGAAATTTTTTTTCTCAATGACGCTTAATTTTTGCATATAATCAAATCTGGGTTCAAACGCACGTGTGATTAATCAATAAAAAGTGAAAGGAAATATAAAAATCAAAATGTCAAGCTATCAGTTGTTGTGGTTTCATTGCCGAGGACAGGCAATCATCGAACAAACGGCTTTCTCTTTTCGTCATCATTTACATTCGAAGATATCTATTATAAAGCCAAAAGGGTAAGGTCTATCAATATTTCGTTTGATGATATCAAACACATAAAAATTCGACAACAGCCGTAACATAACAGATTAAATTTATATAATAAATTATAGATAGAAGAAACCCTCCGAACAATAATTTAAATGAATTACCTACAGGTCCCCCTAAAAAATGTGTTCGCAGTGTTAATGAAAAAAACAATAGAACTTCCTAAAACCCTAAACCAAAATCGTGTGAACACTCAACAGGTCAAGGAGAAATTGATAGGCCCAGAGAAACAGTTGTGTGACCTTATTGACCTCGCTAGTACTATAGAGTGTGGGTGATCTTCAGATACTTTAGAATCAGGGACAATTGTGCAGAATAAACTTTAAAATGCTTTGTGGTATATACAAATGTAGACTACATCCATAAAAGACTGCAATTTACTGTGAAATATGTCAAGATCCTACTTTCAAAATAAAATCTATCCAATATTAAAAATTTATTCATTCCCAGAGTGCTTCTTACAATTCACAGTAGTAGCTAGTTTTGATGAGAACACATAGCCTTCTGTTTGTCTTTTAGTTTCCAAGCACAGTTCTTAATATAACAATAAGGAGATGTGGTTAATTGCCAATAAGACAACTACAAAATGTATCCACCAAAATTCAGAAGAAGTAGATGTAAGCCAGTGCTCCAGCTAGAATTCAAAAGGGCAGGATGACAGTGGAGGGCAGGGCACTTTTTTATGATAGAAGGCACTAGCTGCTAATTTCTTTTGTCTACGTCCCTGCGTGTATCACGAGTTCACATATATTTTTACTGTATTTATTGTTAATTAAGATGCATATTAAAGGTGCATGTTGTTTTGATTATTAATCCTATAAAATTTGCATAAGAAAAGTCATTCATACTACATGTTCATACAACATGGCAATACACATTTATACTATTAACCTAAAAAGGCAAAATAAACTTACTATTTTCCTCCACCCCCTCTCCTTCCAAAAAAAAGAACATAAATTAAACATCTCATAGTTTACCATACACGTACATGACAGAGTAGTTGTATTTCAATTTTCATCTAGAGCTTAAATTGGCCTCAAAACCTTTTTTCATTGTTTGTGTTTAGGAATATATTATTTAGTGTAGCTTCATCAAGTTGATTTGTGATGAGAGTTTAACTGCACTCTACCATTTTTGTAAGTTGATAACTTGACACCAATCAACCAAATATTTAATTCATATTTCTTTCTTGAGAATGTAATAAAAACATGGATTGCCAAAAGTATTATTATCAAAAATAAATTTTTTTGTATGTTCAAAGACAGTTAATATCCTTAAGGTAACATTCTTATATAATTTTGTATTCAATTGGTTATTAGGGCCCCGCCTTTAGGCGGGTCGCCCTATAGTGATCAGTCTGTAAGACATAATAGTGTCCTATGAAAAAGTGTCCACATGGACACTTTTTCATTGAAATTTGGTATTTAATAATGTCCATTGCCATGGAATGGTGTCCCTCAAAAGGACAGATTTTTACTGCTAACAATATCATGAATATGAAATATTGTCCACTCACAGGACAAATTTTCATAGTTGTTGCTATTAAATTGTGTCCTCCAAGGGAAGTAAAACAAAGGTCATTACAAAGTTTTATTATACTTGAATTTTAATTAAAATATGAAGCCTTGAAGGATTGATGAGAAATTGATCAATATACAAATGTAAACAAATAAATAATGGATGGAAGTGAATATAGAGAAATTTAAGTTCTAAGAAATTCTCAGCAAATGGTAATATTTGTTACAATGAAAGAATAACAATAAGAAGGAAGTGTAAAATCAAATATGAAGAACTTTATAATATTTATTATGTCAGATAAGAAGGCAATAGAAAATAAATAATGTCCATTAAAATTAATTGCCATGAAATATTGTCTCCTAATAAGTGGACAGCAGTTTACAGCAACAGTTATGAAATATGGTCCATCTGCAGAACAAATTTTCGTAGTGAATGTTATTACTAAAATTGTGTCCTCAAAGGAAAATAAAATGGAACAGCATCTAACATGTATATAATTATATTAAAAAATATAGATATGAAGATAAGGATGGTATGAGTGCCAATGAGACAATTTTTATGTCAAAGTAACAATTAATTCAAGTTCGTAATTAAAGTTAAAATGCGTCCAGTAATAACAAGGCAATGGATATCATTTAATACTTTAATCATATCAAAAAATGCCCTGGCGGACACAATGTTCTGTGAAAAAAAATGTCCACCTGGACAATATTATGGTAGTGAATAATGTCCATGTTCATGGACACTTTTTCATACATGAGGACATGTTTTCATAGGAAATTGTGTCCAGGATACATTTAGATAAGTAAATATTGTCAAAATGTGTCCGGTGGACATTTTTTCATGGACTGGACATTAAATCCTACATGTCCGTCCGTAACACTTTAACTTTGTGTCCGCTCCATATCTAGAGAACCATTATGATTTCATACTTTATACTTTACATGTTTATTAACCACCACCAGAGGGCGTGTCATGATGTATGTACAACTTCCTAGGTCAAAGGTCAAGGTAAAAAAACTTTGGTTTCAGTTGACAACCCTGTGTCCTGTGGTGAAGATCCTGTCCGCTCTATATCTTGAGAACCATTATGATTTCAAAGTTTATACTTGACATCCATTTTAACCAACACCAGAGGGTGTGTCATGATGTATGTACAACTTCCTATGTCAAAGGTCAAGGTCAAAAACTGGTTTCAGTTGACAACCCCGTGTCCGCTCCATATCTAGATAACCGTTATGATTTCAAAGTTTATACTTGACATCCATTTTAACCACCACCAGAGGGCATGTCATGATGTATGTACAACTTCCTAGGTCAAAGGTCAAGGTCAAAAAAACTTTGGTTTCAGTTGACAACCCCGTGTCCTGTGGTGAAGATCGTGTCCGATGTAATAACTTCAAATAATGCTTCATATCAGATTATCCATACAACTTATTTACCCCATGTTATTGACAGCGGGGCCGACAGAGATGGCTACCATCTCCATGGTATCTAGTTTTTTCTATTTTTAGTGCTAGATAATGTTTTAGTGGCACAAATTTGTAATAAGCTTTTTCAGGGGAAGTAACTCCAAAATGAATTTCCAACATGTTTACGTCTGCTTGTCGCTCACAAGTTGAGATGGGCATCGTTTTTGTGAAGGCATATTTTTATTTTTATTACTTCAATTCAATTCTAAATTCATGAAAGTCTTCATTCATACACTCTTACATTGTGACTTGAAGATCGAAAATGTGACACATTCATCAAATTTATGACAAAAAGGTACATATTGTCTTAATTAAATTACCTAGTAATTATCACTTTTGAAGTCTTATCCACAATAATTGATTGTAATGACATGATTAACCTCGTTGCCTGATTGTGAGGGCAATCACCAGGTGTCATATATGTAATTTAACTTCTGATAAGAAATCGATGAAACAAAAGGCAATTTTACCAAAACGGCACAAGGGTTTTTTCGGAAAACAGTGTCAGGGCAGAAGGGCGCAGCTAAGGGGACCATGGGTGCAGAACCCTTCTATTTTGGGCTAACGAGACCACTGTAAGCAATTATAGGCAACCAAAAATTCTTCAACCATGAGAAAATCCCATGTTTTGTTTAGGGTCTTTCTAGAATTAATTGTATGGGGGGCACCTGTATTAAAATTTTATTGGTGGTGGGTATTTAAGAAAGATTGCTTGAACATTTAAAAGAAATATCTAATTTTACCAAAACGGCACAAGGGTTTTTTCGGAAAACAGTGTCAGGGCAGAAGGGCGCAGCTAAGGGGACCATGGGTGCAGAACCCTTCTATTTTGGGCTAACGAGACCACTGTAAGCAATTATAGGCAACCAAAAATTCTTCAACCATGAGAAAATCCCATGTTTTGTTTAGGGTCTTTCTAGAATTAATTGTATGGGGGGCACCTGTATTAAAATTTTATTGGTGGTGGGTATTTAAGAAAGATTGCTTGAACATTTAAAAGAAATATCCAATTTAAAATGTATGCATGGTGGGGTCAAATAAAAAGTGCCTTCCTTTCCTCCCCGCATACATTTATTTTTGGAACAGCCCTTGGTGGAATTTAATTAAACCTTAAACATTGTCAAAAAAGGCTGTTCACCAAAAAGTTACAAACTGAAAGTATCAATTTAGTAATTGTCATGTGTTTTGCATGCTCTTTACATTAATTTGTGAAGGTCATTGGTATTGCCATTTCTAAGTCACATTTAAGAGTTTTTTTTCAAATATTTGCTGCTGCAAGGTGAAAGAGTCTACATTTGTTTGCTTAGAGTCAGAATAATGTATTCAAATGAGATAACAAGCCTTATGCATCAAAACATCAGTGCTTTTCCTTCTTATTTTGTTTGATAAACCTAGCTTGTAACACTTTTAAAAAAAAAAATATCGCTCGCTCCTCTTGCCATTCTTGCAGACCACTCGCCTGTCAAAAACTCATTTTCAAGAATTTTTTAAAAACAAAAAAATTTCGCTCGCTCGCCCCATTTTTTTTTAGAGCAAATGTCCGAAGAACTATTTATCAAATTTGTGGCCTTACTTTCAAAATGCTACTTACTTGTTTGTATATCTTGTCTTGCTAACCATTTTTGTTTCAATAGTTTCTAGCTATCGGTCATAGTTTTCAAGATATAACACCACATGCAAAGATTGGTAGAATCAATAAGAGCGAAGACTCTAATAACGAGTCGACTAACCATTTCGTCGGACATTTTGAATTCCTTGTAAATCTTGTGTTGCTGGTTACTTTTGCAATTAATAGTTTTTAACTATTTTATATTTTTCTATACTATAGGCAAACATGGAAAGTGATAAAATGTGTCATATAAGACGACAACTCCTATTAGAAATTATTTGACCGTGTTTACGCGAATGCACATTAGGAAGAGCTCAACTTTCCAAATATGTTTTTCGAATCAGGTTTTCACTATTCATATAGGTTTTCAATAGACACTACTTGTATATTTCATTCCTATGTTTTAATTTCAGCCATGTCAGTTATCTTTCCTGGCAGGCAGGGTTCTCCAGTCCTCTTTTTAAACTAGATACACCAAAGATAATTCTTGACAAGTTTAACTAAAACTGTCAAACGGCTTCCTTTAAGATATGTGCTTGGTAACATTTGGCCCAGTAGTTTCAGAGAAGAGTTTTGGAAAAGTTATCAAAGACGAAAACAGACAACGGACGTCAAGTGACGCGAAAAGCTCACTTGGTAGAGCCAGGTCAGAATAAAAAAAAAAAACTCTCAATTGCAAAGTATACCACCACTAACGACTAAAACCAGCATGACATGACAGAGCAGAAACACTGAATGAACAATTAAATTTATAATAATTACATTAATTAAGAAGACATCAACAAGATGTGTACCACTAAATAAACCGTTAAATCCAAAATGAAAAGACATTATAAATTAAGTTTGGCGAGAAAACAAATAGAATATGGAGTCAATACATCAAAAGTATGAAAGCCAAGAGAAACAAGCCACAGAATGTCTCGAAAATATATAATGAATAAGAAGCAAACCATTTTATCATTATTCACTAATTTTACAACAATCATCAATACCAGCTGAATACCCAATGAATGGACAACAGCAGATGTTTGTACATTTGCTCTATACATGATCTCTAAAATGCTCTAACATATAGTTTGCTCAAACATAATGCGTGACCGGCTGAATTATTATAATATCATCAATGCTTTTCGTAAATATCGCAGTTGCAACTTTGTGCTGTCCTCACCTTTGATTTATATGTTGTGTTTTGTGTACTATTGTTTGTCTATTTGTCTTTTTAATTTTTAGTCTTTTGATCTTTTTTTGTGTTTTTAGTTATGGCGTTTGTCAGTTTATTTTCGACTTGTGAGTTTGAATGTCACTTCGATAACTTTCGCCTGTATTTTAATATTTTATATAATAGTAAAACATCAAACTGAATGATATTGGTTTCTCGTGGTGATACAGTATGTGATACGGATTTTGCCATGTATTATTTTATATATATTATTAAAAAAAAAATGAATCTGCACACAGTTTTTTAAAAGGAAATATAGATAACAAGTATGAATATCTTGTTAATGTAAAGGGTTCTCTGACTTTGAAAGTGTATAATTTTTGTTGTAGAGACCACGTCGGAAATTGCCGCCAAGGTCAACTGCACAATATTGGTGTAATGCTGGTCTTGATCAAGATGGCTTAAAAAAGAAATTTATTTCTGAGTATATTGGCAAGTCCCCATTATGTTTGTTATTTTATTACAGTTTACAGTGTTCATTCCAGGTACATCATTTGTACATTGTAGCTTGCCTTGGGCCCATTTTTGATGTCAAGGTTGAATTTTTTTTATAAAAGTTGAACATTGCAAGATTTTAATCAAAGTCATGTCCAGTGACAAATATCTTTTTTGTTGGGAATTAAAAATGACGGGACAAATTAAAGACTAAAATGATTCTAATGAATTTGATTGTTTTGTGACTTCTAAATTAAGAACTTAAAATGATATCTTGAAAGAGGACTTTTAATAACAATTTACAGGTCATAAGTGACAAATCAATTTTTCAAAATGACCACTTTATCATGCTGATCTTTGGGTAAAAGGGCACTTCATGTGAAATTATGGAAAGAACACTGTTGTTATCTTGTTTCTTGTATGTTGCTGTTATCTTGATTTTTTCTTTTTTGTCTGATTGCACATACATTGGTACTTTATACTATATAAACTATACTATTAGTATGACCGTGAGTAAAATTAACTTTTTAGTCAACCTCTAAATAGAACTTTGTAGTCTGGTTTTCTTATCATGCTCATAGACCCGCAGTGCATTTCAAACAGACATTTCTTTAAGTTGTTGTAGACCTGACCAGTCTAAAGCTAATTTGTCATATCTCACACAGTTTTTACATCAGGTATAATGTTTTTGACCCATCTGTTTTTCCGTTCGTCAGTCCTGTTCTTGTAATTGCCTGTGAAACCACACAACAGAATTCCAGGAAATATTTGACTTATTGTCCAAATAAGGACATAACATGCTGATGTGCATATCCACAAGAAAAAAATATAAGTTGACTTTTGTAGGAGTTATGAGTCTTTATCACACCACTGGTAAATTATCCGGTTGTGATTGGTTTAAGGCCGTCATGTGGTGACCCTCTATTAGACTGTAGGGGGTTCATGACGCGTTAATGATGACGTCATCTATGAATGTTGTTGTATTTCATTGTTTATTTTTCAACAAAATGCAGCAGAAAAAGTCTAGCGTGCGATAAATTCGTTATACGGTTAACTACTGACCACCCTACGGATCCATAGAGGGTTAGTAAAATCCATAGGGGGTCAGTAGTGAACCATATAACTTATAACTTATATTAAAATTAGAAGTCGAGCAAGATCTTGTGCTATGTGGGACATGATATTGTGCGTTTGCTCACATAGGGTCTTTAATTGTACTGGGTTGTTATTGTGAGTAGATTAGCATTGATACAAGCTCCTTGTATAACCTCTAGTTGGAAGTACATATTAATATATATGCACTCTATTCACATCAAAATGATTTTTGAGATGTTCCATAGCAAAACCTGGCAAATTCCAAGTGGGTGCACATGATTCACATCCTTTATCTAAGTCCTGAGAATTGTTATACCAATGAATGAATTCTCTAGATCATTACATAACATCCTGTAATCTGTTTATCATATTCCTACAATGTACATTGTACATTAATTGATTACTTTGTGATTTTGATGCAGATTTGAAATTTCAAAATTGCTGTTATAGCCTAACATAAATAAACATAGTGTCCTCATCTAAGTACATGTAAACAAGCCTAAGGGGCATTATGTTTTCTGGTGTATTGGTCCCTTCGTTTGTCCGTCTGTTTGTTTGTTTTTTCGTCTGTCTATCCCGTTTCAGGTTGAATTATTTGGTCATGGTAGGATTTTAATGATAGTTTTAGGGAATCTTCATTACATATGATAATACCAATTTTATAGATGTAAGAGCACTAGCTATACAAATATATATATAAACATCTCTTTTAAACATCATCCCAACAATCATGACAATGTTAGATCTATAAATTTTCTCTTGCAAATTTTTTGTTCTTGCCAGGATTTGAACTCATGCTACTGAGAATCGTGATACCAAATTGCCTGCACTGTATCCACTACGCTAGACCACTCGGCATATATATATATAAATATGTATTTAGGCAACACAATTAGTAGGGGCAATAAGGGCCAAAATCGGCCCCAATTTTCACAAAAAAACAAAGTTCCTTCACAGTTATATGTTACCAGCTAAAATAATCCTTATTTTCTATCTCCTAGTATGTGGTTCAATCATCAAAGGAAAGAAGGTTTTTGGCTAATAAATTAGCTTCAGTTGTTACTACTAAAAATTGTGTTCAGAATAGGCATATGGTTTTCAGGGCCTAATTTAGAAACCTGCGATAGGGAGACGTTTTGCAGAATTTTTCATAAAGCATAATTTCCATGTGTAATCTTATTAATATCAAAACTTCTTCATCCCCTAGCATGACTAGCCAATTGGGAGAGGTTTTTGGCCATTTCTACATATAGGACGGTTATGTTAAGGCCCAGAGTTTAAATAACTAAAAATAATTCTTATCCCATGCATGTATCAATTAATAATTATGTTTCATTTTTTAGGACATGGTGTTTTTACAACCAGAAATTATGACAAAGGAGAATTTTTATTAGAGTATGTGGGGGAAAATATATCCCCACATGAGGCAGCAAAAAGAAACGTGCAGAGTTATACTTATTTCTTCAAGTTTGGGGGAAATTTATGTTGGTAAGTGCTCAACTTAGTCGTGTCGGACAGATATCATGTTGAAATAAATTAATGAAATCAAAACTCTTTAATATTTTAGTTATAAATCATGTGGTATAGTGTACTAGATTTAAAAGTCATTCTGAATTATTTAAATAAAAAATGTCCAATCATTCTTAAGGTGTCAGACTGTTAGTCCATACTCAAAAAATTTGTTCAATGACCCTGCCAACCAGGTTGATTAGAATTAAATTTTATCTGTACAGATATTTTAGTATTTATGGAGAAAAGTTAGTAACATGCAATATACATAATATGCATATTGTATTGTATATTGTTTATTGAAGAAAATTACATAAAATACCAGAAACATACCATGGGATGACTGGAGTAGGTCCAGTAAGAGCCGATTTTGGCCTCAAATTTCAGGTTCATCTAACGAAAGATTTTGGACACTTTTTAAACACTTTAAGTGTCTATTTCAATTGATTTGATTAGTTTTTGTGAAAGATTTTTACTGATTGAGTCATTAAAAACGCTCCGATTCAAGCTACAATATGAAAAATCTATCAAATATGCAAAATAACGTCACTTTTCAGATGGTTTTTTGTGGCCACATCTGTGTTCATCCTCAACCTTTATATATGTTATGTTTTATCATCAAATACAACTTATGTTTCAATATTATGAATGAACACAAATGCGGCCACATTCATTTAACCCTTTCCTCCATGGATTTTTTTTTAATATACTTGATTTGCATCGGATTTTTTTCAGTTAAAAAAAATCATCAGTTTTAAAGTGTTTTAAATGCATTGTGAAAACCAATATTTCATCAATGAAATTCAAGTCAGATAATTCTCATGAATATCCTTTTCATATTGGATACAATTTTTTTTAAGTCTGATGCAGACATTTTGTAGTCAAAGCATTTCAACTGAGGTACTACACAGGCGTCAAAAGGCGTCATTATGGAGGAAAGGGTTATGACGGAAACAGTCTAAAATTTAACTAAAATGCTCAAATTGTGAAGATTTCAGTAATTTAGCATGACTTAATGATGCCAGTACCCGATATATGTACATAGCATGGTCAAAAAGAGCATATATTTATGAAGCAGAAGCATTCTTAGTAACTTTCAAATAAATAACTAAAAGATTACAATTTCACAATTTTGTAAAACTGCTATATTTTAGGGCCAAAAAGAGGTCTTACTGAACCTACTCCTTTTACATATATGTTTTATTAAAACTCTGGATTTATCATCATTCATGTCATTATATTATGAGAACGCAGATTTTGGTTTATATCTCTTAAACTAAAGCATTATGAAATGTAAGAACTAGTCAAAATGTTCATCAGGTCAAGTTCTATCTGCTAAATTTTATGGACACTGGGACAACCTGTTGTTGGGTTGCTGCCCCTGAATTTGTAATTTTAAGGAAGTTTTGCAGGTAATACAAGATCAATAAAACAAATTTTTGTCATGAATTCTATTCTTGTCTACAATGTTGGAGAGTGTCCTTTGTTGAAAATGCACATGGACCAAGGTGAGGAACACGTTGCAGTAACGTTTGCTCAGCATGTGTTTGAAGTTACGGATGCCTACATTTTGGTCGTGAGGTGATGGAAGTGACATGACAGATTTATCAATTAACCGTATTATGGAATTGCTGTATCTTGGTCACAGTCATAAGGATGTTTAAATTCAAAAATTGATCTGGTGAACAACTTGGCTGCCGTTACTATAGATAGATACAGGTGCAAGTTGATTGATATTGAAGCTTCTGATAAATACTAATTTGATGTCAATGACCATTTTACGTTTTGTGGTTTTTGAGTTGTTATTAAAAAACTTATTACAATTTGTAAAGTAACAATTTTTTGCCACAAACAATTCTTAAATGATATCTTTTTTTCATATTTCAGTATTGATGCAACCAAAACAGAAGGTAGACTGGGCAAATTTGTTAATGATGCACCATATAGGTCAAATAAATGTAACACAAAAATGAAGCTGGAACATTTTGACGACAATCCAAGACTTTGCTTATATGCTGACAGAGCAATCAAAACTTGTGAAGAAATAAGATATGACTATGGGGATGATGAAATGAATCTATTTTGGAGGGAGCCGGTAAATATTTTAAGTGAACTTGTATGTGAGCTGAAGTATCATCTATTTGTAGCTGTCATTTATCTATTGTGTTTACATCTGTCAGATAAAGAAAAAGATCCCAGTGCAAAAAACTAGAATTTGGTTAATAGCTCAAATGCTTGGGTGTTTTCGATAATTTGGCTGATAGACAAATTTTTGTTAGGTTTTTCTCGTCCTTTGGCATCTTATCTTCAAATTTTCAAATTGTCATGGTCTGTACACAGAACCTCATAATTTTTTCAACCAGTAGGTATTAAATCTCCAATTCTATAGAAGGAGTGAGTATTTAACCGCCAGAAACATGATCTAAAGAGTAAACTTAAAATATAGAGAGTATTTTACCCCTATTATTGCTTTTAAAAACTAAAGAATCCAAAAATGTAAATTTTTAGATAGTGGCAAAGACGACAAAAACAGCTGTACTTGGTGAATGACTTTTAATATTAGTTTCGCTCATTGTAAACATTGAAGCTGCATGTTTTAATTGATAAAGTATGTTGTACATAACGTATAATTAAGTTACAAAATGTATCAGGGAAAGGTCTTGTTCAGCTGTTATGGTCATATATTACATGCTACATGTTATGCTATATTTTTTTTTAGAATTTCAAATTTCCCTGTTTACCTTTATGCTATTTGGGGAGAAGACTGTATCTTAATTACTCTAAAATATGTTATAAAATTGACATCAACCAGATGGTTGGATATATATTTTAAGTATTTTTGGAAGAGAAAACATTTCCTTTCATTTTATTCACATTGTGTTCTAGAATTATTTGAAATCAGGCTAGTGAAAACGGAAGCTTAACTCCAGTAACCTTTGATTTTAAAGGGTTGACAGGAGTGAAAAAGATGAAACCACTATGAAGGAAAGTTGTTACTTTGGGATAAACTACTTAACAAATATGGTTGGGGCTTGGACTTTTTTTTATAAATTAGACCCTTTAGAAAATATATACTAAAACGTTCTGGATCAGGTCCATCACCAATTGAAACCAGATATGGCACTGTTAGCAGAAAGTTTCCTTGTGAGGTACTCCATTAACAGACTTTTTAGCTCACCTGACCTGAAAGGTCAAGTGAGCTTTTCTCATCACTTGGCGTCCGTCGTCCGTAAACTTTTACAAAAATCTTCTCCTCTGAAACTACTGGGCCAAATTTAACCAAACTTGGCCACAATCATCCTTGGGGTATCTAGTTTAAAAAATGTGTCTGATGACCTGGCCATCCAATCAAGATGACCGCCATGGCTAAAAATAGAACACAGGGGTAAAATGTATATTTTGGCTTATATCTTTGAAACCAAAGCATTAAGAGCAAATCTGACAAGGGGTAAAATTGTTGACCAGGTCAAGATCTATCTGCCCTGAAATTTTCAGATGAATCAGACAACCCGTTGTTGGGTTGCTGCCCCTGAATTGGTTATTTTAAGGAAATTTTTCAGTTTTTGGTTATCATCTTGAATACTATTATAGATAGAGATAAACTGTAAACAGCAATAATGTTCAGCAAAGTAAGACCTACAAATAAGTCAACAAGACCAAAATTTACATTCAACCCCTTTAGGAGTTATTGCCCTTTATAGTCAATTTTTAACAACTTTTCGTCATTTTTTGTAACTTGTACAAAAATTTTCTTCTCTGAAACTACTGGGCCAAATTTAACCAAACTTGGCCACAATTATCATTGTGGTATATAGTTTAAAAAATGTGTCCGATGACCCCGCCTACCAAACAAAATGGCCGACAAGGCTAAAATTAGAACATACACTACAAACCAGAAAAAGTCTGAAATGGCCTATATCTGTACTCGACTGTACTGATTTTTACTCGACCAGTCTGAATTGGTCTGAAACTTACTCGATAGTACTCGACTGTAGTCTGGACCATACTTAACAGTCTGAACTTGTACTCGACCTTTACTCGACCAGTACTTAACCATTTTATGTGTGTCTGAACTATACTCGACCAAGTCTGAACCATACTCGACCTTGTCTGAACCATACTCGACCTAGTCTGAACCATACTCAACCAGTCTGAACCTTTCTCGACCTAGTCTGATTCATACTCGACCTAGTTTTTACCAACCTAGACCTATTTCTGTACCTCTCTACTGTATTTCATCAATTTAGGAGCTATATCTAATAACAGTTATTTCCCTTTGCCAAAAATTTAAACAACAATTTGAAATTCATATTGTATTTATTACAGCACACATACTCAAAATTTCACAATAAACATAATATAATCATCAATTCAACATTCATCAACACTATAGTCAGTTTTAAAAATTATTATACAATAAATTAAGTTTTCCTTTAAATTAATTTTTAAAACATAAAAACAGTTATTTCCCTTTGCCATAAATTTAAACAACAATTTGAAATCTGCATTGTACATGTTGTATTTATTACAGCATTGACCCAAAATTTCACGAAAAACATAATATAATATATAAATAAATTTAGACTTTAGAGTATATATATATATATCCAATCCCTAAAATAGAAATAATAAAGAGATAATCAAAGGATGTGATTTATAGACAGTTTAAAAAAATATTATGCAATAAATTAAGTTTTCCTTGAAAGGATTTTGATATATTCTAGTCAATTCTTGATGATGTTTTCATGGTAGGAAATTTAAATTCACCAGAATTTCACCAATCTAAAAGAATTTAAATAGGAAATGATAGTAATATTTAAAACAGAAAAAAGAAAAATGTCTTTAAACAAAAGGTATTTTAAATAAATTTATGAATTGTTTACAGAATATATTTTTTGTATAACAGCTTTTTGAAATGAACTTGCATGTTTAATGATTCTAATTTAAGGATTGGCATTCGCATACCATAAACAGTCCAGTGGCCTTTTTTTTTAAATTTCAAAAAGGAAAATTTCAAAGTACAAAGGTACCCTGGACAAAGCCTGGGCATGCCAAACACAGTCCAATTACTGACATATTTATTTACCTTAATTAGGAACATTTCAATTTACAAGGGCATCCTGCACATGGCACAGGCATACCTTATGAAGTTATTTTATATCTGTTAAATAACTAACAACAGATTTGAAACCTCAATAAATAAAACTTTATATATGATTGACACAAGTACAGGAATTATAAATTATATACAAGTTTAATTAGCACATTTTCATCATTGTAAGACAGCAAAGTAATACACTTTCTTAAAAGAAAAATTATAACAAAGCATTAAGTAAAATATCAGTTGTTTTTATCATCACTTTTTGAAAACATTATAAAAATTTAAAGAATATCAGACGATTTTCTCGAAATATCAAGCTCTATGTTTGCAAGCAATAAAATTTAAAATGGGGAATGTGTAAAAGAGCATAAAGCAGACAACAGCCAAAGGCCACCAATGGGTCTTCAATGTAGCAAGAGAAACTCCCACACCCTTAGGTGTCCTTCCGCTGGCCCTTAAACAAATATGTATACATGTACTAGTTTAGTGATAATGGGCGTCATACTAATCTTTGAATTATGCACAAGAAACTAAAATTAAAAATTGCACAAGACTAACAAAGGCCAGAGGCTCATGACTTGGGACAGTCAGTTTTTGTTATATAATGAAGTGCTGTTCTCTTTGACTAGATGTTCACAAAATACCATAGTCTTTTTGTATAAAATTAAAAATTTGAAATTCTATATACCTGGTACATGACTGTAGCATAAAGTTATTATTAAAATAATGATAGAGATAGGCATAACCAAAGACAGTATGCTTATAATTTGCTTATTATCTTATCCATTTATGTAAAGAGGTTCACAGAAAACTGACACCTTGTACAAAAGGTCTGTACAACAACAATTAACATATTCAACAGGTGGTTTAAGCATTTAAAAACCAAATAACACCATCCTCAACTGCTGTGACAATAGGATTGCTGATATCCTTCAAAAGACATAATTTTGAAGTCAATGTTACATTCTCTGTAAACCAAAAAGATCCACTTGCCTCTGGTAAAGGAAATACATCTAGTCGTACCCAAGTAAAAACATTGTCCATGAAACAGTGTTGGTATATCTGCTTGATTTTTCCAAACAGCATTGTTGGATGTCTTACACATACAATATAGTCACATGATCTTGACACTGACTGATATAAATAAGTAGTGAAATACACCTCTCTCTTGCGGTCTTCGTCATATCTAAACACTGTATTTTTCTTCTCTACTATGGGATCTACATCAAATTGTTCAAATTGTAAGTTTGGAAAAATTTCTTTGTATCTACAATGTAGATCTTTAATGTCCTCCCGGTGTAATAAGCTGTTGGATAGTATACTATTGACACTGGTAACAGGATATTCCTCACTTGGCAAAACTTTCTCTGCAACTTTATGGAGTGCATTCTTCCTGCTACTGTCAGATTTGACTGTTCCATTGAGCAAATTGAAAACACTCCAGTCATATATCTGGAAAAAAAGACAAGACAATAAAACAAAATTGTAATATATTATCTAAATTGTACGACTGAGGACATAACTTATTATCAAAATCCTATTTATTTTGTTATAATGTATACATACATGACATAGTCCTTTTTTAATCAGTCATTTTTTTGGGGTTGGGGGGAGCTCTTCAATACTTATTTGATAAGTGGAGATACTGGGTACTGTAACCCAACCCATTTTTTTTTTATTAAAGTTAATCTTAAAAAAATATGTCTTTTTTTCATATATTGTGCAGACCTGCCAAATTTTTAAAATCTTTACAGGGGATTTAGTGCAATTTTTGTGGCGTTTCAGTATGCAATATCTTTTACTCTTGAAATGGTCTCATTTTCTTATTTTTCCTTTTGGTATTCTGATGATGAGCTAAGGAGCCAAACTTGTATTGAAGGCCGTACATTGACCTATAATGGTTTACTTTTATAAATTGTGATTTGGATGGAGAGTTGTCTCATTGGCACTCACACAGCATCTTCCTATATCTAAGGAGCCTTGATTTCTTGAATTGCATGATTCTTGTTCTAATTAATTGGCAATATAACTTAAAGAATAGGGAAAAGTAGCCTTAATAAATAAAAGACTTTCTTATCATTGCACCATGACCCAAATGACCTAAACCTAGATGCCCATGTAAAATTATAGATTAATAGAAATTTATCAGAAAAAATAAAACTGGTAACCAATAATTTTTTAGGTTTCCAACTTTTACACGCCCGATATCAGTTTTTTGTTCAGGCATGAAAATGGGGATAGTTGGGAGGTCTGATTTGGTTTATATCTATTGGTATATAGAAAGTATCCTTGATTTTCTGGCCGGTTTACTCTTGTTACTCTGCACTCATATGATTGACGGAGCACAAGAATGTTTTACCACAGAGTAGAAAACCTGTCAATTATTGTCAGAGGCTGATTTAGGGGGAGGCCCGGGCCCCCCTTTTGGAGAAAAAATTTGGTTGCTTATATAGGGAATCACTGAAGCGTGACTGGAGCGGGCCCCCTCTTAGGTCAGTCAGTGGACCCCCACTTATGAAAATTTCTGGATCCGCCACTGATTGTAGAACCTATATACAAAAGTTGGTTACATGAAAATGGTCATAAATAGTTGCTTACACAGTACGTTTGCATGACTGTAGATTCTTCATGCCCATGCTGTAAAATCTGTCTTGTTATCCAGCTGTTGGCTCTTTCTAGTGGATACAACCACCTATCATATAATGGTCCAAAATCCATAAACCCCTCAGGTATGTG
>CM034360.1:84584227-84903426 GCA_019925275.1 Mytilus edulis | reverse complement strand
TTTATTTGATCAGTAATTATCAAATTTAAAATTTTTGAAAGATTACTGGTAATTGATATTTATACACCATGTATACATCCTAATTTGTCAATGTTTGTTGGTTTTTTTTTTAAGTGTTTAAAAATCATGATTGTTGGGTTTTTTTTTATCTTGCTTTGATGTAAACAAACTACATAAATTTAGCTTGGTACAATGTGGTATGACTAAAACTTTAAAGATTTTAAATAAAAATCATGAAACATAATTGTTTTTAACAGCTTGGTTCCTTTGATCTCATTTGTGTTAGGACCAAAAAATAATAAAATTTTGACTCGATCATTGTTGTTTTCAAAATTCAATCATTATTATTTTTTTTACACAAAAAAAGATATGAAGATACATTATGTACAATTTGCATTTCATAGTATATATAAGTTAGTTTAAATTTGGGTGGCTAACCTGTAGGGTGCGAACTGGAAAGTGGGCGAACATGATTCAGCGAACAAACCCGAATTCTATCTAAATCACCTTTATAATGCAACTTATACAGATGTTTAAAGTCTTCTAAGAAAGAGCTGTCTTTCAGAAGTCAAGTTTACAAAAAAATAACTCCTGGTTATCTGGAAATCTTAAAAAAAAGTATAAATATCAGGCACGACAGGGAATGTATAAATCATAAATTTTTAAGGCAAACTCATAGACATGAGAGATAAGTAAAGGTGTCAAAGGAGAAGGTTAGTAAGACCCTTTTTTGGCCCCAAAATATAGCAGTTTTAAAAAATTGTGAAAATGTAATCTTTTAGCTATTAATTAGAAAGTAGAACAATGTAGAATGCTTCTGCTACATAAATATGGGTTGTTTTTGACAATACAATGCACATTTATCGGGAACAGGCATCATTAAGTCATGCTAAATTACTGAAATATTCACCAATTTTAGCATATTTCAGTTTGCTTTCATTTTTGACAAAAAAACATCTGAAAAGAGACATTTTTTGGCATATTTGATAGATTTTTTATATTTCAGCTTGAATCAGAGTTTTTAATGACTAAATCAATTAAAACCTTCACATACATTAATTGAATTAAATGAAGTAGACACTTGAGTAATTAAATAGTGATCTAAATTTCTTCGTAAGATGAACCTGAAATTTGAGGCAAAAAATGGCCCTTACCTACTCCTTTTGGGTCCAAATGGTCTAAATATATTTCTTCAACAGTATCATTTCTGAAATTTTGATGGTTATTTAAAACAAAAAGCACTAATTTTGTGGTAGAGTCACTTTTATGGTTTTTTAGCTTGCTAAAATGTTGACAGAATGGCAGTCAAATTGAAAATAAGGGCTTATGTTTTTTGGCACTAAATGAAATTAAGACAAAATGTAAGATGTTGAATTTACAACCTATTCAAGTATGTCTTATGTCAAAAATTTGAATGTTATTTTTCCTAATTCATTACAAATATTGCACTCATTTACAAATTAAGGTGGTACCCAACACTTTCACAAAACTTAATTTATCTTGTATAATTTTCATATTTACTTTGACACTTAAACAAAAATATAATTTTTTTTTAAAATTTTATCCAACCTATATAGCAGTTTGACAAACATCAATTTTGATCACTGAGAAGCTTAATATTCCCTTTACAACACAACGTAATTTAAACATTTATCTGACTTATTAGAGTTATCTCCCTGTAGTGTTAGGTACCACCTTAAGCTTTGCATCATCTAAACTATTTTCCACAAATAAAAATATGTACTACTATAAATTTCATGCGCCTTTCTGAACAGTGATCATGGTGATATTTAACCTTTAAAAGAATCAGTATATTGACGTCTTGAGACACTTTATGAAAGTCAAGCATGAAAAACAAAATGGCTTCTTTGTTATCCTATTAAACAAGTGTACCTAGAACTAGCTATAACTGTGGAGACTCTTATAGTTCTAAACTAAGTGTCTTTTTATTATTGGGATGTACAAGTGCCCTGTCCCATCCACTCTGTTATTTTTACTATGTTTATAAATTCTATTTGTATCCATCTCATGAGTTAAGCCTTTTTCATCTGACAGTCTGGTTTTATAGGTCCTTTTTATAACGAACTATATTACCATTGTCCCAGTTTAGTGATTTTGGGGCTTTTCACAGCTGACTACAGTATGTAATATGGGCTATGCTCATTGTTAAAGGATGAACACTGACCTGAAGCTGTAAATATCTCCATCATAAGGTCTCTTGTTGAGATGTTTCATTTGTAAACATACCACATCTTCTTAATATATATCAATGAGATACTTAAAAACTAAATCAGCCACAATAATAAGGTTGAGGCAAACTTAAGTTGGAGAAGGGAAAAAAAGAAATATCAATTATTTAATTATATTATTCTCAGCTAGATATTATTGGTAAAGGAGGCATAATTGTTGAACAGTTAAATTCAAACCTGATCTGTATTATTGGTTATAAGCATCTACAATACTTAAATAAGAGGTCCAATTTGTCAGCCGTCATCACGTAAAAACGATGAATCAAAGAATTCAACTTTAACTAATATATAGTATATTATATGAGGGGGGATAGGACCTTTATCCGGACTCCGGGATCGGATGTTTTTAAGCTTGGGATTTCGGGATTGACCCTGTCTGGCTCCGGGAATTCTTTTTTCGAATTTCGGGACCTCAGGGATTTCGTGTTTTTAATCTTGGGATTTCAGGATTTCAAGTTTTTAAGCCCGGGATTTCGGGATCAGGACCCCTCCTACCCTCCTCTTATCATGCTTATATATAGTAAAAATATAGGAAGTACCCAAGGTACGATTTCAGAGTTTGACTTTAGACAGTCATGGTTGATATTAGATATTCAATTAACACTGGTGGATCTAGAAATCTTCAAATCTTCATAAGTGGGGGCCCACTGACTGCCTATAAGAAAGGGCCTGCTCCAGTCATGCTTCAGTAATTCCCCATATATGCAACCATACTTTTGTTGTTTGACAAATGTGTGTACTTACATTTAATTTTGACTCTGCAGAGCAAATATGATACTTGGCTGTACATCTTAAGTTTATGGTTAAAAATTTATAATGTAGCTGAAACAGGCATGTATAATTGAAATAGGCATGTGTTAAGGGAGATAAGTCCGAAGAGAACAATATCTTTTATGAAGGGGGACTAGATAAAAACAGTACTGCAAATGGGCTGCATGCTTAAACATGTAAAGCTTTCTGGCAATTTTTAAATTATTCACATGTGGATCTTTAACCGTGTAAATATAATTATAAGCACTTATTCATAGTTCAATTGGTTTAACAAAATATTCAGTAGTAAAGATATTTGTATTAAAAGGAGCGACATCCTCTTACATTGTATAAGGGGCCGCATTGAATCATATTAGTGTATCCAATAAAGGACAAATTTGACATGCAACAAATATTGTAAAATAGATTCCATGGACATTAGGTGACAAGGTCTAAAGTAATATTAATTCATTTTAATCAACCTATTCCTTAGTAGTGAGCAATCCTACGTTATTTCTAGTATATTTTATATGTTCATATTTCAAACAAAAATTCCAGTGGAAATAAAAAAATAATGTTCTTTGGAAAAAAGGGAAATCCTGTCCCCAAGTAAGAGGGTCTGGAAAGGGGGAGGGGGTCTGTTATTCTGTAAACATTTAATTTTCACCACTTCTTCCTCTTATCTTCCAAAATTTACGTTTTTCTCTAATCTTCAAAAATTAACCCCTTTTTTTCTCTAATCTTCATTTTTTTGCCTGTTATTCTCTAATCTTCATTTTTTAAGGGCATTACTCTTTAATCATTTGACCCCATCCAAACCATTAAGTATAACTATGCTTACTCTGTGCAAATATGTTTGTTTTGTACTATTGGTAATTTTAACAATGCTTATTTTAAACAGTCAGGGAACTAGCTGGGGAACCGTAGCTCTTAGGTCCTTATGTTATTTTTTGACTATTTGTCTGCTTAGTGAATAAATTTAATTGAATTTTTTGCTTGTTACAAATCATTTAGGGGTTTTAAAGCATACCACTCATTTAATTAAAAGTAACCATAGCATTAAAGATTGTTCTGACTTTCCATTTTGCAGATGAACCATGATTTGTGATTATGGTAGACAGTGAATTTTTTTTAAGGAGTTTTAAATAACACTTCTATTTATAGATTATTTATGTTTTAACATGCTATGCCAACATCTTATTAAGGGTCTGTTGTTTTCAGTATTTTAAGTATATACATGTATGATCATACTGAATACGCTTTAAATACATTTATTTTAGTTATCATTCCATAACGACAGTAAAACAATTTTGAAATTTTAATCAATTTTAATATAGATTTAGACTGTTGGTTTTCCATTTAAATGCTTTTTCACTATAATCATATTTGATGCCCTTCATGGCTTGCTGTTTGGTGTGAGTCAAGGCACCAAGTTGAAGAGCTTAGTTTTGACCTATAATGGTTTATTTAAATGCTTTGAACGAAAATTTGCAGACATATTCGAATGTTGGCAGTATGTCAATTACCATTATAGAGTAACACCCCTTTATAAACTGACCAGAGCCGGATTTATAGGGTTTTTCAGGGGGACCCCTCCCCCTCTTTTTTGACAAAATTGGTTGATTATATAGATGTAGAGAGTCATTCAAGCAAAGACCCATCGAAACAACATCTGATAAACAAATTTAATAATACTTTTAGATATTTGGATGATATTTTGGCTCTCAATAATGACGACTTCAGTATGTATATTAATGAAATTTATCCTGTTGAACTTACTTTAAATAAAGCTAATACTAACAATGACCACTGCCCTTTTCTTGATCTTGATATCTATATCACTAATGGAAAGCTGAATACTAAAATTTATGATAAAAGGGATGATTTTTCATTTCCTATCGTTAATTATCCGTTTTTAGATGGTGACGTTCTCTTGTCACCATCTCACTAGCAACAGGGCAACCATCTATTTCAGGCACTGGTAGTTGAGACTTTTAAAGATTATACTTTCCAGTGATAATGACAGATAATAAGGTTGTTTATGGGGACATTGTCTGGTAAATATTCCAAGTTCACCAGACCAAATGTCCTGTTACTATGGTAACTTTTTTGTTTTTTGTAATATAACATTGAAATTGCAAAAAAGGAAAAAAGGAAAAAACCCAGACACATTTGGTGAATTTTGGGAGGCAATGACAACAAATGATTTCAAATAATCAGAAAAAAACATTTTTGATTTAAAAAAAAAAAGAATGTTTAGCTGTTTTAACTAGGACATCCTTAATTTTGCAGGTCACCAAAGTTTAGAAGAAACTGGTACCATTATTGATCATGATCATGATCATGCTACAGAATTAGAAAACATTTTTGATGTCAACCATATTGATGAGAACCTTCCTAATAGCTTGCCAATGCAGACAGAAGTAGCAGCAGACAAAGATGCAAGACCTTCAAAGAAAATCAGAAAGAAAGGTATGACAATAAAAACAAAGCATAGAAAGTACTTGCCACTAGCAACAGGGCAACCATCTATTTCAGGCACTAGTAGTTGAGACTTTTAAAGATTATACTTTCCAGTGATAATGACAGATAATAAGGTTGTTTATGGGGACATTGTCTGGTAAATATTCCAAGTTCACCAGACCAAATGTCCTGTTACTATGGTAACTTTTTTGTTTTTTGTAATATAACATTGAAATTGTTAAAAGTAAAAAAAATCAACAAAAAAACAGACACTTTTGGTGAATTTTAGGAGGCAATGACAACAAATGATTTCAAATAATCAGAAAAAAACATTTTTGATTTAAAAAAAAAAAAGAATGTTTAGGTGTTTTAACTAGGACATCCTTAATTTTGCAGGTCACCAAAGTTTAGAAGAAACTGGTACCATTATTGATCATGATCATGATCATGCTACAGAATTAGAAAACATTTTTGATGTCAACCATATTGAAGAGAACCTTCCTAGTAGCTTGCCAATGCAGACAGAAGTAGCAGCAGACAAAGATGCTAGACCTTCAAAGAAAATCAGAAAGAAAGGTATGACAATAAAAACAAAGCATAGAAAGTACTTGCCACTAGCAACAGGGCAACCATCTATTTCAGGCACTGGTAGTTGAGACTTTTAAAGATTATACTTTCCAGTGATAATGACAGATAATAAGGTTGTTTATGGGGACATTGTCTGGTAAATATTCCAAGTTCACCAGACCAAATGTCCTGTTACTATGGTAACTTTTTTGTTTTTTGTAATATAACATTGAAATTGCAAAAAAGGAAAAAAGAAAAAAACCCAGACACATTTGGTGAATTTTGGGAGGCAATGACAACAAATGATTTCAAATAATCAGAAAAAAACATTTTTGATTTAAAAAAAAAAGAATGTTTAGGTGTTTTAACTAGGACATCCTTAATTTTGCAGGTCACCAAAGTTTAGAAGAAACTGGTACCATTATTGATCATGATCATGATCATGCTACAGAATTAGAAAACATTTTTGATGTCAACCATATTGAAGAGAACCTTCCTAGTAGCTTGCCAATGCAGACAGAAGTAGCAGCAGACAAAGATGCTAGACCTTCAAAGAAAATCAGAAAGAAAGGTATGACAATAAAAACAAAGCATAGAAAGTACTTGCCACTAGCAACAGGGCAACCATCTATTTCAGGCACTGGTAGTTGAGACTTTTAAAGATTATACTTTCCAGTGATAATGACAGATAATAAGGTTGTTTATGGGGACATTGTCTGGTAAATATTCCAAGTTCACCAGACCAAATGTCCTGTTACTATGGTAACTTTTTTGTTTTTTGTAATATAACATTGAAATTTCAAAAAAGAAAAAAACCCAGACACTTTTGGTGAATTTTGGGAGGCAATGCCAACAAATGATTTCAAATAATCAGAAAAAAATATTTTGATTTAAAAAAAAAAAAAAAGAATGTTTAGGTGTTGGAACTAGGACATCCTTAATTTTGTAGGTCTCCAAAGTTTGGAAGAAACTGGTACCATTTTTGATCATGATCATGCCACAGAATTAGAAAACATTGTTGATGTTGATGTCAACCATATTGAAGAGAACCTTCCTAGTAGCTTGCCAATGCAGACAGATGTAGCAGCAGACAAAGATGCAAGACCTTCAAAGAAAGTCATAGAGAAAGGGTTACCATTCATAGCTTACATTTGTGACGAGCAATCAGAAAGGACATCATTTGATATTCCAGATGGAATCAAATGCTCTATATGTGAAGATCTTATGAAAGATGCTGTACTTATACCATGTTGTGGAAATAGTTTTTGTAATAAATGTAAGTAAAGAAACTAGAAATTAGGTACTAGTATTCCAAGAATAAGCATTCAGGAGCCTAGGTGATTCCTGATATAAAAAAAACCTGTTTGAACTAGGTTTTGTAGTCGTCTTAAAATATGCACTAAATTCATAACACAGAGTAAAAGTAAAAAGTGCTTCAAAGTTCACAAAATGTACATTGCCATGGAAACTGATAAAATATGTAGGTTGCAATTACAATTCTATTTAGTATACCCTTGCCAACAAAGGGAAAGTATTGCTAGTCTGTGGTTCCATTCATCTGTCTTTCACACACTTGTGAACACTCTAGAATCAACATCCTTCAGTGGATTTTGACCAAACTTGGTACATACTTTGTCCAATCCTATAAAATGTCCAGGTGAAGGGTCAAAGGTCAAGGTCACAGGTCAATTAAATCAAAGGACTAGAAAACATCAGTACATAATAAAACGTACGTAATAACATTGGGGGGGAGGCTTTGCTTCACGTTGCCCTTGTTATTATGATTTAAGACTCATTTTTTGTCCCAGCAAGTTTTGGAAGATGTTTGAAACTTGCTTATTTAGACTTTACAAGAATTTGGAATACCATCTGAAGTTATGCGCCTATATATTGAAATGTTCTTAGTTTGCACTGTTGCAAATTGGTAACACAGTGTTTATTTTGTAGAATATTTTGTTGAAAGCTATGCATGATATGATGATATCAGGATTTACATATTTGTCAACTAGGGGCGTTATGTATTTCTGTCTGTTTGTTCGTCCGTCCGTCTGTTCAACTTCAGGTTTAAATTTTTGGTCAAAGTAGTTTTTGATGAAGTTGAAGTCCAATTAATTCAAAACTTAGTACACATGTTCTGCATTGATATGATTTTTATATGCCCATCAAAATTTTGACGGGACGTATTATGGTCTACAAATGTCCGGTGTCCGTCCGTCTGTCTGGTTTAAACATGTTGCACCGTAACTTGAGAATGACTCATTCAAATTTCATGAAACTTATTATAGTTGTTTCTTATAATGGTCAAATGATCTGTATACTTTCTGGTGAAAATAATATTAAAACTTTTTGAGTTATGGCACTTTGTAATTAAAACAGGGGTGTTTTTTTCACATGTCGCACCATATATCAAAAACGATTTTTGATTATTGCTTAAAACTTTACACACTTCTTAGTTATATTAGTCTGAAGATCTGTATACTTTTTCGTGATGATTCAAAATTTTATTTTTGTGTTATTGAGTTTTTTGTAAAAAAGGGGGAGGTTTTTTTTTTACATGTCGCGCCATATCTCAAAAACGATTTATGATTATTGCTTAAAACTTTACACACTTCTTTGTTACATTATTCTGAAGATCTGTATACTTTTTGGTGATTATTTGAAATTTCATTTTTGAGTTATTGAGTGGTTTGTAAAAAAAGGGGGAGGTTTTTTTTACATGTCACGCCATATCTCAAAAACAATTTATGATTATTTCTTAAAACTTTACACACTTCTTTGTTATATTAATCTAAAGATCTGTATACTTTTTGGTTTTGTTTCAAATTTTTTTTTTAGTGATATTTAGATTTTTTGAAGAAGAAAAAAGAGGTGGGGGGGTCATATCGTCCCGCCGTATCTCAAAACAATATATGTTTATTGCTTAAAACTTTCTCAGAAACTATTTATGATTGTTGCATAAAACTTTCACACAAGACGATGGGCGTATCATGGGCTCATGGCGAAGTTGTTTATTTTAATTTTAATGCAAAATTAGTTTTTACTCCAATTTCATGGTCCAATGAACATATATAGAAAATGATAGTGTAAGGTGGGCATCTGTGTAATATGGCCATTCTTGTTAGGTACATAGTTTGTATCAGCAACTCCTTACAGTTATTATGCTAAAAAGTTTTCCTTATGCTGAATGTCTTTACAAATAGAATATATATGCATATCAATAGGATTCTCATTACTTAACTTTTCCACAAATTTGAACTTATTTGTTTTAATGATCTTTTCATATAGATTATAGTGTATTATAAATATGGTTTGTTAAAGCTACTCCTCCTACAGATTTTAAGCTTAAAGTTTTATGTTTGTACATATGTTAAAATTGTGCATTCTCTTAACTTTTATTTTCATTTTTCATCAATTTTCCATAAATTCATGTGTGGTGGAACTTGGTTAAATTCACCACCATTGTAGTTAGTATTTATCACAGATCTGACTGAAAACTTATGGACATCATGTGTCAGTATGTGTTATAAATCTGCTTGTCTTAACCTGAATTTTAGGTATCTGCAGTCATTTAGCAAGAAGAGAACAGAACTGTCCTACTTGTGGAAATGAAGATATTTCTTCTGACAAACTTATCATCAATAAAGCAGCACGCATGTCTGTAAACATTTTCAATGATGGAATGTCATATAAGTTTTCTAAATCAAAATACAAGTCTGCCAAACTATCAGAATCAACAGTTGCAAGGAGTTTGATATCATCAGCGTCATCAACAGTTACAGCAAGAATATATCCTATATTGAAGACCGGCAATGACGGGGCGGCCTATGATTTACATCTTGACCATCTTCCATGTATATTTGGAAGGTAAATTTATAATTTTTTTGGCATAGAAACGTTCATTGTTAAATCCTGAGTGAAATCTTAAATCAAGAAAGAGTGGGTATGACATATACCTAAGACAACAAGTTGCTGGGAAATTGCAGATCTCAGCAATGAGATCAAAACTATATATAAATGGTATTGCTGAATTGCTAGCATATTTGTATTATGCACAGAAGCATTTATTAGGGCCCCACCTTTAGGCGGGTCGCCCTATAGTGATCAGTCTGTCCGTCCGTCCGTCCGTAACACTTTAACTTTGTGTACGCTCCATATCTAGAGAACCATTATGATTTCATACTTTATACTTTACATGTTTATTAACCACCACCAGAGGGCGTGTCATGATGTATGTACAACTTCCTAGGTCAAAGGTCAAGGTAAAAAAACTTTGGTGTAAGTTGACAACCCTGTGTCCTGTGGTGAAGATCGTGTCCGCTCTATATCTTGAGAACCGTTATGATTTCAAAGTTTATACCTGACATCCATTTTAACCAACACCAGAGGGTGTGTCATGATGTATGTAGAACTTCCTAGGTCAAAGGTCAAGGGCAAAAACTTTGGTTTCTGTTGACAACCCTGTATCCTGTGGTGAAGATCGTGTCCGCTCCATGTCTAGATAACCGTTATGATTTTATACTTAATACTTAACATGTTTATTAACCAACACCAGGGGGTGTGTCATGATGTATGTACAATTTCCTAGGTCAAAGGTCAAGGTCAAAAACTTTGGTTTAAGTTGACAACCCCGCGTCCTGTGGTGAAGATCGTGTCCGCTCCATATCTAGATAACCGTTATGATTTCAAAGTTTCATACCTGCCAACTTTCACGATTTAGGCGTGTACTACACGATTTTGACCCTTTGTCACGATTGCACGATCGTGTTCCTGAAAAACCCTCTAAAACACGATTTGGTGAAAATCTACACGAAAAATATTGTTGTTCCCGATTTTGAACTGTGTCCAATGGAGGAAATCGTGTTCAGCCAATCAAATTGTGTGTTTCTCATGATCAAATTAATCAGCCAATCAAAAACGTTTTCTCTCAAGATTGTTTTAACATGCTAGATATTGAACTTGTGTTGTATTCCTCTGTTTGTTGGTCAGAATTGTAAAAACGTGAACATGGCAAATGATTTTTCAACTGCAAGGAGGTTCTTACACAGAATAAGAATAAAAGCATGGCTGATTGACAAACTTCAATGATGCAGTACTACCATGAATATAATAAATAGTAGTTTATTCACTAATTTATTGACATTACATGTACACTTGCTGTAACATAATTTTATTTATGTATTCAATCATTTAAAGTATAATGTACTATTCATTATTTTTCACATGGACCCCCCACCCCCACCCACATCAACATGAGGAATCCCTTAAATGAGGGACAACCCTTAGTCAAGGGGTCACTCTTGTAAAAAATAAAATAGAAAAATGTAGATTTATTAACTTAAAAATGGGAAATTCTGACATTATATTTGGAACAGCTTTTCTAAATGAAGAGTCCTATTATTTTGAATAATAAAGAAGATATAAGGCCAAGAACATATCAAAGTTCTTGGACATGTGTTGACCATATAATACCAGATAGATCATAAGATGTATAGTTCTTTGGGAAAAGTTTCTTCAAATAATATGAATGTGTGCTCATTTGTACTTAAAAAGTGGTTTTTAATGTCCTAACATTGAGGGGGATCCCTATGTGTTGTTCCCAACCTGATAAAGGTCCTTCTTTGTGTATAATTTTAAATTGGAAAAGTCAACAACTATTTAGTATCCTTACACATGAAAATAATTCCTGGTCTTACAGCTACATGTTCATATTTTCTGCTGATATAATAACTAGAATCATGCAAATAAACTTAAGAAAAAGGGATGTAAGTCCATCTTACAAATCATGCAAATATGACACTTTTTCTAGACTACAAAACAGCACGCGCAAAATAGTTGTCGCAAAGAATTTAAACCTTTGAAATTGTTGTGGCGCGCTAAAACCCCCATGGGCATTTTCAAAAGTTGGCAGGTATGAAGTTTATACTTGACATCCATTTTAACCACCACCAGAGGGCGTGTCATGATGTATGTACAACTTCCTAGGTCAAAGGTCAAGGTCATATCACTATTATACTATGAAAGTTAGTTGAGAATATTTATCAGTTTTAACTTAAAATCTTAGAATAAAATCACACATGAGACTATGTAATAACTTCAAATAATGCTTCATATCAGATTATCCATACAACTTATTTACCCCACGTTATTGACAGCGGGGCCCACAGAGATGGCTTCCATCTCAATGGTATCTGGTTGTCTCAGATTTCTCATGTACATCCAATTAATATCTCTTATTTTCCAACCTCCTCTTTGGTCTTGTACATGGTAGTGTGCTACGCACAAATGTGTGAGGGTTTTGATCCCAGAAAACAATCACACAGCATTTAGTTATAAAGGTTTAGTGTGGTTAGCTCACAAGTGGAACAATGTGTCTGGTTAAGGTATTATATAAGAATAAATAAATAATGCATTTTTACAGATCAAAAGAATGTGATATTATTGTAAAGACAAGTGAAACCAAAGAGAAAGAAGGTGAAATAAACATTAACAAAGACGGAGAGGTTTGTATATTTTATTCTAGATTGATTTCAAGTAACTGATGGCAAGCATAAGGTTTGTTTTAATGTTAGTTTTCTGTTGCATGATACAGATCTGATGTGGTCCCCAATGTCCAAAAAGTGTCAATTTTAAGAGATCAAACTTTTTTACATTTTGCAGAAAAATGTGCTACACAGCTTCATCTTTTTATAACTCAAGTCAAAAAATATTTCTTATTTTGAAGTTTCTTATGGAGATAACGTTTACTATGATTTCAATATATTTCCAAACTCATTCTGGGCACATCTTGTATTTTAGCAAATGTCTTCTTTGTATTATGAGGGGGGGGGGGGGGGGTATTTGCTTTATTCAGACTGCTTATGAAATGAATCCAATTTGGTCTGTAGTTGTACTTCAGGAAAGCATGATTGATTTATAGGTTGAAAAATTGGCTCTAGATCTGTTTAAATAATTATCTTCTCTTGTAAGTTCTCTTAGTACCAATTTTGATAATTAGGGCTCCTGCATCATTGATGTGGACATCCTTTAGTTTCACTTTGTTTGCTTGTCCATGTCAACAATTTGTTTATTCTCCTAAATCATTCATCTCATTAGGTCATATTTGTAAATTTATTACAGGCAAAGTTGTGCATATTGATTTGTTATCAAATTGAAAAAAAACTTTTTGGGGAGAAAAAAAGAAATTTAGTGAAAAATTACAAATTTTGAGAACTGATATTTGTGAACACCAATTCTACCAAACAATGCAACTCGTTGGGATAAATCTTTATGAATTTCACCATCATATGAAGTCATGCATATTGTTTTGTCATTAAAATTCCATTTTTGGTTAAAAAAAAAATGGGTTTCTTGATGAAAAATTAAACATTTTGAAAATTGATATTTATGAACACAAATATTTCCTAGCCATTTTAACAGAGTGTGTTTCAGAGTATAACTCTGAGTGTACATGATTCAAACATTAGGCAAGGTCATTCCTGGCAAGTCAGATTTCTAGTTTGAGATTTCAATTCAAATGATTATAGTGTTTGTTCTATTATTTTGCAGTAACACCATTTAGGTCACAGCGTAGTATCAATCATGATGAACACTTGTTTTTTAAGTGATTATTTAAAGCAGCAGCATATAGTCCTACAGCTGTCATTGGTAAACAACTGCAATAATTATTTTTCATATTATGTTGTAGTTTGAAATCAGGCTATTTATTTTATCTTTTGGGTTGTTTTTTTCATTTTTCCATCAGTCCTTTTATTGCCTAACATACCTACATATGGTATAGTTTCCTCATGGAGGGATCCATAAAATTTCAAAGGGGTGTCATCATAAATTATGACATGCTTATTTTTATACGACTGCAAAAATTGAAAATTTTTTGGTCGTAAATTGGTATCTCGTTGGCGTCGGCGTCGTCCAAAGACATTTGGTTTTCGCACTCTTACTTTAAGTAAAAAGTAAATAGAAATCTATGAAATTTAAATACAAGGTTTATGACCATAAAAGGAAGGTTGGGATTGATTTTGGGTGTTTTGGTCCCAACAGTTTAGGAAAAAGGGTAAAAAAAGGGACCAAATAAGCATTTTTCTTGGTTTTCGCACAATAACTTTACTATAAGTAAACAGAAATCTAAGAAATTTTTACATACAGTCTATGACCAAAAAAGGAGGGTTGGGATTGATTTTGGGAGTTTTAGTCCGAAGAGTTTAGGAATTAGGGGCCAAAAATAGGTCCCAAATAAGCATTTTTCTTGGTTTTTGCACAATTACTTTAGTATAAGTTAATAGAAATCTATGAAATTTTAACACAAGGTTTATGACCATGATGACCACAAAAGGAAGGTTTGGATTGATTTTGGGAGTTTTGGTCCCAAAGAATAAGGGACCAAAAGATCCAAAATTAAACTTTGTTTGATTTCATCAAAAAATGAATTATTGTGGTTCTTTGATATGCCAAATCTAACTGTGTATTCAGATTCTTAATTTTTGGTCCTGTTTTCAAATTGGTCTACATTAAGGTTCAAAGGGTCCAAAATTAAACAAAAACAGGGATTCTTTGATATGCTGAATCTAAACATGCACTTAGATTTTTGATAATGGGCCCAGTTTTAAAGTTGGTCCAAATTGGGGTCTAAAATTATTATATTAAGTATTGTGCAATAGCAAGAAATTTTCAATTGTACGGTATTCCGCAATAGCAAGAAATCTTCAATTGCACAGTATTGTGCAATAGCAAGAAATTTTCAATTGCACAGTATTGGGCAATAGCAAGAAATATCTAATTGCACAATATTGCGCAATAGCAAGAAATATTTAACTGCAGAGTATTGTCCCGTTTTCAAATTGGTTTACATTAAGGTCCAAAGGGTCAAAAATTAAACTTTGTTTGATTTCAACAAAAATGGAATATATGGGTTTCTTCAATATGCTAAATCTAACCATGTATTTAGATTTTTAATATTTGGGCCTGGTTATCAAATTGGTCCACATTGAGGTCTAAAGGGTCTAAAATTGAACATTATTTGATTTCATCAAAAATTGAATTCTGGGGGTTCTATGATATGCTGAATCTAACCATTTATTTAGATTTTGGATATTGGACCATAATAGGTAAATGTCCAATTTAAATTTTTTAAGTTTTTTACGTTTACGTTCTTAGACCACATTCATTCTGTGTCAGAAACCTATGTTGTGTCAACTATTTAATCACAATCCAAATTCAGAGCTGTATCAAGCTTAAATGTTGTGTCCATACTTGCCCCAACTGTTCAGGGTTCGACCTCTGCGGTTGTATAAAGCTGCGCCCTGTGGAGCATCTTGTTTCAGTTATTGATGTATAAAATATTATGAATGAGTAATTATATCTTCATTGTCATGAAAGGGGTAAACAAATTGTATTGATAATTAAGTCAATTTATAGATTCTCATCCTAAAAAATGTTTGTGCAGGTGGTAGGATTTTATTTACATTTTTTGCCCATTCTCTCCCATCATGTAGTTTAGTAATTTGAAAGGAAATGTCTGATAATGATAAAATGAAAATATGCGATCAATGTAAATGATAAATGAAAATATGCGATCAATGTAAATGATAAAATGAAAATATGCGATCAATGTAAATGATAAAATGAGACAGGAGGGATGAAGGTATATCAATTAACTTGGTATGGCAACCATTAGAAATTTTCTAGAATTTTTCTTCATGAAATTTTGAACTGCTCTACTTGAAATCATTTTATTACTTTTTAGTTGTTGCTAACAAAATATGGACGAAGGAAAGACACTAAAATACTGGAAAACCTTGATTTCTTCGATATTGGAGGTCGCACTTTTCGTGTAGAGAATTTTGGATACAGGTAATTATAGATTTCTATTTGTTCAAGACAGAATTTATATAGATACAGGGTTTTGGCTAGGTAAAATATAGAACAAGAGAAGTTCAATAAGGTCACAAAGCGTGTCAAGGAAGTTAACTGTATAAAGATGGTTTTTGTTATGCCCCTATCGGAGTGGAGGGGGCATTAAGTTTTATCTTTGTCTGTCTGTACGTCCATACATTGGTTTCATTCTCTAACTTGAGTCTGCCTTAACCAAATGATATGAAACTTATACACAATGCCACAATACTTATTATGGAAAGTACTTTAATTCCTGGGTATCAATTTTCATGGTTTGAGCGATATTTACATGTTTGTGGATTTTAGTTTTCCAAAAAAAAAAATTGAAAAATTAAAGCCTTTAGAAACAAAGGTTACAAATAGTCTGGATTGAAGGAAATTGCAAAGTAAACATTGACCCGTGTAAATCGTAGTGATAACACTAATTAATCCATGATAAAGTGATCAACAGATTAAAGACCATCAAAGGTGTTAATTAGGCCATAAACATGCCACCTAAAGTAAACAGTAACATAAACAAATGCTACGTATCTTGAATTGTCAAATAATTCTTATCAAAATCAAGCCCAGCATGACATTATTATTTCCCATATGTACGAGAACTATGAGGATATAAAATGAACACTTTATCCTACTAGCATATCAGTACTGGAAATCTGACTTTCATCGATAAAAAATATTTTATATGAGAATCAAAAGATCAAAAGTTGTACAGTTTAGGTTATTAAAGATTAAATGGGTAATAAAATATTCTCAGATTTAGCGTTATACAATATATTCTCTACTGTAGATCATATCAGTAGTCAATCCTACCGATGGGGATCTTTCCATGTCTTTATTTGGACAATGGTAGTTTTATTTCGTTGGACACTTAATTTCGTGGATAAAGTCATCCACAAAAGCACGAAAATTGGTACCCCATGAATAAAAGTACTTTCACAGTACCACAAAACTCAGATCAAGTACAAATTTCGGTAGCTTCACTTTACATGCTTTAACCCTTGTTGTTTATGTTCCTTTATAATGTTGTATGCAAGTGGGGGCATCATCTGGGTCCATGGGGACATATATTCCATTTATTCTTTCTGATTGGCATACAAATGGTTGTGAATCAGTTTTTGTTGAGCCTGCAACGTCTGTTGCAGAAAGCTCTATATAGGGATAATGATCTGGCAGCAGCATTAACTAACTGCTTAAAAGCTTTATATTTGAGGAGGTGGAAGACATGGATGCTCCAAACTTTGTATATACTGGTGTCTTACGTTCAGGGTTTTCAGTATTAAACTGGGCTGGGTAATACTGGTCAACATGATTTTTGCTCACTGTTCTGAAGGAACTGTGAGCTTCAGTCATCATTTGCATAGCGTCTATTGTCCTCTTCTGTCTGGTGAAAACTATTTAAAAAATCTTCTCCCTTGAAACTATTGAACCAATTCCAACCAAACTTAAGCTGAATGATCCTTAGGGTATTTAGAATAAAGCTTGTATTTTGTTTTCTGTTTTGTCAAAAAACATTGGGGAAAAATGCATTATTTGGCTTATATCTCAAACAGTAAAGCATTTAAAGCAAATCTGATGTGTCAGAGGTGAAAATGTTCATTAGGTGAAGTCCCATCTGCCATGAAGTTTTCAAA
The DNA here is from genome assembly GCA_019925275.1 of Mytilus edulis. NCBI lineage: Eukaryota > Metazoa > Mollusca > Bivalvia > Mytilida > Mytilidae > Mytilus > Mytilus edulis. The sequence continues at coordinate 84,885,875 of CM034360.1, read as the reverse complement.
TGAATCTAACAACCCATTGTTTGGTTGCTGCCACAAAATTGGTAATATTTTTAGGAAATTATGAAGTTTTTGTCATTATCTTGAATATTATTAATGATAAAGATAAACTGTAAGACAGCAGAAATTTTCAGCAAAGTAAAATCTACAAATAAGTTTATATGAGCAAAACTGTCTATTGACCCCCTGAGGAGTTATTGCCCTATAAAGACAAATTTTCACAATTTGTTCATCTGGTTTGCTTACTAATGTGTTTGTCTGACCTTGATCTTTGACCTCAAGGTTAAAAAAGATGAAATTAGTATGTTTTTGTCCTAATCTTAAGGATAAAAAAGGATGAATTAAGAATATAATTTTGCAATATAGACTGTTTTAAGAGATTATTTTCATTCATTTTGAGGTTGTTGCTTTTAGTTTTGATAGTGGGTTATTAATTTTAAAGTTGCTATAACAAAATGTTTACTTCTGATAAGACCTCAGGTTCAGAGCATTGATAGTAAAGAAATATCTGATAAAAAAAGTATTTAATACAAACAATATTGACCATCAAGGTCTTAAATTATAGAAGTAGGGTAAATTAAAGCATGGATGAAAGGGGACATACTTATTAGTTAGTTCCTACTGGCTTTATATATACAGTTTATTTTAAAACTAGAAATTTAGATTTTCATTTATTGTAGGAGCAGTAAAAGGTCAAGAAGAATTAACAAAAAACAAGGTAATTTTAGGATTTTGTCATTTAAAAGATAACCAAGAAATTGATCAAAACAACAATAAAGTAATTATCTGATCTTTACACAGGTGAATGTTTTCCCTTCATTCAACCGAAACTATTTTATAGTCTGGATTCAGAGAGCATGCACTCTTGTCAGAAACAATTGTAAACATTCTTTGTTGCAAATTCATTATTTAATGCAAAAAGCACCTGTTTAAGGGGCAATGCAGATATTGATAGACTTGAGCAATATAGTTTTATGCCCCCGCTGTAGCTGAGAGGGCATTAAGTTTTACCCTTGTCCTTGCATACCAAAATTGGTTTCCATTCTTTTAACTTGAGTTTGCCTCAACTAAATGTTATGAAACTTATACACAATGCTTATAACCACAAAACACAAATCAAGTTTGAATTTTATCAGCATCATTCTAACCATTGTATATCTTATCAATGGATTACATGCAAAATTTTTAGTTCCTATTCTCTAACTTGAGTTAGTCTAGACCAAATGTTATGAAATTTATACACAATGAAATGCAAATACAGATCAAGTTGAGTTTTGGCATTGTCAAGTAAGTTTTAGTTTCCATTCCTTTCCTTGAGGTTGCCTCACCAAAATATTATGAGACTTATACACAAAATTAATGCTTATTACCACAAAAAAAATATTTTTTTGTTGGGAAGGGGGGGGGGGGGGGGGGTTGCATAGTGTATTGCACAAAAGCAAAAAAAATCAAATCATAAAACCAATTCTAAGCTCTTTCAGTACAGTTATTCTGTGTTATTTTGAATTACAATTCAAATTAAGACCTGTTTCAAGCGTGAATATTGTGTCCATTTTTGCCCCAAATGTTCACGGTTGGACGCCTGCAGTCATATCAGCTGTGCTCGCCAAAGCAGTTTCTTACTGATAGGATTAGAAATTTTATTGTGTCGTCTGTATTCAGTTTTATTGAATTGTATTTTTCAGATGACACTTTAAATAAAGTAACAAATAATGATGAGGAGGACATGTTTAGAAATGATGAAGGTTATGAAAATGATAAAGAAGATGTAGAAAATGATGTTTATTGTGATGGTATGTATTAAGTGTTATTTAAGCATCTTGAACTTTTAAAAAGAAATAATTAACTTTCAAAATTTTACTCTCTCATAGTTGTAGGGGTCCATCATCCCCTTTCTCAAATTGTTAATAAATTTTGATGCAACATCATATATAATCTAAGAGTTTCTCTGAAGGAAATACCTTTCCCAGGAAACTGCAGGAAAGTAAGTAAATTTAATTTGGCATATTTTGAAGGAAAGACAGTAAAATTTTTCATTTATGGGCATTACAGTAGAAAGGCTTGTATAGTCTGTGTTTTTTTCTTCTCCAAAATTGGACCTTTCAGAAGGGGTGCGGACTATGAGTACAATTTCGCAAGGGAGGTGGTTTGTTTATGTTCCGCCATCCTTGTTATTGATATTGTAGAGAGCGCTCTCATCATTTTTCAAACTAATAATTTTAACACATCCATAGTAATAAGTTATTAGGGCTCCGCCTTTAGGCGGGTCGCCCTATAGTGATCAGTCTGTCCGTCCATCTGTCCATCTGTCTGTCCGTCCGTAACACTTTTAACTTTGTGTCTGCTCCATATCTAGAGAACCATTATGATTTCATACTTTATACTTTACATGTTCATTAACCACCACCAGAGGGCGTGTCATGATGTATGTACAACTTCCTAGGTCAAAGGTCAAGGTAAAAAAACTTTGGTTTCAGTTGACAACCCTGTGTCCTGTGGTGAAGATCGTGTCCGCTCTATATCTTGAGAACCGTTATGATTTCAAAGTTTATACTTGACATCCATTTTAACCAACACCAGAGGGTGTGTCATGATGTATGTACAACTTCCTAGGTCAAAGGTGAAGGTCAAAAACTGGTTTCAGTTGACAACCCCGTGTCATGTGGTGAAGATCGTGTCCGCTCCATATCTAGATAACCGTTATGATTTCAAAGTTTATACTTGACATCCATTTTAACCACCACCAGAGGGCGTGTCATGATGTATGTACAACTTCCTAGGTCAAAGGTCAAGGTAAAAAAAACTTTGGTTTCAGTTGACAACCCCGTGTCCTGTGGTGAAGATCGTGTCCGCTCTATATCTTGAGAACCGTTATGATTTCAAAGTTTATACTTGACATCCATTTTAACCAACACCAGAGGGTGTGTCATGATGTATGTACAACTTCCTAGGTCAAAGGTCAAGGTCAAAAAAACTTTGGTTTCAGTTGACAACCCTGTGTCCTGTGGTGAAGATCGTGTCCGCTCTATATCTTGAGAACCGTTATGATTTCAAATATTATACTTGACATCCATTTTAACCAACACCAGAGGGTGTGTCATGATATATGTACAACTTTCTAGGTCAAAGGTCTGTCTGTCTGTTGGTCTGTCCATCGCTAACAAATTTGATCCACACTATATTTTGAGAGGACAGCTGTAATTATTTCATACTTTATACCTGACAAACATTTTCAACTTAACATATATATTAACCAACACCAGAGAATGTGTCATAATGTATGCATCCTAGGTCAAAGGTCAGTCCGTCGGTCTGTCCATCCGTTCGTTGTTCTTAACAAATTGTGTCCGCTCTACCTCTCGAGAACCTTTAATATTTCATACTTTATACTTGGTGGGTCATAATATATTGAAGGCATAATTCTAAAAATATGTGACAAATATCAATTGGGCAGCACCTTTAAACATATTGTTCAAACATCAATCCATATATCCAGAAGTCACCTTAGAGTAGTCAACAATGAGTTCACATCATGCAGTCATATCACTATTATACTATGAAAGTTAGTTGAGAATATTTATCAGTTTTAACTTAAAATCTTAGAATAAAATCACACATGAGACTATGTAATAACTTCAAATAATGCTTCATATCAGATTATCCATACAACTTATTTACCCCACGTTATTGACAGCGGGGCCCACAGAGATGGCTCCCATCTCAATGGTATCTAGTTACTATTTAATATCAAATTAATAAAAAAACTTAACCTTTCATTACAAATTTATCTTTTCTTTTTAATGCATTGGTTGAAATAAACTGGTGTTGTTTTTTTATTTGGTCGGGTTGTTGTCTCTTTGACACATTCCCCATTTCCATTCTCAATTTTATGGTATCTGATTAATTTAAACCATACAAACATAGTAAAAAAGACAACTGTAAACCTGCTTAGAACTTGTTAACTACAAAACATAATCTGTAAATGTTCATTCCATTTTGGTGTTTCATACTGACTAATGTAGTTTGTATAAGCTTAAGACCCTTCAAACATTAATGTGATAGGTATATATTTTTTCAACAACAGTATTGCATGCTGTTAACAATTACTCCACTGACACAGCTATCTCCGTGAAGGTCCCTGTTTCATAAGTAGCAGAAGTTTCTGGTCTGTGTGTCCATCTGTCCTGCTTCAGTAGTTTTTGGACGGTAGTTTTTGATGAAATTGACGTCCAATCGACTTGAAACTTAGTTTACATGTTCTCTATGGTATGATCTTTCTATTTTTAAAGCCAAATTAGAGATTTTACTTTTTTTACGGTCCACTGAACCTAGAAAATAATAGTGCGGATGGGGCATCGATGTACTATGGACTCATTATTGTTCTTACCATTCTTTTTATATCAGGCCCCTTTCATTGCTGTTTAGAATTACAGACATTTGTGTTTATACGTCTTAGAGAAGGCTGGGATTGAGTTCAGGCTTAGGGTTAATTGCTCAAGTTAGGATTTTTTTTTAAAGTTTCAAGAAGAAATCTTCAAATGTAAATTATTGCACAATAGAATTTTAAGATCTTTAACCACATTTGTTAGCTCACTTGTCGGCTTCCGTCGTCACCTTTTAACTTTTACAAAAATCTCCTATGGAACTACTGGGCCAAAATGAAACCAAACTAGGCCACTATCATCATTGGGGTATCTTGTTTAAAAAATGTGTTAGATGACATAGCCCGCTTTCGAAGATGACCACCATGGCTAAAAAATAGAACATTGTGTAAAATGTTCATTTTGGCTTACATTGCAAAAACCAAAGCATTTAGAGCAAATCTGACGTGTGGTAAAACAATAACAATCAAAACCAAGAAGTAAACAAAGACTCACAAAACCAAAGGACATTTACATCAACAGTTATTAATAATAAATAAGAAACAACACAAACTCCACTAAAAATCAGGAGTGAAATCAGGTGCCCCGGAAGGGTAATTAGATATAGGAAGATGTGGTGTGAGTGCCAATGAGACAACTCTCCATCCAAATAACAATTTAAAAAAAAGTGAACCATTTATGGTTAATATTACATAATGGTGAATGTACGGCCTTTTTCTGCACTGTATACTGAATCTGTCATGTTGTTTCTTTGTTCAGTTCGGTAATGATGGAAAGTGAAGGTCAAGATATATATGCCCACAAATTTTCAGACATATCAGACAACCTGCTGTTAGGTTTCTGCCCCTGAATTGGATCATTTTAGGAAATTTTGCAACTTTTGGTTATTAACTTGAATATCATTATAGATAGAGATCTAGATAAACTGTAAACAGCAATAATGTTCAGCAAAGTAATATCTACTTAAAGGTCAAATGACCAAAATGGTCAATTGACCACTTTATGAGTTATTGCCCTTTAAAGTCAATTTCTCTTTTAAACAGCAAAATATTTTGTAAAAAACACTAGGAAAAAGGAGAGGGGTGGGGTTAAGACATTAAGTTTATCTGGCCTTGGTTGTACTATATACTTTTTGTCTACAGAGGTTGCTGATCCAGACTTCATACTGAAAAGAGGTGATCAGGAGGAAGATGAAGAAGAAGAAAAAAATGAAGATGATTCTGATGAGGAAGAGGATTATGATGATGAAGTTGTAGCCGATTCTGCATCTGAATCAATGAGCCATGTTTTTCAAGCACTACCAAACAAAAATCCGTTAATCATTCAGAAATCAGACAAGAGTTCACAAGGCAACATAGTAATGAAAAAACATGCTTGCGTTTTCTGTTTCAAATTATTTCCGAACATTGCTAGACATATTGAAAACAAGCACAAAAAGGAGAATGAAGTAGCACAGATACTTGTTTTGCCTAAAAAGAGTAAGAGAAGGAGACAACTTTGGAGTGAACTAGTGAATAAAGGGGATTTTGCCCACAATTACAATGTATTAGAATCAGGCCAAGGAGTGATCATTCCAAAATACAGGTCAAAATTAGACAATCCTCAAGTCAAGAACTATATTCCATGTATATATTGTAATGCTTTCTACAAAAGGGACGACCTATGGAGGCACCAGAAAACTTGTAATGGGAAAAAAGGGCAGCTGCAAGGTGAAGCATTGAAAATAGGTGCAATTAAAAGTGGAACATTCTTACTGCCCACTAAAGATGAATATAAAAACTTACAGGACAATGTCATTTCTAAAATGAAAGAAGATGACATTAAAACTGCAGTGTTAGGTGATCCAGTTGTTATGAATTTTGGTAATAAATTATATGAGCAGATGGGGCATATCCCCCACCGACAAGTTTATATTTCTCAAAAAATGAGAGAGTTGGGAAGACTTTCAATGAAAGTAAAGGAAAACAATATGTCCTCAATTGCTGATTGCCTCATTCCTAGTAACTGGAACATGTTTATCCAGTGTGTAAAAAGTGTTTCTTTGTTTAATACTGAAACAAATGAATTCAAGATACCATCACTTGCATTGAAAATTGGACATTCAATGAAGAAATGTGCACAAGATATGTACTTTAAATCCCAAATTAAAGGGAATAATGAAGAAGCAAATGTTGCAGACACTTTTTTAAAAATGTATAAAATAGCGTGGATGGTTGAAATTTCTTCAAAAGCCTTAGCTACATTAGAAAAAATTAGATATAACAAGACTCAACTACTACCTTTGGTAGAAGATGTCGTGACTTTGAGTAATTACTTAAAATCAATTTCTGAAAAGATAAAGAAATCAGGTATCTGTAATCAAGAACAATATGTTGAATTTTCAAAAATGTGTTTAGCAGAAATCATACTTTTTAATAGAAGAAGAAGTGGAGAAGCAGAAAGAATGATATTAGAAGACTATAATAAAGCGCTTCAGGGAGGTTCTATAGACCCAGTTATAATGAGTACGCTCTCACTTTTTGAGCAAAAGCTTTGTCAGTCACACCTAAGAATTGAAATCAAAGGTAAAAAAGGCAGAAAGGTTCCTGTATTACTAACTAAGAAAATGGCTGAAAATATAAAATTATTAATAAACAGCAGAGAAAATGTAGGTGTTCAGTCAACTAATAAATTCATCTTTGCCCGGCCTGGCAAATCGGACAATCCATATAGAGGAAATGACTGTTTAAGATTATTTGCCATAGACAGCGGTACAGAACAGCCACAACTCATTACCTCAACAAAACTTAGGAAACAACTGGCCACTTTGGCGCAGGTGCTTAATTTAAAAGAAAACTCACAGGATATATTAGCAACCTTTCAAGGCCATGATATTAGGGTTCACAGGGAATACTACAGACTGCAAGAAAGTGCAACCCAAGTGGCAAAAGTATCGAAAGTTCTTCATTCCTTAAATAATGGTACTATCAGCAAGTATAAAGGGATGGATCTTGATGATATAGAACTGGATGAAGAAGGTAAGTAAAATTTTACTTATTAGAATAGGAACGCTAAGCTTTTGCCATCACTTGGCGTCCGTCTGGTGTAAACTATTTCAAACATCTCCTCTAAAAAATAGTACATAGGTGTAAAATGCAGGTTTGGGCTCATGTCTATGAAACCAAAGCTTTTAAAGCAAATTATATGGGATTGAATTGTTCATTAGGTCAAGATCAATCTGCCCTGAAATTTTCAGACAAATCAGGAAACCTTTGTTGTTGGGTTGCTACCCCCTGAATTGGTGATTTTAAGAAAATTTTGCAGTTTTTGGTTTAAATATTATCTTCGATACTATTATAGATAGAGATATAGTGTAAACAGCAATACTATACAACAAAGTATCTACAAATAAGTCAACATGACTAACATGGTCAATTGAGTTATTGCCCTTATAGTCAATTTTTATTAACAATTATTGTAAATTTTTACAAAATATTTTCCTCTGAAACTACTGGGCCAAGTTCATTATAGATTGAGATAATTGTAAGCAGCAAAAATGTTCAGTAAAGTTAGATCTACAAAACATCGCCATCACCAAAACACAATTATGTCATGAATCCGTGTAATTTGTTTAATATGCACATAGACCAAGGTGAGCGACACAGGCTCTTTAGAGCCTCTAGTTTTTTATGTTGCGAAGTTTCTGTCTGATATGTTACATATCAATTGTGCTTTACCTAATTTTCATGGTTCAGTGAATACTTTAAAAAAAATTGTAATGTTAAATTCTCTATATATTACAATGTATTACATGTATTATAAGAAATAGGAGACAGTGTAACTTGCCTAATCTGACACACAGGGGGACCAGAAAAAATGTCGGATAAAGCAGGGTGTCGGAAGGAAGGAAAGGCATACTATTAGGATCGGGATAATGTGTCGGTTAAAGATGTTGGAATACTCAGGTGTTGGATAAGGCAGGTTACACTGGATCTATATTTGGTACGTTGTATATGCATAACTTGCAAGGTCTTCATGCCCGTCAGACAGATTTCACTTGACCTCAACCTCACTTCATGGAACAGTAAACAAGGTTAAATTTTAGTGGTCAAGTCCATACATCAGAAACTATATTAAAGCAAGATGTCTAGTATATTTGGTGCATGGAATGATTGTATGGTGTACATGTCCAACTGGCAGGTGTCATCTGACCTTGACCTTTATTTCATGGTTCAATGCATATGGTAATATATTAGTGTTTTTAGTTTTGGTCAGTTTTTCTTATTATTCTGGATGCAATAGGATTACCATACTTGGTGTATGGAATGATTGTAAGGTGTACATGTCCAACTGACAGGTCTCATCTGACCTATACCTCATTTTCATGGTTCAGTGGTCAAAGTTAAGTTTTGAATTTTGGTCTTTTTCAAATACTACATGTTCTATATATATGCAATAGGTCAACTATATTTGGTGCATGGAAATATTTTATGATGCAAGTTTTGTATAACTAAAATCTATTTTTATCATGTTTATAGTGATTTACTAAATGGTAAATTAGTTTTATTTGTCAAACCATTTTTTTTTAATTATAGAAACTGTTGAGTTTGATGAGGAGGATGAAGACGATGAAGATGAACATGACGAATTTGAAGAAGAAATGACACTTGAGGATGTTGAAAAGGGTAATTACTACCATAAACTACTACTCTTCTTTCTTAGGTCCCATAGGGACAATATGCCTGAATGATATAACACTTTCTGTCAGTCCTTCATTATGTCCATCATAAATTGCCTCTGTAATCAAACTTGGTCACAATCATCCTTAGTCTGATTGAACTAACTTTGACCTAATTTCAGTCATTTTTCTCTATTACCAGAACTCCTTGAAGTATTTAGCTTATATAATAATATATAAAAAATTCAACCCCCCTTACCAAACTAATTAAGTAAAGGAGAAATGGAGATGGTATAGCATACCAATTATGCATCCATTCAGAGTTCGTGAAATCTTTTTTCCCCTGGTGGTCCTTGAAGAAAATCTGCTGGTCCTCACTATTAATCTATTGAATATACTAAAATTGTGTCAGTCCTATGCAAAATTTTGGTGTTGAAATCCTGAGGACTGACATGCGAACTCTGTCCATTTAACTGTTCGTTTGTGCATCTCGGTTAACCTTGGCATAATGGTTTTTAGCTCAGAAATTAAATGCAAGTCTTAAGAGGAATGATTGATATCATGGTTTTTTTCTAGCATTTCTCAGGTTAAAGGGTTTTTTTCTCAATGAGAATTATTTAAAAATCATGTGGAGAGGGTAAAAAGAGATTTGCGACCATCAAATCACTGATTGGAGCTCTATTCTAATGAAACTGAGAGTAAACTACGTTAAAACATGTATTTGAAATTTGTCATATATTGTGTGCGCTTGTACGTACCTTCCATAGCATCAATTGTCAGTTGATGCCATGAAAGTTAGTGAAGTTATCCAATCAAAATGAACATTACAAACATTGTTACATTTGAATTTGTTATTGATAGTAATTAAGATCTATACCCAATTAAAGTTCACACCTTTTCAATAAAGCAATTGTTACTTTGTACTCCCAAAACTACAAAGGTTTGAAGGTGTACCTGTCTGTCTGACTGGGGTTGCCTGATCTTGACAATTTTCATGGTTCATTGGGGAACATTAAATTTTCGTGAATAAGTCAGGCCACACATAAAAATATTTTGGTTTGCCCTAACCCTACCCAAAGGTTGAGACAGTGGGTAGGTAGGTAGGCATTTTCTTTTTCTTTTTTCAAAAAAAGAAATTGAAGTATCAGATGTTTATTAGTCTTCATGCCTATTTGATTAAAAAAAAAACTTCTTCAAATCAGGACAATAAAAGAATTTGAGTAGGCAGCTTTTTTCTGGGTAGGTAGCGTTAGGGCAAACAAACCTATTATTTATTATGGCCTCAGCTTCTATAAGAAATATATAGTTAAAGTATATTTGGTCTAGAATGGTTGAGGTGTTCATATTTGTCTGAAAGTATTCAACTGACCTTGACCTCATTTTCATGGTTTATAGGTCACTGTTAAGCTTCTACTGTAAGGTTTGTTTTTACATTGCTATTATAGTTAAATAATAAGCTTGATTTAATGCTTAGTCAGTTATACGGTTAAAATGTCCTCTTGTAAGTTTGTTATAACTGAATTGACCTTGACCTCAAATACTTTCAACAATATTTAATATTCAATCGTAATCAGTTATGTATAGGCAAATTGTTCTCAACTACCATTGCAAGTTTTCCTTTAAAACATTTTGTAAAGCTCTGCTTTACAATGTTTTTGCAACAACATCCACTTAGAAAAAAACTTGTCCTTCACATATAGAATCTAATTTTACTGCAAGATGATTAGTAAAAAAGTGTTTCCTAGAAATATCTGAAGGTGCAAAAATTGAAAATATTAATATATGTTTATGTTAAAAATGGCTGTTATAAGCTCACAGTGTTATATATATTATATAAAGGTGTTGCATCTTGATCTAATGAAGTTAATTCTCTTACACATCTTCCTTGTTTTTAAGATGTATCATGCATGCATGCTATGGAAGATGTTATGCAGACCACCATTGGCACCAAAAAACAACAGAAGAAATCAAAAACTCACAAATCTGATAAAACCAATGGTAAGTTATTAACTATAAACATCATAAACAAGAATGAATTAAAAAAGAGGAGGGGGATGAGCCTTGATTTTGACCTTATATTTGGGCTGAATTTTACTATTTTGCTGATGCCTTGTCTTATTGTTTTATTTATTTCAAAATACCAAAGTTAATAATTATTGCAAGATTTAATAGTCATAATAATAAATGGTCTAATAAATGATTGTTTTAGATAATAAAAATTATCTTATTTTTCATTTTTATGCCCCACCTACGATAGTAGAGGGGCATTATGTTTTCTGGTCTGTGGCTCCGTTCGTCTGTGCGTCCGTTCGTTCAGGTTAAAGTTTTTGGTCAAGGTAGTTTTTGATGAAGCTGAAGTCCAATCAACTTGAAACTTAGTACACTTGTTGCTTATGATATGATCTTTCTAATTTTAAAGCCAAATTAGACTTTTTACTTCAATTTCACGGTCCACTGAACAAATAAAAGTGGAAGTTTCAGGTTAAAGTTTTTGGTCAAGGTAGTTTTTGATGAAATTGAAGTCCAATCAACTTGAAACTTAGTACATATGTTCCCTATAGTATATTCTTTCTAATTTTAATGCCAAATTAGATAATTACCCAATTTCACGGTCCATGGAACATGCAAAAGGATAGTGCGAGTGGGGCATCCGTGTACTTTGGACACATTCTTGTTCAACAAAAATTTGTCTTGTTTGCATCGATTTTGACCAACTTTCTTAAATTTAAATATGATCACATCAAAGCAACAAAACTAAACTTCAAACATTGAAAAATACGGAAAATAAACATGATATATTATATATATTCTAGAATAAAAGCATATCCTGGTGTTTGTGTGCCCTCATCTCCCCTGGCCATGGGGATTCCCGAGTGAGGATCCCTAGCCATATTTTTTTTAACAGGGTTCCAGAAATAGAAGGTAATCGATGGGCATTCAACATCTGATTCTGATAATGCAAGACCTAATCAAAGTACTGAAGCACTGAACATCGGATGACCACAAGTTCTTGTGGATGGTCCTATAAGCACTTGAATTGTCCTAGAAAATAAAATCACATCTCTCTGTACAGATATAAAAAAAAATTCTAAGACAAGTTCGTGCGTGGATGATAAATTAATGAAGGAATTTTACCTTACCGTATTGACTACTATATTGTAGTGATACAAATCAGTATACTTTGGTTTATTGTTATATATCATATTAATATTTGTATATTACAGTTACATATATAGATAATTTTCATGCATTTGCATATCATTATATTCTACTATAATAATAACAGTGCAGTGCAAGTGCATGGTGGACACTCTTCTGTAATGATTCGATTTTTTCTTATAGATTGGATTTGAGTAGGCATTCGTATTTCCCAGCAAAAAAATATTTAATCTCATATGCAGAGTTATTGTTCCTTGAGATTGCAAACATTCTTGAGATATTCCTCGGCATGCATGTGCATAGATATTAATGATTTTTTACTTGTATGGATATATATATATATAACAAAACATTTTAATATAAATAATTTATCTTCTTTAAAGAGTATTTGATGAGTTTTCATTGAAGAAATGAATTCATTTTTGAAGGCCGTAAGGTGACCTATAGTTGTTAACGTTTGTATCATTTTGGTCTTTTTGTGGGTAGTTGTCTCATTTTCAATCATACCACATCTTCTTTTTTATATTATAACAAGCCATAAGGAATGTTATTTTGCCCGCCATGATGTCTGCGTATTCATCATGTTTATAGATCGGTTAAAAACCCAACACGAAAGTTACGTAACGAAAATCTAGGCTACAGCAATACAATGGAATGCCCTCATGGTCATCCGCTTTAGAAGGGTAATTCTGACTGATATATTTTGCAAAAAACAAAATGACTGCGTTTTCCATTATTGATGGAATAATCATACATTTAAGCCTCTTTAGTCTCTTATGGTCAGAAACACTCACAGCACTTTCAGTTATTGTCTAATGGTCTTCATACATGTAATTTTAACTGATATTAATAAATAATGTTTTTTTTAACTCTCATTTCAGAACGACGCACTTGGTCTCCAAAAGAAATTTCCTCCATAGAACGACAGTTCAAAAAGTTTATTTTAATGATGAAGGTACCAGGCAAATTAGACTGTCTCAACGCAATGCGAAAAGAAAAAGCCTTGGCTAATATTGACTGGAAAAAAATCAAATTTTCTGTTTATAATATAATTCAGAGGAGGAAAAGACAACTTGTTTAAAGTCATAAGAACCCTCAAATTAAAAAAAAAATATGCATATTGTCAATTAATCTGTTGGTATTCAAAGGAAGACAAGACAACTTGATTAATCTGTTGGTATTTAAAAGAGGACAAGACAACTTGATTAATCTGTTGGTATTTAAAAGGGGACAAGACAACTTGATTAATCTGTTGGTATTCAGAGGAGGACAAGACAACTTGATTAATCTGTTGGTATTCAAAGGAAAACAAGACAACTTGATTAATCTGTTGGTATTTAAAAGAGGACAAGACAACTTGATTAATCTGTTGGTATTCATAGGACAAGACAACTTGATTAATCTGTTGGTATTTAAAAGAGGACAAGACAACTTGATTAATCTGTTGGTATTCATAGGAGGACAAGACAACTTGATTAATCTGTTGGTATTTAAAAGAGGACAAGACAACTTGATTAATCTGTTGGTATTTAAAAGAGGACAAGACAACTTGATTAATCTGTTGGTATTCATAGGAGGACAAGACAACTTGATTAATCTGTTGGTATTTAAAAGGGGACAAGACAACTTGATTAATCTGTTGGTATTCATAGGAGGACAAGACAACTTGATTAATCTGTTGGTATTTAAAAGAGGACAAGACAACTTGATTAATCTGTTGGTATTCATATAGGAGGACAAGACAACTTGATTAATCTGTTGGTATTTAAAAGAGGACAAGACAACTTGATTAATCTGTTGGTATTCATAGGAGGACAAGACAACTTGATTAATCTGTTGGTATTTAAAAGGGGACAAGACAACTTGATTAATCTGTTGGTATTTAAAAGAGGACAAGACAACTTGATTAATCTGTTGGTATTCATAGGAGGACAAGACTTGATTAATCTGTTGGTATTTAAAAGAGGACAAGACAACTTGATTAATCTGTTGGTATTCATAGGAGGACAAGACAACTTGATTAATCTGTTGGTATTCAAAGGAGGACAAGACAACTTGATTAATCTGTTGGTATTTAAAAGAGGACAAGACAACTTGATTAATCTGTTGGTATTCATAGGAGGACAAGACAACTTGATTAATCTGTTGGTATTCATAGGAGGACAAGACAACTTGATTAATCTGTTGGTATTCATAGGAGGACAAGACAACTTGATTAATCTGTTGGTATTTAAAAGAGGACAAGACAACTTGATTAATCTGTTGGTATTTAAAAGAGGACAAGACAACTTGATTAATCTGTTGGTATTTAAAAGAGGACAAGACAACTTGATTAATCTGTTGGTATTTCATAGGAGGACAAGACAACTTGATTAATCTGTTGGTATTCATAGGAGGACAAGACAACTTGATTAATCTGTTATATTTTTTGCATTAAACCATTGTAGTTTTGTAAACTTAAACGTCTAAAGTAGATTGATAAAAAAATACATTTGCAATGACTTTATTTTTTACCATGCTTGTTACACTTTGACATTATATTTTTTCTGAATAGCCCATATCACAATTGTGCTGTATATATGATTCTTGCATGAAATATAGTACTTAAATTTTAATTCAGAATGTTGTTAGAGTCCAGAGTTTATTGTTGAAGCTGAAAGATTTTATTATTGTTGTTGTTTCAAAGAGTTTATTAAGTTATTTTGATGTTAGAAGAGTTTATTATTGTATTTCAATTGTAATTCAGCATGTTGTAAAAGTCCAGAGTTTATTGTTGAAGCTGAAAGAGTTTATTATTGTTGATGTTTCAAAGAGTTTATCAAGTTATTTTGATTTTAGAAGAGTTTATTATTGTATTTCAATTGTAATTCAGCATGTTGTAAAAGTCCAGAGTTTATTGTTGAGGCTGAAAGAGTTTTATCAAGTTATTTTGATTTTAGAATGGTTTATTCTTGTATTTCAATTGTAAGAATGAAGTTGTTGTTATAATTATCTCATCATAGGTCCAATTGATTTGAATAGCTAATCAAATTAAATTTTACTGCAACATCAGTTGGCTTTTGCTCAATAGATTTAAATTTTAAAGATGAACTGTGACAGTCACATCATAATTACTCATACTGGTAAACAAAAATATGATCCCTTTACTGTAAAAAAATTTCTTAGTTCTTTTCCAAAGCAAAAAATTATTTCATTATTTCACTTTCATTAATGATTGAACAAACAAAAAATCATATATTAGGTTTTTTATATATCTTGTAGCTAGTGCCCCTTTAAGCAAGGTATTTAAAATTAAAAAAATAATATATATTACATATTTTTTCAAATAAAGAAAAGCAATAGATTTTGAAAAAGGGATGTTTGAAAAGTCAGATTACACTAATAAAAACCATTATACCAGTGTCAACATTATATATAACATTGTAACACTTAAACCTATTAATGTCAAAAATGGGAAGTAATTTCCGTCAAACATTTTTATATTTTTCAACTTGTTTTGATCATTTCTACTGTTAATAGAAACCATCATATCCAATGATTGGTTTTCTTGCTTCATTTAAAATTATTATTCTGACATTAAAACATTCAGATTATCATTCAAATACAACAGTTAGTATTATTTTTATAAATTTTTCTGTTTGACAGACATTTCCTTTTCTATTTTCTGCTGGTAGTAAATATGGTTGGTAGCGTAATAGATATCTTACCATGAAGTTTGTTATAAATTCAGGAAGATTTTTTTCTGAGACACAATCTGCATATTCCTATAAAAAATTATGTTACTGTCCTCACAGTGTTGCAGTTACTGGTCAGTCAGTAAAATTATCATATGTACACAAAATATCAAAACATCTTAATTTAATCTTGATCATAGTGAGAGTAAGAATCCTGTATATAATATAAGGATCTAATAATCAAGGGTTTTCAGTTAATGGAAGAAAAAAACTTAGGCTTGTTGGGACTGTCTCACTGTTTAAAATTTCAAAATAGAGGTAAAAGGTCAAGGTTATAATATGAAATCTGTTGTTGCTTTATAGTATTATATGATTGAACAATAAAAATAGTAGTTGTAAATTGTAATTGTTGTACTCTTATTATCCCCTTTCAAAATGTTCGTCTATCCATTCAAAATGCACTTCTAGGCACCTACATTAGTAATTTTTCAGGCCTTTTATAGCTGTTTGGTATGAGCCAAGGCTCAATGTCAAAGATTGTAATGTATCCTTTCATTGCTTACTTTTAACTACAAAGAATTGCAGAATGAAAAGTTTATATGCAATGTAGAGCTTAGCTTTTGCATGAAATCTTAACCAAACTTGACAGTGATTTCTTAGGATAAGTTGATAAACCTTCTTGAGCCTGACCCAAAGGGTTGTGTGAGCTTTATTCATCTCTTTGCAACCATTGTCCATCTGTCATTACTTTTTGTATTAACAGCTTCTTCTCAGAAAACATAGCCAAGTGGACCTAAATTTGATAGGATTGTTCCTTGACTACATGTCCTATGCATGATGATGTTATGGTCCTACATGAAATTTATGATTTAGATGCGGAATTAAAGTCTATTATGATCGCCATCACATAACATAATTGAACACAGCTGGCAATAATCACCAAAGACCCAACCTGTAACACATAAGGTTTTGGAAAAAGGATGTAAACAATTCGTGAGACAAAAAATGGCCTTATTTAAATTTTTTAAAACAACAAAGATGACGACAATTGAAATACATGCTTCTGGCTTGGGACAGACGCATTAAGTGAGAAAATATTAACGGTTGTGACTTCGTTAGTGTGTAAACTATCAACTGTAGTGACTCCACCAGTTTTAGTGTATAGTTGCTGAAAGTGAATTACTGGTGTGTAAACATGAACAGAAGCAGAGATGAATCAATATGCTCATGAAGATAAAGTTTTTATTGACTTCACTTGTATATAATTATACCCCACACAAGAAAGTTCCATGGGTAAAAAAAAATATTACCAGATGTCTGTCTGTCAGTCTGGTCTAGTCACTGTAACTCCTCTGAAACCACACAACAGAATTTCATATAAATTTGAAGATAATAATCACATACTATGTAGATGTGCATATCGACAGGAAATTATGATTCATTTTTGTCGAGCCTGCAGCAAGCTTGACATACGGATAGTGATCCGGCGGCGGCAGTGTTACCTAACTTTTCAAAAGGTTTTTAGTTTAGAAGGTGAAAGACCTGGATGCTTCATACTTTGAATATAGATGCCTCATGTTACGAAGTTTCCGTCGGTCACATCCATGTCCAATGTCCTTGACCTCATTTTCATGGTTCAGTGACCACTTGAAAAAAAAGTTCAGAATTTATGTAATGTTGAATTCTCTCTTATTATAAGTAATAGGATAACTATATTTAGTATGTGCGTACCTTGCAAGGTCCTCATGCCCGTCAGACAGTTTCCACTTGACCTCGACCTCATTTCATGGATCAGTGAAAAAGGTTAAGTCCATATCTCAGATACTATAAGCAATAGGGCTAGTTTATTTGGTGTATGGAAAGACTGTGAGGTGTACATGTCCAGCTGGCAGGTGTCATCTGACTTTGACCTCATTTTCATGGTTCAGTGGTTATAGTTAAGTTTTTGTGTTTTGGTCCGTTTTTCTCATACTTTATGCAATAGGTCTACTATATTTGTTGTATGGAATGATTGTAAGGTGTACATGTCTAGCGGGCAGATGTCATCTGACCTTGACCTCATTTTCATGGTTCATTTGAATGGAAAATATTATAATCTAAATGTCAGTCCCGCAGGTTTAATTTGACCATGACCTCAATTTCATGGTTCATTGCACAGTGTTAAGTTTTTGTGTTTTGGTCTATTTTTCTTAAATTATAAGTAATAGGTCAACTATATTTGTTGTATGGAAGCATTGTTAGTTGTACATGTCTAGCATGGTTCCTGTGACCTTATCCTCATGTTCATGGTTCATTGGTCTTTGTTTAGCTATCTTGGATAATGTTAAGTTTATGTGACAGTTGTAATAAAGCTTTATACTTAGGAATATCAACATAACATCAATGATTAGTAAAGAAGGCGAAACATTTCAGTGTGTGCACTCTTGTTTTTCTAGGAGTGATTTCATGAAATTTTGTACTAAACTATTCGGACATACTATGTAGATCTGCATATCGACAATAAATTATCATTCATTTTTTTCTATAGGAGTTATGCCCCCTTTGAACTTAAAATTTTTGCCTAAATATACTTATGCATCAGTTTGTCATTGCAACTCCTCTGAAACCACACATAAGAATTTCATGAAACTTTATAGATCATAAGGACCTAATATGTAGATGTACATATCCACAAGAAACATTTGCATGGTGTGTGCAGATAAACGCTGGGAACAGTGTATTTTATATATATGTTCCTGATTAATGATAGTGACTTTACTTGTTGGTGTAGGTATAGTTAAGAAAATTGAATTCACCAGCACCAAGGTAAATGGAAACTATCGATGCAAATAACATGAGTTGTTTCAGCTTTATTATAAACAATGAACTTTAATCATTGGTACAACCATTTTTTTTATATTTTTTTGGGGGGGGGGGGGGGGTTGGAAGTGAGACTCTAATAAGTAAAGTGTGAATGGGAAATAAAAACTAAGGATGGTTGACTCATCAACTGCATTAATTGTGGGGCTGAACAGTTTTCTCGACCATTTGCTAACAACAATTACAGACAGTACTGTGAATGGAGCTGGTACCCAACAAATGGAGGACAAAGAAAAACATCCAGATGTCATTAATGTACTCACGAGGGTCTGGATGGGGGTTCACAGAATAGAGAATAATGGGCAAAAACTATAAAGACTAGAGAAAAATGACAGAAAAAAATAAAGAATACAAAAATAAATGACCCCATCTATACCCTCACTCATCAATGTCAGTCAAATGAAGACATGTGTCTAACACACTTAAAACATGCAAGTCAATGTTTAAAGCCATGTACACATTGGTATCTAATAGATATTGTACATCATTCTCTATTGATGAAATTTGTTTTTTTGGAAATGTTAATTATAATTTATAACGACAGATAAATTATCTACCAGGTGCAAACTTAAATCTAAATATATTTCAATCAGTTTTGTCAAATTATGAGAATTGTGAGGATATCATATTTGATTTTTCTCTGATCTTTGTACGACCCAACGTATTTAGTTCTACGATCAGACATATCATTTATAGAACCAATGACTGCCATTGCCACAAACATCTATATATAAATAGCTAATCTGTTAAAATAACATCTCCGTGCCTTATATATCATGTACTGTAGTAAGCCGCTAGATTAAAACTGACGAGGAAAGGTAACACACGGCCACCGAAAGCTTTATTTTATGAAGCCCAGGTGGTCGTGTTTTCTAGCGGGACGACTGCAGTGCAGGCGATTTGGTGTCACGATATCTCAGTAGCATGGGTTCGAATCCCGGCGAGGGAAGAACAAAAAATTTGCGAAAGCAAATTAACAGATCTAACATTGTTGGGTTGATGTTTAGACGAGTTGTATATACATAATGTACACAGCCATGTATCACCAACATTGATGGTGATCCGATGGATAAATCTGTTGTAGAGTTGTCAGTGACCCAGACGTACTTATATATATATATAAAGTACGACTGACGCGGAAAGATAACACACGCCACCGAAAGCTTTATTTTTGTAGAGCCCAGGTGGTCGTGTGGTCCAGCGGGATGGCTGCAGTGCAGGCGATTTGGTGTCACGATATTTCAGTAGCATGGGTTCTAATCCCGGCGAGGGAAGAACAAAAAATTTGCGAAAGCAAATTTACAGATCTAACATTGTTGGGTTGATGTTTAGACGAGTTGTATAGTCATAATGTACACAGCCATGTATCACCAACATTGATGGTGATCCGATGGATAAATCTGTTGTAGAGTTGTCACTGACTCAGACGTACTTATAAATATAATTATTTTCTGTGACTGTATTTACATCAATTTGTATGATCCTTTACTATAGATAATTGAACTGATCTGTAACAATAACATCTCCATGCCTTATATATCATGTACTGTAGTACGACGCTAGATTAAAACTGACGAGGAAAGGTAACACACGGCCCCGAAAGCTTTATTTTTGTAGAGACCAGGTGATCGTGTGGTCTAGCGGGACGGCTGCAGTGCAGGCGATTTGGTGTCACGATATCTCAGTAGCATTGGTTCGAATCCCGGCGAGGGAAGTACAAAAAATTTGCGAAAGCAAATTTACAGATCTAACATTGTTGGGTTGATGTTTAGACGAGTTATATACAGATGTTTCAATTTGTCAGAAAGGTTTCCGTATTTTCTATCAGTTCAGTTTTGTTGTGCGAACATCGGTATATACAATTGTTAGACCATCTACTAAACGAACTCCGAGGTCGTCTTGTCAATTCGGAAGAACGTTTTCTTGCCCAGATGCTACTTCCAAACAATATGAAAAGTTTAAATCGGGGCCATCAAATTCGCATATTTCTATCCTACATGTAAGAGTCCGATCAAAGATCAGTTTCTTCTCGAAATTAAAAGGTAGCCATGGGTTAAGCGATGGGATATTTGTCCATCTAAAAACCCAGACAGACTATGTGCAACATTGGAGATGACGCCGATAGAACTTTGCCCAAATATATCTGTATTCTGCAAATACTAGTACTTTTCACCTTCTCACCCTCAACCTCTACTACTGAGCGATCTTTCAGCACTTTGAAACGCATAAGACATATCTGAGATCGACCATGGGACAAGAAAGACTTTCTTCACTTGCACTGCTGTACGTTCATTCTGATTTTGACATTGGCACTAAGGAAGTTATTGAAACGTTTTACAATGCTAGGCAAAGGAAAATGGTACTCTCCTAAAGGACCTCAGTTGTTAACTTTAGTCTTACATACAGTCAGATTACATACGAACGTCACATTCATGACATTCATATATCACAAAATTAAAAATTGATTGTTTGAATTGCTTTGTTTGCGTATTTTAACACATATGTAATGAGATGATCAAGTTATCTAGTCCTTTCTTTCTCTGAAGCATAGAAAAATGGCGAGCATTGCAAAGGTTTTTATTTTTTTTAGTCAGTATTGGGTCTTTGATTTGATATATAGCAGAACACTCAACTGTGCATACTTCACTTCAAAATTAACCATATTGGATCGAAAAAAGATTCCTTTTCTGCAAAAAAGGGTCCAAAAAGGTTTTTCTCCTCGCTTCGCTCAGCGAAATCATTTGCCTTGCTAAGCTCAAAAACTCCTGCGTTCTGTTATAAATTGTCGACCTCATCAAAACTAAAAGAAAGCACTATACACTATATAATAAAGTTAACACAATACATGAAAGCAACGGGTCGGACGTACTTAAAACAATTGATAACTGCCTGTATGTGTGGTCCTAGAAAGCTACTGAATCATTTCCTCTATATAAAAATAAGGAGATGTGGTATGATTGGCAATGAGGCACTATCAAGGTCAAATGAAATGGATTTAAGCCACCATAGACAACTGTATGGCCTTCAAAATCCTTTCTTTGTAGTCTGCTATAAACGGCCCAAATATGAAAAATGTAAAACAATCCAAATTGAATACTTAGAAAACTAACGGAAACTGTTTTACTAACTTATAATTTACAATCTCAAACATGTGAACACTTACATAATTTTAAACCTAAGTGCCTCAGTTTTATAAGTTACTCAATACCCAGAAGGAATACCTTTAAAAAATCACGATGAAGCAATACAAAAATGTAAATGGTATGTTTACAGAAGTATCTTTGACGGCTATATGTATAGACTAAAGAATACACACTGAGAATGAGTCAGAGAGACAGCAACACAACCAAAATATACAATTCAACCAATTGAAGCCATTGGGTCTTCAACACAGCAAGAAAGCACACACCTATAGCATGTATAGGGAGCCCCTAGCAGGCCCCTAAACACAATGTTATGTATCGTTATATCAAGAATATGGACGCCATTCTATGCTCCTATATATATTAAAAGATGAACCAAAATAAAAATATATACAAGAGCAACAAAAGCTAAAGGTTCCTGCCTTTTGTTAGACACAAAATACGGCGAGTTAAAACTGTTTTTTGCACGCCAATTATTTCCCTCACATCTCTAGCCAATGAAGACATATATAATTTTAACGCCCACAATTTTTAAGTGTCACTGCCAAAGAGTAAATTTTGCGATCCCTAACGAATATTGCCCGGCTCTACAGCTGCCCCCAAAAGCCCACTCTAAACGAAATCTGCAGAAGGGGTATTTTAAGCCTCGGTCACACCTTATCGGATAGCACGAACGGACGCCTAACGGATGAAAATAAAGGTTGTCCGTTGACAAAATTGCTATTCGTTGGGAGTCCGTTGATGTACTGACCGAATAAAACGGTCGTGTAACGAATGCATAACGAACACACACTGTACATGCAACGTACGAGAAACGGAAACGTACCGGATAGAACGGATGTCGAACGTACATCCAACGGACGAGTACCGCATTCAACGGACACCCAACGGAAGCGTACCGGATAAAACGGATGAACAAGATATACGGAAAAATCAAAGACGACAATAAGAATACATGTAAATCGCATAAATATTCAAAATGTATCTGCGTAACTGGTTTTGGTTTGTTCTTCAACATGCCGCCAAAGCCTGAGGCAGTGTTTGGCCTGAATAAGAGCTGCTTGATTGTGAAGACGTGCCTCTACTCTAAGATCGATTATGAATAATAAGAATTCATGAACCTTAAGAAATCTGACATACCAATAATTGTAATTTCTGACGCGAAATTTTCAATTGTCTTTTATCCGTTTCAGATCCGTTCGTCATCCATTTTATCTGTTATACGTCCCGTAGAAGTCCGTTTCTCATTCGCTCAACATCCGTTTTACCCGTTAGACGTCCGTTAGAAGTCCGTTGGTGAATTTATCTGCCAGACCTCCAATAGATGTTCAAAGTTTTGAATATGCTCAAATTTTTCCACCGGACAGAATGAACGTCGACGAATAAAACGTACGCTTAATATCCGGCGTCCGTTCGAGCTATCCGGTAAGGTGTGACCGAGGCTTTACATAATTGTACTATAGTTTGGTTTCTATCTTACTTCACGTTTAATATAACTGTGCTAGCTTTGAAATTTGATGATAATCTAAAACCTGCAAGCCATCCGCTGTATTTCAAAAGACTGTCTGTTTCTTCAGAAAATACTTTTATACGTAGTGATTATGTAAACAGGTCATTTTATTTTTACAAGAGACACAGATGAAGTCCAAACAACGACAAAAATCAACAATACTGTATACAACTCTATAAGCAATCATCATTCCAAAATGTTGAACAGTTACATAATTAAAAAAATAGTTTCGTTTCCCCACTTTTACGCAATTCGACTTTTGTAATTCGCAACTCGACTATCCTAGCTCGCAACTCGACTTTCTTAACTCGCAACCCGACTTTCTAACTCGCAACTCGACTTTTGTAACTCGCAACTCGACTTTCGTAACTCGCAACTCGACTTTTGTAACTTGCAACACGAATTGCTGCCTATTTGTTCTAGATCGACACGTTGATTTTGCGTTTACAGTCAGCCATGCCAAGAAATCCTCGCTAAAAATTCCGGTCAACCTTCTACGGTACCCATAAGTAGTTAGAGATTTGATTTCATTCAACAAATTAATTTATGACTTTCATGTACGTGTCGCTTAGAACACAGCCATATACCAAATGGTCAATATAAATCATCTATGTAATTTGCTCTATGGGGTGTTTGCAGAATTTCAACGGAGGCAATTTCTTGGCATGGGCTAAAGGTAGAAAGACCATTCACAATTTGTTTTACATTCGTTTTTCTCTTTTAATTAAACAAAAATAATGATAAACCTTTCAAATAAAGAGTTCATAAGATAAAAATATTCCCTGTGGAACACCCCCCCCCCCCCTTTTGTGCTCTCTATTTTCAACCCTCGAACTAAGCTTTCAATCTAATTAAAATTAAAACATGCTTTCTAACCAATCTGTTCGTGTACCGGACCGGCAACTTTCTTTATTTAATACGAACATCTACAGTGCCGTTATACACATGCATGTTGTTTGTTTGGAGTATACACCCGAAAAGAAAGAAATAGCCTAACTCCAAGATACTATATTCCTGCATCACGTGGTTTTTACCACGTGGAGCT
Organism: Mytilus edulis; assembly: GCA_019925275.1. Lineage (NCBI taxonomy): Eukaryota > Metazoa > Mollusca > Bivalvia > Mytilida > Mytilidae > Mytilus > Mytilus edulis. Next base: position 84,861,449 of record CM034360.1, on the reverse strand, counting down.
TACCTTAGAGTAAATATGGAAAGCGAAACTACATCTCAAAACATAAACTCCAAAGGCACAAATAAGAAAAAGACGCAAAGGGTTCCAGGGTAATTCTCTCTGTGTTCAAAATATACATGAAATATTTGCCACTGACCCTTTTATAGTCTGTCACAGCCATATACCAAATGGTCAATATAAATCTTCTATGTAATTTGCTCTATGGGTTGTTAGCAGGATTTCATCGGAGGCAATTTCTTGGCATGAACAGCAATATTAATCGGTTTGATGTAATTCGGCCATTGATGGACCCACAACCTTCCACACTCACCAAAACTACTTTAGCTGATGTGTACATGTTAAACAAATTGATTTTTTTCTTCAAATAAATTATTTGATGCCGGATTGCCCGACTAACTATCGAATCTACACGAAAAAATGAAATATTCTCTAATTAATTTTCTATGGATTTTTTTTCTCTCGGATATTCCACTTCCAAATGAACAGCTGCGCCATGAGCGCATGATACGCCCGACGTCTCGTGTGGAAGTTTTATGCAATAATCATAAATAGTTTCTGAGAAAGTTTAAAACAATAACCATTTGTTGTTTTTGTGACATGGCGGGACATGTGAAACCCCGCACTCTGTTTTTTTTTTCTACAAAAAACTAAATATCACTAAAATAAAATTTTGAATCATCAAAAAGTATACAGATCTTAAGATTAACATAACAAAGAAGTGTGTAAAGTTTTAAACAATAATCATAAATCATTTTTGAGATACGGCGCGACATGTAAAAAAAACCCTCCCCTGTTTAACAAAATACTCAATAACTCATAATACAATTTTGAATCATCACCAAAAAGTATCCAGATCTCTAGATTAATATAACAAAGAAGTGTGTAAAGTTTTAAGCAATAATCATAAATTGTTTTTGAGACACGAAACAACATATAAATAAAACTCCCTTTTTTTTTACAAAATACTCAATAACTCACAAATGAAATTTTGAATCATCACCAAAAAGTATACAGATCTTCAGATTAATATAACAAAGACATGTGTAAAGTTTTAAGCAATAATCATAAATCGTTTTTGAGATATGGCGCGACATGAAAAAAAAAATCCCCCTTTTTTACATAATACTCAATAACTCAAAAATGAAATTTTTAATCATCACCAAAAAGAATGCAGATATTAAAAATAATATAACTAAGAAGTGCTTAAAGTTTTAAGCCATAATCAAGAATCGTTTTTTGAGATACGGTGCGACATGTGAAAAAAAAACCACACCCTTGTTTGGTTACAAAGTGCTGTAACTCAAAAAGTTTAAATCTCATTTTCACCAAAAAGTATACAGATCATTTGACCATCATAAGAACAACTATATTAAGTTTGATAAAATTTGGATATGTCGTTCTCAAGTTACGGTGCGACATGTTTACCGCGGACAGACAGACAGACAGACGGACGGACACATGACATTTGTATACCATAATACGTCCCGTCAAAATTTTGACGGGCGTATAAAAATCAAACACTCGTCCCATAGGTACTAACCACTAGATATATATAGAGGACAATGGAGGATTCAGGTTTCCAAATTAGATTAAAATGTGGGCAAATACAGACAAGAATTTGACGGAAAATGTGCGTGTATTCGCGGTGAAAAAAATATTTGTCATTGTAAAGAATCAACAATATTCACAGGAATGAACGTTGGCAAGCTCCTCCCCTAAAAAGAAAACAGTCAACTCCTCAACAAGATTTTAAGGGCAAATGAGCTACAAGGGACTATAAAAATCAAAGGTATCAAAATTGTGATTTAGAAAACAAATTTTAATTCACCGTAACATTTTGTTTGGGTCTAAAAAAATATAACAATTTTTTTTTCTTCATGAATGCCTTTTGGATCCAGGATCTGAGCACCGCCTTCTTGCCCTTTTAAATCCACTTATATGATCAAAACTAACCTATTTTACTTACCTATGAGCCCAAGTCAGCAGTAAGTTAATATGAAATTCATGTTTGCTTTTTATTTTTAGACTGCATCATGGTTTTTTTAGAACAGAAGGTGTGTGTGTGTGTGGGGGGGGGGGGGGGGGGGGGGGGGGGGGGGTAAAGATTTTGAAAACCACGTCGGTTCCTCGCAACATTTTATTTTGCCTGTTCATAGCCAGGATTAAGTTCCTCGGTTAACGACCTACTTGATCTTGATTAATATTTATATCATCGGTTGAATATTTGCTTATGTACATTTACCCAATATATACATCATGAATGTTTCTTTGATATTTATGTGTTTTTTCTGTGCATTTATTTTTTATCAAGAACCAACCTTATAAGATTGGTATAAGATGTGAAATTGAAGTTGACCTGTGTACTAGGGTAATACGCATTATGGAACTGTAAGAATCATAACAGAAAAAAAATTAAACCTGTGTTTTCTGGTATTTAGCACTGAGTATATGAAAAATCAAAATTTATTGAATTGTATCATGAAATAATATTATGAGTGCGCATTCAATCAATATATTTCAATGAAACTCCAAGTAACTGTTAAAGGTTACAATTATCAGTATTAGGTTAGGTATTATAATTCAGATAGGTTCCTGGTAAAAAATTTAAAAAAAATAAAATAACAGAATTACATGCATTACCTTCTTTTAATTGTTTTTGAATAGATTTTATGATACTAAGTTTAAGATCCACTCTGTTTCTGAACTGTATACGTTTAGCTTTTGTCAACATGTACATGTACGAATGAAAATATCTGGGAAAATTATTTAGCCTTGCTTAAATTAAACAAGGTAGACGAGTTCTACATACATTGCAGGAATGTCAAGTGTCTGTTGAAAAAGTTTTCCACCAAAGTAACAAGTTCGTTGGTAAAAAAAACCAAAGCATTGTATATGTCAGTTTCACAGTTATGACTTCTTGTTTGGATCATCTTTTTGCGAGTTATGATACTTTGTCTCTTACTTTAAAGAGACATTTGTATCTACCTTGTTCATAAAAGGATGCATCTAGGATCCGCATCTGGTAACGAAATCTAATTGTAATGTATTGAACGCCATGACTGCCTTATGTTCATGATCATCATTATATGCAGTGGTCACAGCCTTAAATGCAGCCGCGTCAGCATTATATGCAGTGGTCACAGCAGTATATGCAGTGGTAATAACAATATATGCATTGGTCACAACATTATATACAGTGGTCAAAACATTATATATGCAGTTGTGCCAACATTATATGCAGTTGTCGGAACATTATATGCAGTGGTTAAAACAGTATATGCATTGGAAACAACATTATATGCAGTCGTGATAGAATTATAAGCAGTAGTCATAACATTATATGCAGTGGTCACAACACTATATGCAGTGGTCACAACATTATTCGTGTTTCGTTGATGAAGGTGATGCTTAGTGATGGTGATGGCGATGATTGATGTATGTGATGGTGCTGGTTCAGATTCGGTAAACTCAGTGATTTTTTTTAACGGAAATTGCCGAATCCAGACAAAATTGATAATGCCCCGCAAACAAAATGAAACAGTTATTGAATTCGAGTAATTTAGGCAATTCTATCTTATAATAAACATTATTAGAAAAAAAAACCGCCTACTATTGTCTGAAAATTGGACAGACATTATTTTATTATTAGGGGTAGTTCATTCCAAGGCAATGGTTAACAAAGAGTTGAATGCATTAATTATAGTTAAATCAAAAACAAGTTGCTGGCTTTAAAAAAGAAAAGCAATACGTGAACCTAAGATCGCGGGTCACCAAAAGATTGTTGGTGATTTTTGTTTGCTATTGATCTGAAATAATTAACTGTGAATAGAAGAAGATAATGGTGACGCTAAACCACCTTTATTAAAACTATGTAATTGTGTGTACATTCTTGATTCTTGCACACGTCAGTTGAAAGCAATTATCGATAGTTGAGAATAAACAAGTTTATATTTATAGCTACTATTTGAGTAACATTTTAAAGCTCGGCTATTTTATTCATTACCTGGGAATATACATATGTTTTTTCATAACCTTTTTGCATTTGGTCCGAGTACAACGTTTTTCGTAGTGCATTTTTTTTAGACATAAATGAAAATAAAAAAAATCCCACTTGCGCTTTCTTTCATGGGCTCTAACTAAAAAAAAATGTACCATAGTACATATGGTAATATGCCATTAGGTTGAACCATTAAAAAAAAAACTAACAAAAGGAATTGAAATTGTGTAATAAACATCCAGTCCAGCAGGTGAACTTTTTCCAAAAATTTTGAATTTAATATCGATAAATTTAGTGATAGTACCGGTGTTGGTTTAGGTCAATACTGGTATCTGGTTATCCAAAAGGCGGATAGCAGTCGTTTTAAAACAGGTTTAGCTTATGTTCGAATACTTTAAAATAAGAAAAGATTCAGACAGGTAGCAGGGACCCTTTGCATACTTATAAGCCATAACATACACCTATGACATGCCCTAGTGGAGCTGGGGGCATATTTCCCCCTTATTGTTAATTGCCTATAGATTGATCATGTAGCCTTTATATTGATTTATTGTGTTTCCTGTGTGTGTATACCCAGAGTTGTTGGTTTTTTGTTAGAATCAGGTGTGATTACGTAATTGATTACCTTAGTTTATATACAAAGTGTAATCTGATAGCATGTCAGAGTCTAGTGGGTTAGTGTAGTGGATTACATGTGTGTAATCAATTATGGTAGTGTGTTTCCGGTCATTTTTTAAACTGCAAAAAATAGTAATCTCATTGATTGAAAGTTACATTTTGAAATCGTTTGCGCCCTATATCCTTACTACCACAGAGTTTTATTATCACCGATCAGGCGAAAATTAAAGCACTGTAGTAATTTTTGTCTGAAGATTTCCCTCCCTTTATGGGTTATTGCCTACATGTTGGTTGTCTGGGCTTCCATGTTGGTTTATCGTATTTCCTGCTCCAAGACGGCCCAACTAAATAATTCAAAGGCGTTACATAGAAAAAAAGGTCTTTGCAATACAAATGACACCTCGTATGTACCTATAACATGTCCCACTCGGTCCATAGGGTAATCAAATAATCGCATGGTCAATATTGGCGTATGATTATCCGACAGGCGAGTAGGTTCGATGAGAATTGTTTTGGCTAACGTTAGCATAAGTAAAAATAAATAAGGATTCAGGTAGGTTGCAGAGACCCTCAGCGTTTATTTGAGCCATACTTTATCTCTATTGCGGTGTTGTGCGAAGTCCACTCCACCTTGATGGGTTATTGTTTAAAGGTAATTTTCAGGTATTTCAGGTCAGTTTATCGTTTTTTCTTTCTTAACACGGGCCTACTTCGTAAGGAAAAGTCATGCTATAGGTATCCGAGTCTATAAAATTTCGAACGGCACCACGTATGGACATACAGCAGTCCCGTTCGGTTCATAGGTTAATTAGAACCAGGGTTGGCATTGTCAATTTGAATTTCTGGCTATCCTATATACTGCTAGGGACTGATTGAAATTATTTGTAACTTACGTACACATATTTTATATTAAATAAGGATTCAGGAAGATAGCAGGGAGCCAAAGCGAACATTTGATTCATTTTTTATCCCTTTGACATGCTTAGGCAGTTCTTAGTGAAGATTTCCTATCTCCTAGGTATTGTCTATATGTTGCTTTTCTGGTCTTTTAGGGCGGTTTATCGTGTGTTCTGCGTTTACATGGGCCGAATAAAAAAGGAAAGGCCATGTAGTAGTTAGCATAGACATTGTGGGAGCGAGTGGCATCACTTATGAATCTATAAGATGCCCTGTTCACTCCATAGGGCAAATAGTACCGGTGTTGGTTTTGTTCAATATTGGTATCTGGTTATCCAACAAGCGGATAGCAATTGTTTGAAATTAGTTTTGGCTTATGTTCGCATAGTTAAAACTATGAAAAGAGTCAGACAGGTAGCAGGGACCCTTTTTATACTTATTCTCCATAACATACACCTATGACATGCCCTAGCGGAGCTGAGGGCTTATTTCTCCTCTTATGGTTGATTGCCTATAGATTGATAATGTAGCCTTTATGTTGGTTTATCGTGTTTCCTGTGTGTATGTACCCAGAGTTGTTGGTTTGTTTGTAAGATACATGTGTGTTTACGTAATTGATTACCTTAGTATATATACATAGTGTAATCTGCAAGTATTGTAGAGTCTAGTGGGTTAGTGTAGTGGAATACCTGGGTGTATTCAATTAAGGTAGTGGGTTTCCTGTCATTTTTCAAACTGCAAAATTAGTAATCTCATTGAATGAAAGTTACATTTTGAAATCGTTTCACCCTAGATCCCTATCATAGAGTTTCATTTTCACTGATCATGCGAAAATCACTGTAGTCATTTCCATCTGAAGATTTCCCTCCCGTTATAGGTTATTATAAAAAAGAAGATGTGGTATGATTGCCAATAGCCTGTATGTTCTTTTCTGGCCTTTTACGTTGGTTTATCGTATTTTTGTTAGCCAAGACGGTCCTACTTAATAAGGCAAATGCGTTACATAGTTAACAAAGTCATTTGCAATACAAATGACACATCGTATGGACCAATAACATGCCCCATTCGGTCCATAGGGTGAACAAATATGGGCTCGCATGGTCAATATTGGAGTCTGGTTACACGACAGGCGAGTAGGCTAATGTTAGCATAAGTAAGAATAAATAAGGATTCACGCAGGTTGCAGGGACCCTCAACATTTATTTAAGCCATTATTTATCCCTATTGCGGTGTTGTTGGAAGTCCACTCCACCTTGATGGGTTATTCTACTTTACCCCTATGACATGCATAGGTAGTGCTTAGTGAAGATTTCCCTTTGTCTATAGGTTGCTTTTCTGGTCTTTTAGGTCGGTTTATCGTGTTTTCTGCATTTCCATAGGTCTAATAAAGAAGGAAAGGTCATGCATACAGTAGTTAGCCAAGACATTTTTGGAGCGGTTGGCATCACTTATGAATCTATAAGATGCCCCGTTCACTCCATAGGGCAAATAGTACCGGTGTTGGTTTTGGTCAATATTGGTATCTGGTTATCCAACAGGCGGAAAGCAATTGTTTGAAATTAATTTTGGCTTATGTTCGCAAAGTTAAAAATATGAAAAGATTCAGACAGATAGCAGGGACCCTTTGCATACTTATTATCCATAACATACACCTATGGCATGCCCTAGCGGAGCTGGGGGCATATTTCCCCCCCTATGGTTAATTGCCTATAGATTGATCATGTAGCCTTTGTGTTGGTTTATTGTGTTTCCTGTGTGTGTATACCCAGATTTGTTGATTTGTTTGTAAGATACATGTGTGTTTACGTAATTGATTACCTTAGTATATATACATGGTGTAATCTGCTAGTATGGTAGAGTCTAGTGGGTTAGTGTAGTGGAATTCCTGTGTGTATTCAATTAAGGTAGTGGGTTTCCTGTCATTTTCCAAACTGCAAAAATTAGTAATCTCATTGAATGAAAGTTACATTTTGAAATCGTTTCACCCTAGATCCCTATCATAGAGTTTCATTTTCACTGATCATGCGAAAATCACTGTAGTCATTTCCATCTGAAGATTTCCCTCCCGTTATAGGTTATTATAAAAAAGAAGATGTGGTATGATTGCCAATAGCCTGTATGTTCTTTTCTGGCCTTTTACGTTGGTTTATCGTATTTTTGTTAGCCAAGACGGTCCTACTTAATAAGGCAAATGCGTTACATAGTTAACAAAGTCATTTGCAATACAAATGACACATCGTATGGACCAATAACATGCCCCATTCGGTCCATAGGGTGAACAAATATGGGCTCGCATGGTCAATATTGGAGTCTGGTTATACGACAGGCGAGTAGGCTAATGTTAGCATAAGTAAGAATAAATAAGGATTCACGCAGGTTGCAGGGACCCTCAACATTTATTTAAGCCATTATTTATCCCTATTGCGGTGTTGTTGGAAGTCCACTCCACCTTGATGGGTTATTCTACTTTACCCCTATGACATGCATAGGTAGTGCTAAGTGAAGATTTACCTTTGTCTATAGGTTGCTTTTCTGGTCTTTTAGGTCGGTTTATCGTGTTTTCTGCATTTCCATAGGTCTAATAAAGAAGGAAAGGTCATGCATACAGTAGTTAGCCAAGACATTTTGGGAGCGGTTGGCATCACTTATGAATCTATAAGATGCCCCGTTCACTCCATAGGGCAAATGGTACCGGTGTTGGTTTTGGTCAATATTGGTATCTGGTTATCCAACAGGCGGAAAGCAATTGTTTGAAATTAATTTTGGCTTATGTTCGCAAAGTTAAAAATATGAAAAGATTCAGACAGATAGCAGGGACCCTTTGCATACTTATTATCCATAACATACACCTATGGCATGCCCTAGCGGAGCTGGGGGCATATTTCCCCCCGATGGTTAATTGCCTATAGATTGATCATGTAGCCTTTGTGTTGGTTTATTGTGTTTCCTGTGTGTGTATACCCAGATTTGTTGATTTGTTTGTAAGATACATGTGTGTTTACGTAATTGATTACCTTAGTATATATACATGGTGTAATCTGCTAGTATGGTAGAGTCTAGTGGGTTAGTGTAGTGGAATTCCTGTGTGTATTCAATTAAGGTAGTGGGTTTCCTGTCATTTTCCAAACTGCAAAAATTAGTAATCTCATTGAATGAAAGTTAATTTTGAAATCGTTTCACCCTAGATCCCTATCATAGAGTTTCATTTTCACTGATCATGCGAAAATCACTGTAGTCATTTCCATCTGAAGATTTCCCTCCCGTTATAGGTTATTATAAAAAAGAAGATGTGGTATGATTGCCAATAGCCTGTATGTTCTTTTCTGGCCTTTTACGTTGGTTTATCGTATTTTTGTTAGCCAAGACGGTCCTACTTAATAAGGCAAATGCGTTACATAGTTAACAAAGTCATTTGCAATACAAATGACACATCGTATGGACCAATAACATGCCCCATTCGGTCCATAGGGTGAACAAATATGGGCTCGCATGGTCAATATTGGAGTCTGGTTATACGACAGGCGAGTAGGCTAATGTTAGCATAAGTAAGAATAAATAAGGATTCACGCAGGTTGCAGGGACCCTCAACATTTATTAAGCCATTATTTATCCCTATTGCGGTGTTGTTGGAAGTCCACTCCACCTTGATGGGTTATTCTACTTTACCCCTATGACATGCATAGGTAGTGCAAAGTGAAGATTTACCTTTGTCTATAGGTTGCTTTTCTGGTCTTTTAGGTCGGTTTATCGTGTTTTCTGCATTTCCATAGGTCTAATAAAGAAGGAAAGGTCATGCATACAGTAGTTAGCCAAGACATTTTGGGAGCGGTTGGCATCACTTATGAATCTATAAGATGCCCCGTTCACTCCATAGGGCAAATAGTACCGGTGTTGGGTTTGGTCAATATTGGTATCTGGTTATCCAACAGGCGGAAAAGCAATTGTTTGAAATTAATTTTGGCTTATGTTCGCAAAGTTAAAAATATGAAAAGATTCAGACAGATAGCAGGGACCCTTTGCATACTTATTATCCATAACATACACCTATGGTATGCCCTAGCGGAGCTGGGGGCATATTTCCCCCTATGTTAATTGCCTATAGATTGATCATGTAGCCTTTGTGTTGGTTTATTGTGTTTCCTGTGTGTGTATTACCCAGATTTGTTGATTTGTTTGTAAGATACATGTGTGTTTACGTAGTTGATTACCTTAGTATATATACATGGTGTAATCTGCTAGTATGGTAGAGTCTAGTGGGTTAGTGTAGTGGAATTCCTGTGTGTATTCAATTAAGGTAGTGGGTTTCCTGTCATTTTCCAAACTGCAAAAATTAGTAATCTCATTGAATGAAAGTTACATTTTGAAATCGTTTCACCCTAGATCCCTATCATAGAGTTTCATTTTCACTGATCATGCGAAAAGCACTGTAGTCATTTCCATCTGAAGATTTCCCTCCCGTTATAGGTTATTATAAAAAAGAGAGATGTTGTTTTCTTGCCTTTTACGTTGGTTTATCGTATTTTCGTTAGCCAAGACGGTCCTACTTAATAAGGCAAATGCGTAACATAGTTAACAAAGGCATTTGCAATACAAATGACACATCGTATGGACCTATAACATGCCCCATTCGGTCCATAGGGTGAACACATATGGGCTCGCATGGTCAATATTGGCGTCTGGTTATGCGTTAGGCGAGTAGGCTAATGTTAGCATAAGTAAGAATAAATAAGGATTCACGCAGGTTGCAAGGACCCTCACATTTTTTCAGCCATTATTTTTCCCTATTGCGGATGTTGTTGGAAGTCCACTCCACCTTGATGGGTTATTCTACTTTATCCCTATGACATGCATTGTAAGTGCTAAGTGAAGATTTCCTTTTCTCTATAAGTTGCTTTTCTGGTTTTTTATGTCGGTGTATTGTGTTTTCTGCGTTTACATGGGCCTAATGAATAAGGAAAGGTCATGTATACTTATGAATCTATAAGATGCCCCGTTCACTCCATAGGGCAAATAGTACCGGTGTTGGTTTGGTCAATATTGGTATCTGGTTATCCAACAGGCGGAAAAGCAATTGTTTGAAATTAATTTTGGCTTATGTTCGCAAAGTTAAAAATATGAAAAGATTCAGACAGGTAGCAGGGACCCTTTGCATACTTATTATCCATAACATACACCTATGGCATGCCCTAGCGGAGCTGGGGGCATATTTCCCCCTATGGTTAATTGCCTATAGATTGATCATGTAGCCTTTGTGTTGGTTTATTGTGTTTCCTGTGTGTGTATACCCAGATTTGTTGATTTGTTTGTAAGATACATGTGTGTTTACGTAGTTGATTACCTTAGTATATATACATGGTGTAATCTGCTAGTATGGTAGAGTCTAGTGGGTTAGTGTAGTGGAATTCCTGTGTGTATTCAATTAAGGTAGTGGGTTTCCTGTCATTTTCCAAACTGCAAAAATTAGTAATCTCATTGAATGAAAGTTACATTTTGAAATCGTTTCACCCTAGATCCCTATCATAGAGTTTCATTTTCACTGATCATGCGAAAAGCACTGTAGTCATTTCCATTTGAAGATTTCCCTCCCGTTATAGATTATTATAAAACAAAGAAGATGTTGTTTTCTTGCCTTTTACGTTGGTTTATCGTATATTCGTTAGCCAAGACGGTCCTACTTAATAAGGCAAATGCGTAACATAGTTATCAAAGGCATTTGCAATACAAATGACACGTTGTATGGACCTATAACATGCCCCATTCGGTCCATAGGGTGAACACATATGGGCTTGCATGGTCAATATTGGCGTCTGGTTATGCGTTAGGCGAGTAGGCTAATGTTAGCATAAGTAAGAATAAATAAGGATTCACGCAGGTTGCAAGGACCCTCACCATTTTTTCAGCCATTATTTTTCCCTATTGCGGATGTTGTTGGAAGTCCACTCCACCTTGATGGGTTATTCTACTTTATCCCTATGACATGCATTGTAAGTGCTAAGTGAAGATTTCCTTTTCTCTATAAGTTGCTTTTCTGGTTTTTTATGTCGGTGTATTGTGTTTTCTGCGTTTACATGGGCCTAATGAATAAGGAAAGGTCATGTATACTTATGAATCTATAAGATGCCCCGTTCACTCCATAGGGCAAATAGTACCGGTGTTGGTTTTGGTCAATATTGGTATCTGGTTATCCAACAGGCGGAAAGCAATTGTTTGAAATTAATTTTGGCTTATGTTCGCAAAGTTAAAAATATGAAAAGATTCAGACAGGTAGCAGGGACCCTTTGCATACTTATTATCCATAACATACACCTATGGCATGCCCTAGCGGAGCTGGGGGCATATTTCCCCCCTATGGTTAATTGCCTTAGATTGATCATGTAGCCTTTGTGTTGGTTTATTGTGTTTCCTGTGTGTGTATACCCAGATTTGTTGATTTGTTTGTAAGATACATGTGTGTTTACGTAGTTGATTACCTTAGTATATATACATGGTGTAATCTGCTAGTATGGTAGAGTCTAGTGGGTTAAGTGTAGTGGAATTCCTGTGTGTATTCAATTAAGGTAGTGGGTTTCCTGTCATTTTCCAAACTGCAAAAATTAGTAATCTCATTGAATGAAAGTTACATTTTGAAATCGTTTCACCCTAGATCCCTATCATAGAGTTTCATTTTCACTGATCATGCGAAAAGCACTGTAGTCATTTCCATCTGAAGATTTCCCTCCCGTTATAGATTATTATAAAAAAAAGAAGATGTTGTTTTCTTGCCTTTTACGTTGGTTTATCGTATATTCGTTAGCCAAGACGGTCCTACTTAATAAGGCAAATGCGTAACATACTGTAAACCAACTTATTTTCGCGAACGATTTATTTTCGCGACTTCGCGAGTAGAAGAATAACGCGAATATAAATCATCGCGAATATGTAAAGCGTGGATCTTTCCTGATCAAACTTCTTCAAGAATATTAGAAAATCGCGAATTTAAATAGCCGCGAATTGGTCAAGAAAGGGTAAAACGCGAAATAAAGTATCCGCGAAAATAAGTTGGTTTACAGTAGTTATCAAAGGCATTTGCAATACAAATGACACGTTGTATGGACCTATAACATGCCCCATTCGGTCCATAGGGTGAACACATATGGGCTCGCATGGTCAATATTGGTGTCTGGTTATGCGACAGGCGAGTAGGCTAATGTTAGCATAAGTAAGAATAAATAAGGATTCACGCAGGTTGCAGGGACCCTCACCATTTTTTCAGCCATTATTTTTTCCCTATTGCGGATGTTGTTGGAAGTCCACTCCACCTTGATGGGTTATTCTACTTTATCCCTATGACATGCATTGTAAGTGCTAAGTGAAGATTTTCTTTTCTCTATAGGTTGCTTTTCTGGTTTTTTATGTCGGTGTATTGTGTTTTCTGCGTTTACATGTGCCTAATGAATAAGGAAAGGTGATGTATACAATAGTTAGCCAAGACATTTTGGAAGCGAATGGCACCATGTATAAATCTATAAAATGCCCTGCTCAGGCCATAAGGCAAATAGTTCCGATGTTGGTTTTGGTCAATATTGGTAATTGACTATCCGACAGGCGTATAGGAGTCGTTATAAAATAATTTTGGCTTTTACGTTCTCATAGTTAGAAATAAGAAAGGATTCCGACAGGTAGCAGGGACCCTAGGCATACTTATAAGCAATAACATATTCCTATATAATGCCCTGGCGGAGCTGGGGGAATACTTCCCCTGATGGTTGATTGCCTATAGATTGATTATGTAGCCTTTATGTTAGTTTATCGTGTTTCCTGTGTGTAGGTACCCTGAGTTGTTGGTTTGTTTGTAAGGTTCAGATATGTGATTACCTTAGTATATATACATAGTGTAGTCTGCTAGTATATGAGAGTCTAGTGGGTTAGTGTAGTGGAATACCTGTGTGTATTCAATTACGGTAGTGGGTTTCCTGTCATTTTTCAAACTGCAAAATTAGTTATCTCATTGAATGAGTTACATTTTTACAGTCGTCGAGTAGCGGTCGAATTGAACGGGAAATGATCGTGTAGAGATCGAGTTCGATCGGAATACAAAACAATTACCGATCAGTACTCAATCATTTCGACCTTTGCTCGACTAAAGTCTGATCATTTCCAGATTAACTCGACCAATGTCCGATTTCTTCCATATCACTACGATCGACTTCTATATTTATTTCATCCAATACCAACTCGACCAATACCCGATCCCTTCGCGACCCCATTCGACCACTCTTCGATCTTTAAGAAGTGATCGGACATTGGTCGAGTTGATCTGGAAATGATCGGACTTTAGTCGAGCAAAGTCAATCTCTACACGATCCTTTAGCGATTAATGCAACCGCTACTAGACGACTTCTCGATCTCTTCTCGAGTGACTTGCTTCTCGATGCCTACTCGAATGTTTTTGACATGTCAAAAACTCTCGGGTAGACAGTCAGATCAATGCTGAGCAAGGTAGACTATCCCTAACATTCTTGTCGATTGAACCAGACTAGTCTCCAGATCACGTAATTTGTCTTAATCAGACTTGATCGAGTTGATTTGAGTGTGAATAGTTATCAAAGGTACCAGGATTATGAACCTAGCTTTATGGTTGTAATCGTACTTGTAAAGCTAGGTTCACACTGCTGATCAGACCAACTCGATCAACCTCGATCAAGACAATTTACGCGATAGGGACACTGGTCTTTCTCAATCGACATGAATGTTCGGGGTGGTCTACCTTGGTCGTCATCGATCTGACTTTCTACCCGAGAGTTTTTGACATGTCAAAAACAATCGAGTAAGGATCGAGAAGCCAGTCACTCGAAAAGAGATTGCGAATTCGTTGAGTAGCGGTCGAATTGATCGGGAAAGAATCGTGTAGAAATCTAGTTTGGTCGGAATACAAATAGTTTACCGATCAGTACTCGATCATTTCGATCTTTGCTCGACTAATATCCGATGATTTCCCGATCAACGACAACCTGAACGATGTGTGGTCAAGATTAACTCGACTAATGCCCGATCGCTTCAGGATCACTGCGACTTCTATATTTTTTTCATCCCAGACCAACTCGACCAATATCCGATCTCTATGCGACCACATTCGACCACCTATCGATCTCTTTTCGGCCATACACGAGTTTACATGACTACTACACAATTCTCTTATCAAAGTGCTGGATAGCATCTCAGGAAAGTTTGCAACTGTAGCTGTGTATTATTCCAAAAAAAGATATGGACGTGTATTATTTCAAAAATGTATTTCATCACAGCTTTGATGTTTTAAACTAAACTATTGTCTCGTCAGTAATTAACAAAAATCACTTTTTTCATGTTTGTCATAAAAAGTTTTGATATTTTCTATTGCAACCTAAAACTGTAGATCTAAAATATTGAAATATACAGAAAGCTCTGCTAATTTCTTTTTAAGTACCCATGCCATGTCAACACCAAGGGCCTGTGAATTAGTATTTTTCAATTGGTTAAGATCCTTCATATTTGTTTTTAGTAAATTAACACGTAAGTTTTTTTTTTTTTAATTGCTCCACATGTTTCCTATCGGGGCCTTTCATAGCTTTCTGCATGTATATGGTACAATCATTTCTCATTATTGTTGACCATATGGTGGCCTATAATTATTAATACATTTTCCTTCTTTAACCTCTTTTGGATAGCATTGGTTCTTTGCAAAAAATACCGCATCCTTTATTTTTATATATAAATAAGAGAGTTACAGTAACTCAAATCAATACAACGGTAATGAAAGTGAATTTATATTAAAGGCTTTTATCAACCAGGTGCTCCGCAGGGCACAGCTATATACGACCCCAGTGGTCAAATCCTGAACAGCTGGGGCAAATATGGTCACAATATTCAAGCTTGATACTGTCTGAATTTAGATTGTGATAATTTTTTTTTTACATAATATGAGTTTTTGTCACAAAATAATGTGGTCAAAGATTTAACAAATCTATTGCATAATACTGTGCAATGAATATATCTTTTTTTAAACTTTTGAAAATTTTTGAAAAAAAAGGAATCCCTTCAAAAAATGGTAAGCAACCCTCCCCCCCCTTACTTTTTGAAACCCCCATTGGAGCAATAACCCTTAAACTCAATCCCATGCTTTCTTTTGTAGTATTGAACCTTGTATCACTATTTCAGAGAGATCCATACACTTAAACACTTAAACACAAGATTTCATAAACTAGAAACATGCTTCTTTTTGACCTTTTAAGGCCCCTAAATCCTACATATTTGGGGAAATTAACCCAAAACTTAATCCCAGCCTCCCCTTTGTTATATGGTAAGTTGTGTTACTATTTCAGAGAGATCCATACAATTACACACAAGTTATTGTCTGGAAACTAAAAAAATGTTTGTTTTGGCCCCTTAATTCCTAAACTTTGGCCTCATATCCCTGAAAATGAATCCGAACATTCTGCTTGTGGTTTTAAACATTGCGATATAATTTCAGAGCAATTGAAATACTTGTACACAAGTTATTATCCTGAAACTAGAAAAATGCTTGTTTTGGGCCCTTAATTCTTAAACGTTTGGGACCATCATCCCAAAAATTAATCCCAACCTTCATTTTGTGGTATTAAACCTTCTGAAAAAGTTTCATAAAGGTCTATTCACTTAAACTTAAGTTATTATCCGGAAACCAATGTGTCTTCGGACGACGACGACGCAGACGACGACATCATACCATTATACGATCCCAAAAATTTGTTGGGGTCGTATAAAAATAGGGAACGTTCCATGGGACAAAAATGATGCCCCCTCCAGCATTAATGTTATAGAGGGTCACAACTCAAGAACTGTAAATGTGACGCTACCAAAATGTGTACTTGATCTGAGTTATGGGGTAATATGCATTGTGTATTCATTCTAATTACACAGTATTGCGCAATAGATTTGTAAGATCTAGACATTTGTTTTGTGTCAGAAACCTATATATTATGTCAAAAATTTGATCTCAATCCAAATTCAGAGCTATATCAAGCTTGAATGTTGTGTCCATACTTGCCCCAACTGTTCAGGGTTTCGATCTCTGTGGTCGTATAAAGATGTGCCCAGCGGAGCATCTGGTTCCATTTGTAACGAGACACAACCCTAGAGCAGTAAAAATTACTCCACCAAAATTCAAACTTGATCTTTGTTTTATTGTTAAAAGTATTACAATGTATAAGTTTCATAACATTTGGTTGAGCGAACTAAAGTTAGATAACTGAAACGAAAATATTCAGCAATTTTTTACATATGTAAAGGGGCATAACTCTAAAATGGTATAACTATCGCCACCAAAATTCAAACTTGATCAGTGTTTGTGGTAATGAGCATTGTTCATTTTTTTACATAAATAAGGCCGTTAGTTTTCTCGTTTGAATTGTTTTACATTGTCTTATCGGGGCCTTTTATAGCTGACTATATGCGGTATGGGCTTTGCTCATTGTTGAAGGCCGTACGGTGACCTATGATTGTAAATGTTTGTGTCAGTTTGGTCTTTTGTGGATAGTTGTCTCATTGGCAATCATACCACATCTTCTTTTTTATATGGTGTAATCTGCTAGTATGGTAGAGTCTAGAAGGTTAGTGTAGTGAAATACCTGTGTGTATTATTAAGGTAGTGTGTTTCCTGTCATTTTTCAAATGCAAAATTTCTTCGTTTTTTTACGCTCTTTTCAAGCTCCGCCACAGCTAGTAACCGTGTCTATCTGAACTCTAACCAGTTTGCTAATCAATCCAACTGATTTATTTCCATGTAGATACTTTACAAGTATAATTTTACTCAGACCTTCTGTGAACTACCGAATCTAACCAAATAAACGGAGAACGTCTCCATTTGACACAGATAATGACCCAGCTTACATTTAACGTTATAAAGAGTCATTACACAAGAACGGTAAAAGTGACACCACGAAAATTCGCACTTCATCTGTGTTTGAGAGCGGAAACTAATTGATGGGACGTATGAATACATATTTAAGGACGGACAAGGGTAACACTTTTATGCCTCCTTCCGCTGTAGCGGGTGATATAAAAAATCAGATGTTTTTATACTGAAATTGTACAAACCCGACCAATAGTCGACTATCCCTACGACCCCTATATGATCAAGTCGATCTGGTCTTTCCGAGATCTTGTTGAGATCGAGTATAGTTAATTTGGCCTAGCTAGTGGTGTAAAGATCGTGTAGAGCTCGTAATTCGTCGGAATCATCGAATATGTATTCAATAAGTAGTCTGGTTTGAGTCGTGATAGAGTCGTTAAGGAGTCGTGAATGATCGGGTTAAGTTTGAGTACAGTCGGATATAGCAGTCGGGTAGAAGTCGGTAGGAGTCGTAAAAAGGCCCGATCAAGAATTTGGTCACGCTTGGTCGTGGAAATTTGGACTATCGAAATCATCGAGTTGATCTGATCGGCAGAGTGAACCTAGCTTAACATAAAATGTGTTTACGTTATAATATTTTATCGTGTTTCCTGTGTGTATGTACCCTGAGTTGTTGGTATGTTTGTAAGGTTCAGATATGTGATCACCTTAGTATATATACATAGTGTAATCTGCTAGTATGGTGGAGTCTAGAAGGTTAGTGTAGTGAAATACCTGTGTGTATTCAATTAAGGTAGTGTGTTTCCTGTCATTTTTCAAACTGCAAATTTTTTTCGTTTTTTACGCTTTATTCAAGCTCCGCCACAGCTATTAACCGTGTCTATCTGAGCTTTAACCAGTTTGCTGAACAATCCAGCTGATTTATTTCCATATAGATACTTTACAAGTATAATTTTACTCAGACCTTCTGTGAACTACTGAATATAACCAGATAAACGGAGAACGTGTCCATTTGACACAGATAATGACCCAGCTTACATATAACGTTATTAAGAGTCATTACTCAAGAACGGCAAAAGTGGCACCACGAAAATTCGCACTTGATCTGTGTATGAGAGCGGAAACTAATTGATGGGACGTACGAATACATATTTAGGGACGGACAAGGGTAACACTTTTATGCCTCCTTCTGCTGCAGCGGTCGATATAAAAAATCAGATGTTTTTATACTGAAATTGTATAAAACGGACTATCCCTACAACCCCTAAACGATCAAGTCGATCTGGTCTTTCCGAGATCTTGTTGAGATCGAGTATAGTTGATTTGGTCCAGCTAGTGGTGTAAAGATCGTGTAGAGCTCGTAAATTCGTCGGCATCATCGAACATGTATTCAATAAGTAGTCTGATTTGAGTCGTGGTAGAGTCGTTAAGGAGTCGTGAATGATCGGGTTAAGTTTGAGTACAGTCGGTTATAGCAGTCGGGTAGAAGTCGGTAGGAGTCGTAAAAAGGCCCGACCAAGAATTTAGTCATGCTTGGTCGTGGAAATTTGGACTATCGGAATCATCGAGTTGATCTGGTCGGCAGTGTGAACCTAGCTTAACATAAAATGTGTTTACGTTATAATATTTTATCGTGTTTCCTGTGTGTATGTACCCTGAGTTGTTGGTTTGTTTGTAAGGTTCAGATATGTGATTACCTTAGTATATATACATAGTGTAATCTGCTACTATGGTGGAGTCTAGAAGGTTAGTGTAGTGGAATACCTGTGTGTATTCATTTAAGGTAGTGTGTTTCCGGTAATTTTTCAAACTGCAAGATTGTCTTCGTTTTTTTATGCTCGTTTCAAGCTCCGCCACAGCTTTTAACCGTGTCTATCTGAGCTCTAACTAGTTTGATAAGCAATCCAACTGATTTAAATCCATGTAGATATTTTACATGTATAATTTTACTCAGACCTTCTGTGAACTACTGAATCTAACAAAATAAACAGAGAACGTGTCCATTTGACACATATAATGACCCAGCTTACATATAACGTTATTAAGAGTCATTACACAAGAACGGTAAAAGTGACACCACGAAAATTCGCACTTTATCTGTGTTTGAGAGCGGAAACTAATTGGTGGGACGTACCAATACATATTTAAGGACGGACAAGGGTTACACTTTTATGCCTTCTTCTGCTGCAGAGGTCGATATAAAAAATCAGATGTTTTTATACTGAAATTGTACAAACCCGACCAATAGCCGACTATCCCTACGACCCCTAAACGATCAAGTCGATCTGGTTTTTGCGAGATCATGTTGAGATCGAGTATAGCTAATTTGGCCTAGCTAGTGGTGTAAAGATCGTGTAGAGCTCGTAATTCGTCGGAATCATCGAATATGTATTCAATAAGTAGTCTGGTTTGAGTAATGATAGAGTCGTTAAGGAGTCGTGAATGATCGGGTTAAGTTTGAGTACAGTCGGATATAGCAGTCGGGTAGAAGTCGGTAGGAGTCGAAAAAAAGCCCGATCAAGAATTTGGTCACGCTTGGTTGTGGAAATTTAGACTATCGGAATCATCGAGTTGATCTGATCGGCAGTGTTAACCTAGCTTAACATAAAATGTGTTACGTTATAATATATGGGGTGTCCATATAAAGAAGATAAAAATTATGTTGGATAAAATTTTCTGCTTTAAAAAGCCTCAATCTTGAAACTCGCATACTTTTGATAAAACGGTTCTAAAGCGTGAGAAGGGGCTATGTTCAATCTATACTGACCGACTTTAGAAAAGCAACACTAGATTAATGTGTTGTTATTTTTGAATGAATGTGTCACCTTCAAAAGCGATGACTGCCTGTTACAAATGCCAATGAAAACGATTGTCAGAAAGGTCAACAAATTCTGTCTGACATGTTTTGGGTTCTGTTTAACACCTTTTGATTTTGCATTTGTTCAACCCATTAAATGGTTTTGGCAATTATGCGGTTGGAACTTGGGGGCTTTAAAGGTTTTCCTGCAGTCGATTCTTTGACAATTCAGTTGATTTGAAACATTTATGGCATGAATCCGTTCGTAATGGCATTTGGCAATTTAATTAGCAGTTGACGTTGCGGTCGTAAACATGTCTGGCAAATGACGTTGCGTAATCAAATTCTGTTGACGTTTCATTGTCACTACACGTTGATCTGTTCATTGATGGCAAGCAACAAATCTTGTCTACTTGTATCGTTGTCGGAAGCACAGTAAGACGAGTTTCTGAAGTCATAGAGCATGGTTGCAGCACTTTATGATTTCCTTTTTGCAGTATTCTTAAGGGCTGATTCAATTTTTTAATTTCTCAGTCTTGGCAATATGGAGATGCATCATTTTTTAACTGATTTAAATGTGGCAAAGGATTGAAAGAACTGTTTCACAAAGCAAAAAAAAATTGAAACAATCTTTCATGGGTCCAAAATTTCGCTTTAAGAAATTCGTGCGACTAAACAAATTTGGTATGTTCAATAACCAAAGGTGAGTCAGATTTTGTTTTTTTGTAAAGAGAAGGAAGTATGGTAAGCATGAAAAGTAGTTGAAAGAGAATCAAATAAGATTTGGTAAAAAAATGAACAAAATGGGTGTTGCGTTTTTAAAGTCGTTCAATATAGTTTGAAGTAGAATCAGAATAATTTCAATGATCTGACTTCTGACTTCACCATGCGTGATTGCGTATTTAGTACTATTTACACATTCCTGGGCATTGCCTAGATTTGCGTTATACTCTTAACACGAAAGCAGTGCTAGGTTAATCCTAGTACTATAACCAAGCCTTATAGTACTGAAATGTTAATTGCTTCGACAGTTTACCGTACCCTTATTGGGTTTTTAACTATTTAGAACTTAATCTCAAAGCCTATATCTACTCTATTGAACTGAAATATAAGGCAGCAACCATTTGATTTTCGGGGGAGGGGGGCTATGGTTTTTTTTTCTTGACAATTTTTTTTTTCGCCCGCGGCAAAAAACAATCTATTTTTTTTCACGACAAGTCGAAAACAATTTTTTCTTTCAATTTTAGCATTATATATAGTGGCAGCTGAGGGTGAAACAAACAATTTTTTTTCTCAGAATCAAAAACAAATTATTTTGTTCTCCAAAAACTGGAAACAAACTTTTTTTTCCAAAAAAAACCCTCCCCCTCCCCCCCCCCAGAAAATCAAATGGTTGCTGCCTAAGCCTAGTATGCTCTCTGCAAATGTGAAAAATCGTATATATATTCGATCCCCGACTGTATCAAACCAAATTCTTGAAAAAAGTGTTGCAGACGAATCACAAAGTAGTATACTATATTGTGTAGTGAACAGAATATGACTTTATTTTACATCGTAATTGAAAAATGTGTAGATCCTGTCTGAACGTATAAAACACGTTGATTTAAAAACAAACATATGGATATATATCTCAGTAGCATAGGTTGAAATCCCGGCGAGGGAAGAACAAAAAGTTTGCGAAAGCAAATTTACAGATCTTACATTGTTGAGTTGATGTTTAGACGAGTTGTAAATACAGAATGTACACAGCCATGTATCCCCATCACTGCTGGTGATCCGATGGATAAATCTGTTGTAGAGTTGTCACTGGTCCAGACGTACTTATAATATATATATATAAAAAATAGGCAGCTTACTTCTCTAATAAAGCCAAGAAAGAAAAAAAAAACGAAACGTGTTTCAGGAATAATGATGGACTTTAGCATGCGAAGCACCCGCTCCCTTTTTTTCTGAATTACATGAGAAAGTCGAGCTGTGAATGTTTTTGTTTCCTAAATGAAAACTAGACAAACTTGCAGAACTATTTAAAAGCTTTAGTAGTCAGTTTATAACAACCGCTGACGAAAACACAATTTCCATCCCATTATTACATTTTGACGTTCTGCATTTTCCGTATATTCTCTACATCCTGGTTTGTCTTTAATGTAGCGAGAAATTTCCGCACCCGAAGGCGTCCTTCAGCTGGCCCCTTAACAAATATATACTAGTTCAGTGATAATGAACGCCATACTAATTTCTAAATTGTACACAAGAAACTAAAATTAAAATAATACAAGACTAACAAAGGCCAGAGTCTCCTGACTTGGGACCGGCGCAAAAACGCGGCGGGGTTAAACATGTTTATGAGAATTCAACCCTCCCCCTATACCTTTGGCAATGTAGAAAAGAAAACGTATAACAATACGCACATTTAAAATTCAGTTCAATAGAAGTCCTAGTCTGATGTCAGAAGATGTAACCAAAGAAAATAAACAAAATGACAATAATACATAAATAACAACAGACTACTAGCAGTTAACTGACATGCCAGCTCCAGACGTCAATTATAAGTAACTTGACTGATTGAAATATTATGATTTCATCATATGAATATCAGGCACAATCAATCCCGTTAGGGGTTTAGTATCATACTATCATAACATATATGAGAATAACATAACCCGTGTCATGCCAACAACTGGTTTTTGAATAGATGTGTTTAGCTCCGATGCAAAGAACCTATAAGTGAATCAATACTAACGCCAAAATATGCAATCTTTAATGACTTGACAACGGTATCGTAACTATATTTCTTCTTAATAAGTCTATTCCAAGGTTTTGTTAGTTCCTGAGATGAATACTGACATTTTTGTGCTTTGTAAAGAATATTTCCATAAAAAATTACGATTGACAAAAAAATACATTGACTCATTTAACATCAAATCAAAAAGGTCGGATCAAAGGACTATACGGATAAGTAACATCAATACGAATAATCCGACATCGATATTTTGACATTGAGACCGAACTTAAAGGTTATATACATTTTGTCATGATGACAAGCCCAACATCATCGTATGTCGTATGTCTTCTTCAAAAGAAAGTTTTTTTTACATGAACTTCCACAAAGGTAAAATGGCAAACACAATATGCCCACATTCGTTGAAAGGGCAGTTATAAAAGTTAGTAGTTTTACTTGAATTATCCTATACAACAGTTGCATGTTGCTTTTGATTTAAGATCTATTTAACTCTAGATTTTTTTTCTTGTATTACAATTGTACCACATCGGTAGTTTCACGGTAAAAAGTTTGTAATTAACCTATGTACATGTACAGGCTTAGAGGTTGTGGGTTTGTTCAAGTCGAAAAAAAACACCCAAATACTTTACAAAACGTATTTGTAACTTTACAAGTAGTATTTGTAGTTATATGAGCAAAGACAAAGTCTTGTAATAATAACAAGCATTGGGTTCTTTTTCGCACTATTAACGGAGTCATTATTTTAAAATGTCAACTCAGTGTATCGGTATACATACATTGTAAATCAGAGTATCTTCTAAAACCGTTCGCATTGAAATTAGAGTGAACTATAAACTTGTTGATGCTACGCAGCTATCTAAAAATCTTAATCAATTTTCTCTATAAATATGTATTAAAGATTTTCTTTGTTTATATGAGAACGAACATTTGATATTCTTTGAGGTGGATTATAGCAGGAGTCTTCTGGCCTTGTTGTATACATGTCTCTGGAAAAAGACCATTTTATATAAATAAAACAAAAAGACGGCTTCGCAAAAGGGGAAAATTGATATTCTCTTCCCGAAATCGTCTACTTCCCCTCTCCAACAATAACATGGTCATCCCTTTAACAGTTCGCAGGCAATGATATTGATTATCAAAATTCAATTAATTTTAATCCCATTTGAAAGAGAACAATTTCGCAATTCCTATGAACGGTTAATAGATCGTTTCATCGTTCAGTGGCGAGTGTTACAGATATATTTAGGACGAACCAATTCAACAAACCATATCCATTTCAAAGGCCTCGGTCACACCTTACCGGATAGCACGAACGGACGACTAACGGATGAAAATAAAAGTTGTCCGTTGACAAAATTGTTTTCCGTTGGGAGTCCGTTGATGTACTGACCGAATAAAATGTAAGTGTAACGGATGCATAAGGGACACACAACGGTTATGTACGAGAAACGGAAACGTACCGGACAGAACGTACATCCAACGGACGAGTACCGCATAAAACGGACACCCAACGGAAGCGTACCGGATAAAACGGATGAACAAGATATACGGAAAAATCAAGGGCGACAATAACAATACATATAAATCGCATAAATATTCAAAATGTTTCTGTGTAACTGGTTTTGGTTTGGTCTTCAAAATTCCGCCAAAGGGCAGTGTCTGGATTGAATAAAAGCTGCTTGCTTGTGAAGACTTGCCTATACTCTAAGATCGATTATGAATAAAAAGAATTCATGAACCTTAAGAAATCTGACATACCAATAATTGGCATTTCTGACGCGAAATTTTCAATTGGCATTTATCCGTTTCAGATCCGTTCATCATCCGTTTTATCCGTTATACGTCCGGTATGAGTCCGTTTTTCATCCGTTCAACATCCGATGTGGTATGATTATCAATGAGACAACTCTCCATAAGAGTCCTAAATAACACAGAAATTAACAACTATAGGTCACCGTACAGCCTTCGACAATGAGCAAAGCCCATACAGCAGAGTCCGCTATAAAAGGCCCCGAAATGAAAATGTAGTACTTTAATGGCCACTAGTGTTTCAAAACTGAGGCTGTGACTGTGGTGCTTTCTTCAACAAAGTGTGTTCAGTTTAGATCTTTAAAAATAGACAGACGTTACTTGTTTTCTTGTCGAAGGCCAGTGGTTTTCTCTGGCTTTCTCTACAAATTAATCTTGATTGTCATGGAAAGCCAAGCGTAAGGAAAGTGTCACTAAAACCAGCAAACAGCTAATCGTTCATCGATATTTTGATAATGGTGATGTGCGTTAACTCATATATAGACTTGATAATTGATTTATAATTTGACAGCTTTCAGTTTTTAAGTTTTTAATTCTCATACATGTAAGTTAAATTTCTATACAACTTTGATTACAATAACTGATCATATATTTACCGTAACGATTCTTTTCGGTATTTGACACAACATAGAAAACTAAAGAATAAACAACACGAACCCCACCAAAAACTAGGGGTGATCTCAGGTGCTCCGGAAGGGTAAGCAGATCCTGCTCCACATGCGGCACCCGTCGTGTTGCTTATGTGATAACAAATCCGGTAAATAGTCTAATTCGGTAGGTCAAATTCATGAAAGGGAAGGGGATTGTAGTTACGACGTAAGGAACATATCCGATATCATTTGTGAAACGGTTATTCCATAACGGTCAACCAACTCGTGATGGCGTCCGTAAAATTTACGAAGGGATGATTTCAACTTCACCATTTGGAACTCTTGGTTTTAACACGCCCCGCTCAGTACACAGATCCGTTCGGTCCACAGAATAAATAGATATGGTGTTGGCATGTTCAAGATTGCTATCAGACAGGCTGTTGGGGGTCTAAGGTATCTTTGGTATAGTACAATGTTAAGGTTATCTCAACCTTTGCCAAAGTTTCACTATAGTAGATAACAGAACACACTCGCGAGTCCGGCACTAAATTAACGTATCTAATCATGTCTACACCTTATTTTAGCCTGGATTTTTAGTATTGGTATTGTCATCTGATAAAGTCATGCTGATTATAAGATGCACAGTTTTCTCTGCTTTAAAAATCTTTTTGTTTGAACCCGTCGACCTAGAACTTATAAATAATTGGTTATTATTAATTATTTGGCAAACAAAAGGGCCTGGAATGGAGATTTTTTTATCATTAGCATTGTCCTATATTAGCATGATTAGTTATACACAAAGTTGAATTCTTTGATTCGCCGTTTTTCGGCTAACAAATTGGAAGCTGTATCTGTATTTTAAGTCTAGTTTTTTAGCATTCGTATTGTCATTTTATAAGGTCATGCTGCTTGATATACTACAATAGGAAACAATGTGAAAATGATAAATTTAGTACTGTCAACACGGTGATTATGACCCGTGTATATAGCAAATCCCAAATACACCGTTTGGTGGTGCGCTTGACAGTTGCGGGACGTACAGATGAGGCAATAGGTAACATGCGACATAAAAGTAACACGGTAGTATTTGCATTCCAGAATTTAGACTGGTCTTTTTTGTACCCTTCTAAGGTTAATATATTTGAACGCTGTGTTCGGACAAAAAATACAATATCAACTGAACATACTTTCCAAAACTGAGGAATAATCAGGTGTAGAAAAATATGAAATTATTTTACATACGGGTGAAAATGAATTTCAGAGATATTTGTTAAATTTTGTATTCCCTGCATAATAAAAGACATATTAAGAGCACTAGTAGCCTTAGGTTTTAAAGATATCATAAGAAGTAAACGGTCATGATACATATTCAAATTCATTTCTGAATAGTATAATGAAAGTACTTCAGTTAACTGTTTATTTGGCAGTGTAAGAAAGTGGTGAAAATTCTAAAAAGGTTATTATTATCGCTTATGGGCTAGGAAATATTACCGTGTCCCCTTTATGCCATAAATACAAGGAAATCGCATACGATAGTTCCGGAACTTATTAATTTGTCTATTTGCTTATTGTTTGAAACAGTAATCGATGCAAAAGGGTAAAGTATATCCTATCAAGTATATATATCCTTATATAAGTTTGACTTGTAGCTTTCTTCAGTTCTACGTTTATTAGGTGAACAAAAAACGGTCTTTAGATTTAGTAGTATAAATATACTGAAGGCACAGCCCCTGAAAGACAGACGCATACGTGCCTATAGTGCAAATTAATGGCTATATCCAATATCAAAGATTCATTATTTGAGATTTACGAAAGGGACCCATCGCCCCTGAATTATGACTGATCCTTGTCATTGGTATCGAGGCTATGATGCAATGTAAAGGCCATGACTTCTTCTTTCTCTCTTCTCTGAAATGGGTCAATCACCAATACTCATATTGCTTTATGGGAGATATCTCTCCTGAAGCAAGACTTTTACTGGTCTTGTTTATCCATGCTATAATTGATAAATTCAACAACACTTACCGTTATCTTGATGATATTTTTTCGTTAAATAATCAAGAATTTTCTCAATATACTGCTGAAATTTACCCCAAGGAACTTGGATTATGCATTTATGTATTTGAAAATAACTGTCCTTTCCTGGATTTAGATATTTCGGTTTTAAACGGGAAACTTTACACTAAAATTTACGACAAAAGAGACGATTTTTCGTTCCCTATTGTTAATTTTCCATTTTTAGATGATGATGTTCCTTTAGCACCATCTTACGGTGTTTATATTTCACAACTTGTTCGCTATGCCCGTGTCTGTTGTGACGTTTTTGATTTTAACGAACGCAATCTATGTATTACTGGTAAATTATTAAACCAGGGATATCGTTACCATAAATTACTTAAAGCCTTTACTAAATTTTTCCATAGATATTGAGATTTGGGTTTTAAGTTTGGTTGTACCTGTAGAAAACTTATTTCAAACGGGAATGGCACATCCTCATTTTTACGGAGATGTTGTTAACGGTGCCCGGAAATTTAGAAATGATCCATGTAAACTTGTTGCTCCTTTAAATAAACTTATTTTAAAAGGTTACCTATTCAACACTGTAATAAGATAATTGAACATTGTTTTTATTGGTATAAATATTGATTTTGTTATCAGTAGAATAAAAACTAACTAAATATTACTAGTATGTTATATACATATACATTTTCATGGATCTACAATCTGTCGATACCTGTAACTTGGCGTTGCACTAGGTCATGCTTTTCTCTGGCTGTTTATGACGTCTTTACACTAAATCCATTGTATGTTGGATGTGTACGGATTGATTGTTTAGTCTTAGAGGCATACTTTTTTTATTAGTTGTTAGTGGCTTTGAACTAGCTGTCAGATAACTGTGAGTACTCTCAGATCTGTTTATTTTGTATTTTTGTGTTGGGATGTATAAGTACCCGGCCACGTCCACTTGTACTTTTTGTCTATCTGATGAGTTAAGCCTTTTTCAACTGATTTTTATAGTTCGTTCTTATGTTGTACTGTTATACCACTGTCCCAGGATAGGGGGAGGGTTGGGATCCCGCTAACATGTTTAACCCCGCCACATTATTTATGTATGTGCCTGTCCAAGTCAGGAGCTTGTAATTCAGTGGTTGTTTTTTGTTTATGTGTTACATATTTGTTTTTCGTTCATTTTTTTCATAAATAAGGCCGTTAGGTTTCTCGTTTGAATTGTTTTACATGGCTTATCGGGTCCTTTTATAGTTGACTATGCGGTATGGGCTTTGCGCATTTTTGAAGGCCGTACAGTGACCTGTAGTTGTTAATGTTTGTCTCATTTTGGTCTTTTGTGGATAGTCGTCTCATTGGCAATCATACCACACCTTCTTTTTTTTTATATATAATGCATGATAGAGGCCATGCATACCTGTACATCTGTTACAATGGCCCTTGGAAAGACTCTCCTTGTAGAATCTAGTAGACGATATCAAAGTTGCACTGCAGTAGATACACACTGGAGACCTGGTACTCAGAAGACAGATTTGTACAGTCCAGGATATCAATGCTATTATGCGTGGATAGTCTATAACCACCTCTTGTACACTGGACTATGAGGGCCTTTCCTGAGGGGTCAATCAGCAACACATAATTCGTACTATATGAGATATACTAGGGGGATCTAAAGCTAGAATAGTGTGGGTCTAGGATATCTATGCTATGGTGCAGGGTAAGGGTCATAACTAAAAGGACCAACGTGCATTACCGAAGTTGTAGTATAATAAAAATACACGAGGATGAGATAAGCGTATAGAAACGAATCAATGTATATCTCATATGAATATATAAGTGTTTGTTGAATGTAGCTAGTTCCCTGTGTGTATATACCCAGTGTAGTTGGTTTGTTTGTAAGAATCAGGTGTGTTAAGGTAGTTGATTACCTGTGTGTATATAGACTTTGTAGTCTATTAGTATGTGAGATTCTAGTGTGTAAGGGTAGTGATTTACCTCTGTGTATTCTATAAAGGTAGTAGGTTTCCGGTCATTTTTCAAACTGCAAAAATGAGCAATTTTAGTGATTAAAAGTTATATTTTGAAATCGTATGTGCCCTATTTCCTTATCACTGAGTTTCATGTTTAATGATCAAGCGGAAAGCAATGTAGTCATTTCCACCTGAAAAATCATATGTAGTAGGTTTCACCCGCAAACCTGTATGTGTGTGTGTGTGTGTGTGTGTGTGTGTGTTTTTTTGTTTTTTGTTAATATATATTCCTATTTATTATAACTTTTTTTACTCATTTATTTCGTTGATCTCATGCATGTGAATTTCAAATAATTTTATTTTATTTTCACAATGCTCCAAATATGTTTCATAAAGTCTATAAATTTATTTATTTGTAATTGTTGTGTTTGTTTTTGAATTTTATTGTCTCTCTCTATATATATATATTTATTTTACAGATATCATTTGCAATAAAATAAAAATTATATAATATTTGCTTCTTACATGGTTTTCCTTTATAGCAGAACCGGTTTTTTCAGAATTGTGGTTCTGTGGTACCTTTTAACATGCTCACAGGAAAAACAAATGAGGTAGATAAGAACCACGCATCCTTATTCTGTATACATTTACTAACGTGGTATATCTTGATACACCACACGTTGATACAATTTGTCTCGCCAAATATTTAAATAGAAAATTCAACCATTATAACTTATGAATCGACGAGACATCTTCGTACGGAAATTATTATTGTACATTAAATAAGACAACTAGTATATCAACCACGGATAAACATAGCTGACCTTTGATAAGTTGCGATAAGCTAAAAATATTTGGATACACTTCCTATGTACTTATACAATAAAATTTACATGCTGTCTCATTGTATGTGTTGATTGCAACACAATACTACGTGTTTTTAAGCGGAACATTTGCTTCCAGGTGTTTGAAAATAAAAAAAAAAAATAAGAAAATAAATCACGCAATAATCCTCCATAGAATCGTTGTATTAGTTTTAACTTATGGATATCTTATGAAAGTCATAGATACTTCTAAAATTGATGCACTTCTTATCAATTCCTCATACAAATTCGATTATTCGTTTCCCGACAAGCTCGGAGTATTTATTTCATGCATGGACTTGTTGGATGTGTTAAATTGTGTAATAAGATCAGAGGTTTAGCTGAATTGAATTTCATATTCATGCAATGATCAAGTAGAATGTGCAACCATTAGACAACAGTTGACTGTCCCTCTGGTATTTTTCGTCCCTCTTTTTTTTTGAGACATAAGTGTTTTGACAAATTTTGCTCTTTCCTTTTGTTTTGACTATGGTTTTTTTCCTGTGATTTTATTTATTGATTGCACCTACATATCTTTCCTCTTTTTAAAATGTGTTTAATAGTTTGATAGTCTAGAAATATTAACTGCAACCGGAAAAGGATGCTATAAATTATAACACATTATAATATATTTTAATAAATTTTGCAAAAAGTCAGTAATGAAAACATCAGAAGATAATTTAAGAAGAATACTTTACTTAGTGAGAGCATGCACCTATCCCAAAAAGCAAGAAAACCAAATTATTTCGATGCTCCATGAATATGTGACCCATTTAGATCGCAAAGTCATCCCACCATCTTAGACAGTGGCGTACGATAAGAATGAAAAGTAGAGAGGGTCCGGACAAACTTCTGAATGTATTAAACCCTTGATCTGCTACGTAAAAGTTCAGGCAGTCCCATGCTTAAATATAACTATATTGAACTATCTTCTTACCTAGGGTTGCTTAAGTTGTCATTTCTAAATCACATTTACATGTTTTAACGTATGTGTGTTGCCATCTTCTTCGTACCCTTTAAAGTTGAGAGTACGAACAGAAAGTTAAACGAGCGTATCTTAATTTTCCTATTGTGATATTTTTCTTTTGATGTAGAAATATTTCATCAAAACTGGCATAGGGAATTAATATTTACCATAAGCTTGAATGTCCGTTATAGACGATTTTTTTTTATGGAATCTATTGAAAAAAAAGACTTCTGTATATCATATTATCGTTTCTCTTTAGCTTGCGAGTTTTGTTCTCTGTTTGTGGTATTATCCATCTCTTATTTATCCTTCCTGAAAACGATGTACACCCTCCCGGAGTACAATTAACACCCATATGTATTGTTTCATGTTATTCAAACTTTTGTTTACCGAGTAGTGTTTTGTGGATACTTGATTGTCTATTCGTTTTTTTTCTTTAGATAATCATGTTGTCTGTCTTACATTAAAATCGAGTTTTTGCGTCGACGGATTTGTTTTTTAAAAGAATGTATATTCTTCCTCTTTTTTTTGGAACATTTGAAAAATGTCTATTTCTGTTAATGGCAGTTGCTATCTCATACTTCGTTTCTGAGTGTGATGCATTTAGTGTTTCTGTTGTGTTGTTGTTCTCCTCTTATATTTGATGTGTTTCCCTCAGTTTTAGTTTGTAACACGGATTAGTTTTTTTCTCAATCGATTTATGAATTTTGAATAGCGGTTTACTACTGTTATTTAGAACAATTTAGCAGTATCAGAAGTGTAAGTCAAAGAGTTCAACAGGATTGCCTTTGTCTTTTTATTCTTAGCCATGACGTTGTCAGTTTATTTTCAATCTATGAGTTTGACTCTCTCTCTGGTATCTTTCGTCCCTCTTTCAAGAAATTCTACCTACAAAAACTTCAGAAATATAATTCTAAACCAGATTATTTTCTCTTTCTGAAGAATTGTGTAACTATAGAGAACATCAATGATAAGAGGCAGATCATTTTCATGCAATACTGGTCTTCAAAATTTCGACAATCCAATATAAAAGTCTTAAAATTCTGAAATTTGTTTGTTGACCCTGCTCTTCTCTGAAACTAGATAACAACCCTAGGATCATTTTAGATTTAAGAGTCCAATTCATACTTTTAAGATGAATTTCAAAAACTACCTTCAGTTGACTTGTCGTGAATAATTGTGATATTGAATCTAATAGAAAATTGCGGTTTTCTTTTGTTTTGATTGTTTTTGTTTCTTTTATATCAATAAACAGCTTGAAAATCAAGTCAAAACTTATATATGTCACTCAATGTCATAAAAAAATATTTCCCCATTTTCATTACAAACTAATAAGCAATCAGATTGTTTGTCCCAAATCACCCCTATAAGAGATTGCATTCCGTCAACTTCCGACAAAAGTTTTCTGTAATGTTTTCCGTCGGGTAAAATAACGACAACGATATGCTTATACGCGTATCAAACATAAACGTTTCCTTTCCCGTCTAATGCCATAGAAAACAGGTTAGACAATTCGCCGTCGTCATCATTAAATTCCCAAATAAGTTTCCCGTCTAAGTCTAGACAGTTTATGCTAGGAGTTGTAGACCCACGTGCGTGAAACATAGGTTCACCTATAAATAATTTACCATCCTCAATTATGAGGGTCGAAACACGTTTGATGTTCGGAAGTGAGATAGTGCGCACTATATTTCCTTCCTTTCTCATAACTTCTAGACGGTTGTCCATAGAAAGGACATAGACATCATCGTTGTTACATGCTATTCCTTCTGGTGTTATGATGCATTTCCCAAATTTTTCTTCTACTTTTGTAATCGTATTTAAAATGGCAATACGGTCTATACTGACGTTATTGTTAGAATAAGTGATTCCAACGTGTTCTTTATCGATGACTGTTAAATTAAATGGTTTACTTGACAAATTGAAACGATCTTCACGAGTTCTGTCCATATTTTGCAAAATCAAACCATTAGAATTAAAATCAGCAATCAATAGCTTGTTGTTCATAATTATACAACAGTAAGTTATGAAATCACTCTCTGTCTGCTTTATCTTTTGGCGCAATATGGCTTTGGATGGTAACGTTGCCGAGTCTGCAAAATACACAATCCACTGAAATGTTGTGATAGTTATAATAATGTACGATATACTCATTAAATCATGTAGTCATTTAGGCTCGATCAGTACCTACGTAGATATGTGTATGAGTTTGACTATGAGGCAAGATGCTAATAACATAATGGCACTTTTTGCATTTTTGATTAAGTGAAAGGTTTTTTTTTTATTTGAACTTTTGTTAGCATCAAATTGTAATAATGATATACTCTAGAATGAAGGTTTTAACAATAAAATAAACTTTTGTAAAGTGTTTAATTAAACCATGTGTCTCGCGTGCAATGACTGCTACTAATGTCCGTAAAAAAAACCACTTCAAATATTTATTGTCATAACATCATACATTTATAGCTTGTGACACTACATAACAAAAACATTATAAACATTAATAAGCATGATTAAAATAAATATTTCAAAAGACCCCTGTCCTCAGTTCTATAGACTGTTGAAAAAATTATCCGATCTTATTTACCTATATGTGAGATCTTGGGATGAATATATATGTGATATTATCTATGATGTCGTGCACAAAGCTGAGTCCACAAACGTAACGTCTTCAATTCATTTACGAAGTCGGCATCCCCCCCCCCCCCCCCCCCCAGAAAACAAACGTGTAACAAAAAACACTGGACACTGAATTTATCACATAACGTTAAAAATCAACATGTTTCTTTTTTTTCGAACAACAACGTGCAGAAAATCTACATTCTAGAAATAGAAATATTGAGAGCAGAGTAATGGAGAAAAAGTGACTATGTCGTGGGCCCCATTTAGAAAATAGCGTTAAAACGTCATTTCTTTAAATTGTAAAAAGGTAGCTGGACATTATAAAAAGCAGGTGTTCAGCTTGGACAATCGAATCATTCGAGTTATTTTGCAACACAAAAATAGCAATTACATATTTTTCTAATTTGATGAATTTGTATTAATTTTAGGTCAGAAACTCTATTTTTTGCTTATTTAATGTTACAAGTTACATATTTTTTGCCGTTTTCTCTACGTTAGTTTCAACCCGTACGCAAAAACACAGTTATGTACACATCGAAAATCTCACAAAAATAAAAATATGGTACATTTAGTAAGAATTTAACTAAAGTAATGAAGTTAATAAAAATTTTTTATACAAATATGTTAATGATCACTTTGTAGCTATATTCCGTTCCGAAAACTAGTCTTCCCTGTTCATTTACGAAATCAGCATCGTGATTCTGTTGCTGATACAAACAATTTAAAATGGCTGAGTCCTCCGGGTGTCAAAACACAATTGTCACGTCTTCTATGCCTCCTTACTCTGACATCTTTTTTGAAGATTTCAAAATAACTTAAGAGACTATGGACATCAATTCATTCTTATGAAACTGAACATGTATCTACCTTTCGTCGATCATTTGATAGCAGAGTTGAATACAAGACTTCTGACAGCAGAGCCACGTTATGTCGCACAAAAGTTAATCCCAAAAAACATTGACCAACTTACTTTAGCTGTTGGGGACATAATCTTTAATGAAATGCAGATGATGCCCATGTTACAAAAGACGAATTTCAAGATCGAAATTCGGAGATGGTAAGCAAAATGGACTGGATATTTTGATAACATTCCTAACAAGCTGCAGGAAACAATTAATGTTATAAACCGAGGATACCCGGGAATCTTGCAGATACTTAATGTATTTGCATGTATGCCGGTCTCAACGGCAACGCGGGCAGAACGGTTCTTTAGTACCATGAGAAGAGTGAAGACCTAGTTGAGAAATACAATGAAAACGAATGTTTACCTAATCAAGCCATTTTAACCCACTACACATAAGAAAAGAAAAAAACAAATTGTTAAGCCAACAGTACTTTCTCTGATTATTCATTTCCAAAGTTGACTTGTTTCTCCTGAAAGTAAGATTTCTGTGAGGTCATTTTAAGTCCTCGGAAATTGCGAGAATGCAGGATTTTGCCCCATTTACCCCCAGAGCTTCGGCTGTATGACTACCTTCTCCGGCATTGTGTACACATGAAAATTGCCTAGCTACGCCCCTGAATTATATAAACTACTGTTTTAAAAAAATAATTATTTTGAAACTGAAAAGTGAACTCCCTTAACCACTGAAGAGTCCTTTTTTATCAATAAAATACGGAAAGCAATAAACAATATCGCAAAATTTGCTACGGTTACATTTGCATACAAAGAAACTTACCGAGTTTGTACCAACACATGAAGAGCAACACGACGGGTGCAACATGTGGAGCAGGATCTATTTTTTGAAGTATTGTTTGGTATTCCATTGTTTGTCTGTTTGTCTTTTCTTTCTTAGTCATGGCGTTGTCAGTTTGTTTTCGACTTATGAGTATGAATGTCCCTCTGGTATCTGTCGCCGCTCTGTTAGACCAAGATTCGTAAAATCCGACAAGGGTTTGACATAGTAATTGAGTTCTTATAAAACGACTATTAATGGTTACGTGTATGACTCACTTGAACTTAACGTGTATGCAAATTCCTTTATGTTACAATATATGACGGTCCTATGTATGCAGATCCATCAAATTATTATTGACAATGCTGTCACATGCGCATTGTCAAGAAGTAAACGACTCATAATTCTGAAACGTGATAACCAGTATTCATAAGCTTTTTAGCTCACCTGGCCCGAAGGACCAAGTGAGTTTTTCTCATCACTTGGCGTCCGTCGTCCGTCATCCGTCGTCTGTCGTCCGTCGTCGTCCGTTGTCCGTCGTCGGTCGTCCGTCGTCGTTAACTTTTACAAAAATCTGCTCCTCTGAAACTACTGGGCCAAATTTATCCAAACTTAGCCTCAATCATCATTAGGGTATCTAGTTTAACAAATGTGTCCGGTGACCCGGTCAACCAACCAAGATGGCCGCCATGACTTAAAATAGAACGTAGGAGTAAAATACAGTTTTTGGCTTATAAGCATTTAGAGCAAATATGATATAAATAAATTTGTTTATCAGGTCAAGATCTATCTGCCCAGAAATTTTCAGATGAATCGGACACCCCATTGTTGGGTGGCTGCCCTTGAATTGGTAATTTAAAGGAAATTTTGCTGCTTTTGGTTTTTATCTTGAATATTATTATAGATAGAGATAAACTGTAAACAGCAATAATGTTCAGCAAAGTAAGATTTACAAATTAGTTAACATGACCAAAATGGTCAGTTGACCCCTGTAGGAGTTGTTGCCCTTTATAGTCAATTTTTAACCATGTTTCGTAAATCTTACTAATCTTTTATTACAAAAATCTTCTCTTCTGAAACTACGGGGCCAATTAAATCCAAACTTGGCCGAAATCATCATTGGGATATCAAGTTTAAAAAATGTTTTCGGTGACCCGGCCAACCAACCAAGATGGCCGCCATGGCTAAAACTAGAACATAGAGGTAAAATGCAGTTTTTGGCTTATAACTCAAAAACCAAACATTTAGAGCAAATATGACAGGAGGTTAAATTGTTGATCAGGTCAACATCTATCTGCTCTGGAATTGTCAGATGAATTGGATAATCGGTTGTTACCCCTGAATTGGTAATTTTAGAGAAATTTTGCCGTTTTTTGTTATTATCTTGATTATTAGTTTAAATAGAGATAAACTGTAAACAGCAATAATGTACAGCAAAGTAAGACCTAAAAATAAGTCTACATGACCAAAATGGTCAATTGACCCTCTAAGGAGTAGTTGCCCTTCATAGTCAATTTTTAACAATTTTCATAAAATTTGTAAATTTTCACTAACATTTTCCTCTGAAACTACGAGCCAAGTTCATTATAGATAAAGAAAATTGTAAGCACCAGGAATGTTTAGTAAAGTAAGATCTACAAACACATCACCATCACTAAAACACAATGTTGTCATGAATCCATCTGTGTCCTTTGTTTAATATTCACAGACCAAGGTGAGCGACACAGACTCTTCAGAGCCTCTAGTTTTAATAATTCATTGTTTAGATTAATTATGATTCATCTCAATTTAACGTTACATGTTCTAAATACGAACCCATGGCTTAGGATATGAAAGTTAATAAAATCCAGTCGTCAGTAAGCTGTAATATCTTATTTACTGAAAAAGAAAAGTAAAAAGAAACATATTTTTTTTTTATCTAATTGCAGTACCGGATGACAGATGCTACAGTGTGTCATAGCAAACTTCTGGAAAAGTACATGATGTATCCGGTGGCAAATGCTAATGTGTTACTGGGAACAACTATAGTACTACATTAGTACATGTACTTACATCATCGCATGACAGATGCTAGAACTTCTAAAAAAGCAGTATCGCTGTGTTGTAGACCCATTAGTGGCCTCCAGTTGTTGTTTTTGCTCTATGGTCGGGTTGTTCTCTCTTTATACCTTCCCTATTTCCATTCTCAATTTCATACATATATCTTCATGCTGTACCGGGTGATAGATGCTAGTGTGTCATAGGGAGCTTAAAAAAAGTACATATACCTACATGCAGAACCAGATGACCGATGTTAGTGCGTCTTAGAGAACTTTATAAAAGTACGTAATATTTATACCTACATGCAGTACCGTGTGACAGATGCTTGTGTGTCGTAGAGAAATTTATAAAAGTATAAACATGTATATCTATATGTTGTACCGGGTGAACAAAGTAACTAAAGTACGTCATCTGGAACTTTACAAAAGTACATCCGTCTACATGCAGCACCGAATGACAGTTGTTGGTGTCATTTGGCACAACAACTACTAATCGTCAATTTGTCCCTATGTTCTATTTTTTTAGCCATGTTGGCCGTATGAGTTTAAACATTTTTATTATAGAGGATTGGGTAACAAGTTATTGCAACTTATATCAATCCCTTTCAACTTTGCGGGTCCGAGTGCTGCCTTTTATCGACAATAGCCTGCTCTATTTTTCGAAATCTACAAGAGTGTCTTTGACGTGCAAGAGTTGACTCTCTCTCTTATCACGGGCCAGTCATTTATCGTCCCCTCCTGATGGACTATAATTGTTTCTCAAGACCATACTCGCTAATGGTTTCATGTTGGCCGTCTTTGTGGGCAGGTGGGGTCGTCGGACACATTTTAAAAACTACATACACTAATGATGATTGCTAAAGTTTTGATAAAGTTTTGTCAAATTTGGCATAGTAGTTGTTTTGCAAAAGTTAACGACGACGGACGACGGACACCAAGTGAGGAGAAAAGCTCATTTTCCCTTTTTGGTATGAGACATACATACAAGTATCCATGGTTAAATAGTGTGGTTATTTTTAGCTTTTTTAAAAATGAACAAGTCTTGAATACCTACTATACCTTGCGTTTGCCTTCTGATGCTTTAAATATTATAGTTTTAGAATTTCTGACGTACATTCACATCTTATGCAGACGATAACGCCTGCTTTAACTACACAATCATAGCACACTTAATAACAACAGTAAGAAAATATAATAACATAATGAGAAAATATCAATATTATACATAATTTGAACTTTTGACATTGGGTTATTGCCAAATTGCAATAACCTCAGGTATTTGTATATACTACTTTTTAAGCTCAATAATCACTATAATAACAACCAATTCATGCAAGTATGATGATACATTTTTGTACAATAATTATTCAAAAAAATAAAGATTTGGTAGGGACCTTTATTATATATATAATACAATCATACAATATACCGCCTTGATGTTAAATACATCAGATGTACTTTTTAATATTAACCCTCGACATCAATTACTAAGTTTAACATAATATCTTGTAAAATATAAAGTAAAATACATTTGCGGCTTACCTGTGTTAAAAAGGGAGTTTTCCACAGATTTATAAATATTCTTCAGTAAGCAATATTTATTGAATAGTTTATAGCTTCATCTCACTTTCACTTTTACTTTATATATATACATACATACACATGTATCATCGCATCATGTATCACATGAAAGAAAGATAACTCTAGTTTCTTTTTAAAGGAATATACCGGAATAAAAATTGCACTACCAATATCTCGATATAAGCCGATGGCGATGGTAAAGCCGTTCGGAGAAAACAAAAAAGGTGTAACAAAAAAAAAAGATAAACTCGAGACTAGGTTCTTGTCAAAATATCAAACTTGTCATTAAATGACATTTCCCAAATTTCCAACAAAATATTTTGTATATATTAATGGTGGCATACGTTTAAACAAATAGTATTGTGACAAAAAAATCCCTGTCAAACTTGTTTTTCGTTACCTATATTTTGTTATAAATTAGAGTGTTAGTTTTCTCGTTTGATTTGATACACATTTTCATGTTCGATAATTTTATAGCTGCCTAAACTGTATAGTTTACGGCCTTTTCTCATTATTGAAGGCCGTGCGGTGACCTATAATTGCTTTTATTCCTCTGCATGTAGATTTTGATGGTGAAATCAAAATTTGATAGGTTGAAACTATCACACGTGACGTCGAACAAAACTTCATATTCCCCTCTGAGTATCATAATCCCCTTTGAACATCATATTCCACTCTGTAGAACGGGACTTCTTGTATGACGTTACGCGCGGTTAAAGTGCATACCGTTTTGAAGGTGGATTTATCAAAATAGCGTTAGAAATGTCATTACCGCGTTTAAATTTATCATATTCCAGCGTTAAAAATAAAAAGAATATCAATTTACGTTTGATCCGTAATGTTTATCAATGTTTATGATTTATGGCATGGTATTGGTTGCAAAAATTCGATATTTTTCATTCAAATGCAATATTTTATATTTAATTGGTATATTTCTTCATTAAATGCAATATTTTTTCATTTGAATGGTATATTTTTTTATTTAGATGCAAGATTTTTTATTTAAATGATATAATTTTTCATTTAAATGGTATAATTTTTCTTTCAAATGTTATAATTTTTCATTCAAATGGTATAATTTTCATTCAAATAGAATATTTGTTATTCAATTGGTATAAAAAATAATTTGCATGCAATATTTTTTTATTCAATTGGTATAATAAAATTGAGAATGGAAATGGGGAATGTGTCAAAGAGACAACAACCCTACCAAATAAAAAACAACAGCAGAAGGTCACCAACAGGTCTTCAATGTAGCGAGAAATTCCCGCACCCGGAGGCGTCCTTCAGCTGGCCCCTAAACAAATAGATACTAGTCCAGTGATAATGAACGCCATACTAATTTCCAAATTGTACACAAGAAACTAAAATTAAAATAATACAAGACTAACAAAGGCCAGAGGCTCCTGACTTGGGACAGGCGCAAAAATGCGGCGGGGTTAAACATGTTTGTGAGATCTCAACCCTCCCCCTATACCTCTAACCAATGTAGAAAAGTAAACGCATAACAATACGCACATTAAAATTCAGTTCAAGAGAAGTCCGAGTCTGATGTCAGAAGTTGTAACCAAAGAAAATAAACAAAATGACAATAATACATAAATAACAACAGACTACTAGCAGTTAACTGACATGCCAGCTCCAGACTTCAATTAAACTGACTGAAAGATTATGATTTCATCATATGAACATCAGGCACAATCCTTCCCGTTAGGGGTTTAGTATCATACCATCATAACATATATGAGAAGAACATAACCCGTGTCATGCCAACAACTGTTTTAAGAATAAATGTGTTTAGTTCCGATGCAAAGACCTTATCAGTGACTCAATATTAACGCCAAAATATGCAATCTTTAATGACTTG
This sequence comes from Mytilus edulis, assembly GCA_019925275.1. Classification (NCBI taxonomy): domain Eukaryota; kingdom Metazoa; phylum Mollusca; class Bivalvia; order Mytilida; family Mytilidae; genus Mytilus; species Mytilus edulis. Next base: position 84,820,564 of record CM034360.1, on the reverse strand, counting down.
ACAACAGTATCGTAATTATATCCCTTCTTAATAAGTCTATTCAAAGGTTTTGTTAGTTTCTGAGGTGAATACTGACACCTTTGTGCTTTATAAAGAATATTTCCATAAAAAATTGGATGTGAAATACCTGAACGTATTAGAAGTCTGCATGTTGAGCTATATTTACGAATGATGTCTTTATACCGATGATAAAATTTAGTAAATGTTTTGACTAGTTTGTGATATCGAAAACCCTGGTGTAATAATTTTTCAGTAATACATAAATTTCTCTCGTTAAAATCTAAAAAATTGTTACATACACGAGCGAATCGTACAAGTTGAGATATATAAACACCGTAAGATGGTGACAAGGGAACGTCACCATCTAAAAACGGATAATTAACGATAGGAAATGAAAAATCATCCCTTTTATCATAAATTTTAGTATTCAGCTTTCCATTAGTGATAGTTTTTTTTTATTTATAAGCAATAATTGCATTATGCGAAATTCTTTGACGTCTTAAGGTCAAATTTGCAACAACGTTTGTGATTGGTCGATAATTGTTTGGATTTCTCCCTTTCTTTCTAAATATGCGCGACCAATAATTAAAAAAAAAACGCTTCAGAATATCGCCCCTCTAACTTAATCTGATGCTCGTGTGAGTCCTGCACTTGCTGTTTTATTAAAATCTTGTGGTCCTACATTTTTTTTGTAACTAGTATTTATATTGCAAAATTTCGATATGGTCACAACGTTCGGGCCACTTTTCAAAAACTTCCATTATATATAGATATATATGCAAGTACACCTTTTTTTTTTAAAATACATGTAGATCAAACTTTAAATAGTTTTACACTAGTCATTTTTTGGGGCCCTTTATGGCTTTCTGTTCGGTTTGAGCCAAGGATCCGTGTCGAAGACCGTACTTTGACCTATACTAGTTTACATTTACAAATTTTGACTTTGATGTAGAGTTTTCTCACCGGCACTCATACCACATCTTCTTATATCTATATACAACGTAAACTTAGACGTTTCTCAGACTGTTTTCTTTTTTTTAATCCTTTGCCGCGCGTTGCGACTGTTTAATAACTTAATCTTTAAGAACAAGATTGATTTCAGTTCTAGTTGTTGAATTGGCTTTGAGCAAATTTCCAGTAATTACAAATACTCTTATGTCGGTGTAACCCTCTTTTCGCCCCTTTTTTATTTTTGATATTTTAATCAAAAATTTAAAATATCAAAATTTCAAAAAGTGAATTGCACGTTCAGTTAAGTATTTTAAAAGTTTGATCAAATATCTAAGCTATCAAATTTATAACGATATTTAAAATTTTAATACCCTAATTATTTGGTTAAAATTTCAAAATTTCAAAACTTTTACACAATTTGGAATTTTGATATTTTAAAACTTTGATCAAAATTCCAAAAATCTAGAATTTCAAAACTTTTTAAAACTTTAAATTGATAAGTGTTATACGGACCCAAATGAGATAAGCTTCAAAAGAGCCGTCGTGTAGTGGTAAGTGCATCGAAAAACTATTACAAGGGTTCCGGGTTCGATACCCGTTCCGGGGAGAAAATATCAGGAACTGAATTTTCTGCTCTCCCATGACATCATTTGCGAGTATTGTCTTGACGAAACAATGATAGTCCGTCGGAAGAGGACGATAAATGGCTGACCCATGTTAAGTGAGAGCCATACCTCTTCACTTAAAAGACACCCTTGTAGATTTAAAAAAAAAAGAGTAGGCTAATGCATGCTTATGCCGCTCCAAGGCAGAACTTGCACCTGCAAAGTGGAAAGGGATCAATACATATTACAATAACTTGTTTCCCAATCCACTATAAATGAATATGCTTAAACTAAGCTTCAAAGGTAAATTTAGAAAAAAATAAAATAAACGAATGTGTTCCGTAAAAACGTCTGTGTTAATGGACATCATTAACCAAAATGAATTACTCTATATCTAAAATACAATCCATATCTTAACTATAAATAGACAGTTGTCTTTGAATAAGATAGTCATTCTTTATTTTTCTATTGTTATAGAGAACTTTATAAAAGTACATATTCCTATATGAAGGACCGGATGACAAATGCTAGTGTGTCATAGGGAACTTTACAAAAGGAAGTTGGGTATGAGTGCCAATTAGACAACTCTCTATCCAAGTAACAATTTATAAAAGTAAACCATTATAGGTCAAGGTACACCTTCAACAAGGAGCCTTGGTTCACACCAAACAGCAAGCTATAAAGGGCCCCAAAAATTATTAGTTTAAAACCATTCAAACGGGAAAACCAACGGTCTAATCTATATAAAAAACAAGAAACAAGAAACGAGAAACACGTATGAACTACATAAACTGACAACAACTACTAACACCATTTTGTTCTAATATTTACTTGTCCATGAGTTTGCATTACAATATGAGGACTAATGCGCTCAATATTTATGATACATTTATAATTATGTGTATATCTGGGTTCTATAAAGTTAAACATAGGGTAAGATATAAAGAAAGCTGTGGAAATTGAGGGAAAAAATGGTTGAATATTAAGGGATTTTAAATTTGCGTTCTGACACCTAAAGCAGACACAAATCTCTTGTTAGCAACATTTCCTTTGCCAGTTAAAGGGGCACTAGCAACGAGACATATAAAAAATCTAAAGTATGATTTTTTTTTGGTTCAATCAGTAATGAAAGTGAAATAGTGAAGTACTTATTTTCTTTTATCAGCTAAATTAGTTCAATTTTGTCAAATAAAGCGAATAAACATTGATATTGAATTATACTCACTTGTAAGTGAAAAAGTCGACCTCATTGGACCCTTATTCATGTGAACTCCAATTTAACCCCGTAGAAAGAGATAGAATACGCATGCATTGCCCGTGTATGGTTATTTAAAGGAAAAGAATATCAACATTGAAAGTAAAACAAAGGTAAATAATTTGATTGACTAATTCGATCCACAAAAAATCTTTCTTATAAAGGTAAATACGACGATCAAGATAAATTTATAATTTATAAAACAAAATTTAACAGACCTATAAAAATCTAATTGCACGAGTTGCTTAATCTATTTATATCTCTGTTTATGTTGACATGGCTTATATGGTCATAGAAGGTCAACTCGATAGTTAACTAGATGGCGTCTTGGCTTAATTTTTTACCAAACGAAGCTACATCTTATTGAGACCATGTCCTGTTAATTGTTTATTTTATAAATTTGATAGTTTGGAAAAATGTTTTACATTGTTTTAAACAATATATTAGAATTTGAGTCAAATCGGTGAACATGAATTTGGCAACTAGTGCTCCTTTAAGACTTAAATGTTAAATGATTCATAAAGATTCCATCATTTTGATTGAAGATTTTAATGGCGTTTCAAAGTGACGTTTTATGTTTCAAAAATAAAACGCTTTGAACACCAATGATCGCCCGTGCTCTCCAACGACATATAATCACAAAAAAATGCATTATTGTCTGCTCTATGGTCGGGTTGTTGTCGCTTTGACAAATTCCCCATTTCCTTTCTCAATTTTATTATGATATTTCAAATAAAAACAAACGGACTGCTTGATTTAGCACGTGATTTCTTGTTTTTTCCTTGAATTTAAGTATAAGAATTTTAATTTTATTCGAATAGGTCTACTGTTAGAGCGTTGACTGGTTCCACATTAATGTATGAAGCGCTTAATTTTGCCAATGATACAGAATGTGCTTCGGTGAACGCTTTATATACCCTAACAGACTGTCAGTTACTACAAATAGACGATTTCAAATAGAATTTTTTAATCAAAATGAAAGTAATATATATCAATGTCTATCTTATTGGATACTTCGAGCCATTTTCACACCATTATGCTTTAAGTATCTTTCAGTGAATATCTGGACTTCATTATTAGCCGCAACTCCATGATATCTTTTTAACTTTGAAGTCAACAATGAAAGGATTAATATATATTCTATGTATTACAAATATTTATTGCATATTGAAGTCATTTTAGCGAATACATTACTGTCGAAACTATTGTTATTAAAGTAAGATCTTATAAAAACATAATGGCAATTAGACAAAACGAGAAGATAAGTCTTGTACATACTTTTATTCGCTTTGCTTAAAGTAAAATTGTCAAAACATACAAAACAGTCAGGAAGAAAAACAAACACAAGAATAAAGATCCATCCGTAATAATACCATGCCATACCATGCATATGGAACGATGCAATTTTCAACATTGAAATTAATTCGAATTGTTAAGTTATCTCTTAAAAAAATACACCAGTTTATAAAGTTTAATTTTCAGAGAAAAAAAAATTAAGAACAATATCTTTTGTATACATATGATTAGGCACATATCTATATATCAAATGTTTACTTTACCTGAAGCAATAATTTCTTTCACTTGTGTCGATAAGATATGTTCCTTTTAATGGACAGTGTTACACGCATATAATGAACCCTGGGTGAACTTATGGACTTGTTAGGTTGTGACCGATCATACGAAATTACCGTTCAGTATGTCCTTTTTTATATAAAATTTCAAATAAGTCATTCATAATGTCTTCCAGAAAATGTACAGCATACGACTTAACGCTACAATGCTTAAAATTGGTTTCGGGGCAGATTTTTTTTTCTAAATCAGACTTGTCCATCTGTTGTAAGTTTTATGTAGTAATTTGTTCAACCGATGCTGACCATTGTGTTTGAAACCCGAAGAATACGAAGATGCACATCCATTGGCATGTATGTTCTTATGTTCAGCATAAGAAATGTAGAATTTCACCACTTCTTGAACGTCATAGGAAGTTAATTGTTTCAGTTTACGAAATATTATCGAAAGAACATCATCATATGTCATGACAAAAACTCAAAGACTGCTCATTTCGGATTTTGAATAAATCGTTAATTTAGTGCCCTCATGAAGTCAGTAATTATATGACTATGAATTTGACAATATATTACCCAAGGCAGATAATCCACTGACCGTTAAGACTTAATCTGAAGCAGTTATGTTTGCGGTTTTGATTTATGTATCAGTAGTGGAGTGACGAGTGTCAAAAAAGTCGCTGAGTTGACGATTTTAAATTACCTAAATACCTCATTAAATGTCTCTCGATTATTCATTTTTAGAAAAATGTCGTAAATATCAAATGATTATGTGGTACAAATGACGTTAAAACCAGCCATAATTGACGTTACCAAACTTGCACTGAATACCCCACTGCTGATCCGGTAGACAAATCTCATAAATAACACCTTCTATAAATTGTTATAACGAAATTGGTAAATACAGTTACTCTTGAACCTCAAAAGTAACGTTCCTATCTTAGAGTGGTATTATAAGACCTGTTAGGCACAATAAGAAATACTAGCTGTTTCTACTTGTAATGATTCTAAACTCATCTTGCACATAAATCTCAACGTCATAAGTAGCGTGACGTTACAATACATACATAGCGGTACCGCGAACGTCTAATGAACACAGTCCTGAACATCCTGGTGGCCCGCGAATGATAATTTAAGCAATAAATAAAGAAAAATTCTTAAAATGAAATAACTATTGTCTCTCAAATGAAATAAAACTTTAACTATTTACACTTAAACAGTCTTTATGTTTTATGGAACGGTTGAATCCAACTTTTGATTTTCTCCTTGGCATCAGTTTTAGCTTTTCTAGTTGAAGTAATAGTATTGTCACTAGAATCACACGGACTATCTGTTGATAAGAGTTCAAGTGGATATAGCTTACTTATCGGTCTAGATGTCGTACCATTTTTAGTGCGTAAAATGGCAGACCTACAAAGTCCATCTCTCCCATAAACTAACTTAACGATAATCGCTATATTCCACACTGTCCTTGGGGTATCATCATGAATCTGTACAATGTCACCCACTTTAATGATTTGGGTGTTATTTCCGGTGTTTCTATGTTGTTCCCTAAGTGAAGTGAGATATTCTCGTCTCCATCTGTTCCAGAAGTCGTGAATAATGCGTTTTTGAACACTAGATTGTCTATTTGCTGTGTAATGTGTTAAGTTTTGTACGTTCTCCTCACTGTTGAAATTAATTGTTCCTGAATACGGTAAAGTTTAATCCGTCTCCCATAGAGAAGATGAGACGGTGTAAGCGGTTCATCATCGGTAAGGTCCGTTGATACGTGGGTTAACGGACGATCATTTAATATAGCCTCTATCTCGGTCACAATTGTCTCTAGCACTCTAAACGTAACTAGTGCTCGTCCTAACACTTTCTTTATGCAATTCTTGGTCAAGCCGATCAATCGCTCCCACCAACCACCATACCATGGTGCACGCTTCGGAATAAATTTCCACTGAGTTCCATATATGTTGAGTTGTTCCTGAATAGTAGTAGATTTTGTAAGCATTTCAATTTCCTTCGCTGCTGCGGTATATGTTGTACAATTGTCAGACATCATGATTTTTGGTAACGATTTGCGGCTGGTGAATCTCCTAAACGCTAGAATGAATGTTTGTTCTGTAAGGTCTTCAACGATTTCCAAATGCACAGCTCTAGTGTTAGCGCAGGTGAATAGACAAATATATGCTTTACTAATACTGTTGCTTTTTGTTCTCACATTCAATGCTCCTGTGAAGTCGACACCGGTTACGGTAAACGGTGGTGAATCATTAAGTCTGTCGGATGGCAGTGTTGGTGGGTCGGGTGTAAAAAAGGGTCTTTCTGTAATTTTACGGCAAGTAACGCAATTACGGAGTATTGATTTCACACATTGTCGAATCGACGGAATCCAGTAAGACTGGCGAATAAATGTCACTGTACTTTCTAATCCAGAGTGAAAATTCCTTGCGTGTGCATCCATCACAATTAATTTACAAAGTCTATCTTTGTTCGGTATTAGTACTGGAAATTTAGCTGATTCATCAATAGGTGCATTGTTAATTCTCCCGCCACAACGGATAATGTTCATTTTGTCCATGTACAATCGAAGTTGCTTTACTAGCACATTTTTCTCTGATTTGTTATTTAAACACTCAATAACATCCGGGTATTTACGCAGTTGCGAATCTCGGATCCATGAAGTCGAAGCAGTCTGAATTTCATTGACACTAAGATTTCCTGTTAGTTTGTCATTATTTCTACAGTTGTTTATGAATCTGTACATGTATGCTGTTATACGCAAAAGTTTTTGGTATGATCTGTAGCGTTCTATATCCATAATTTTACTTATTCCTTCATAAGATCTGATATTCTGTTGCGGTTCACTAGTTGATTGTCCTTGCTCAATTGTAGTGCTAAGAATGTGTGATTCTTTATTCTTCCACTGTGGCCAGTTTGATTTGTCAGTGAGCCATTCAGGTCCTTTCATCCAAAGATCAAATTCTAAGAATTTCGTTGCAGTTACTCCTCTCGATAGCATATCTGCAGGATTTGAATCTGTCGGACAGTACTTCCATTGATATTCTTGAGTAATTTCGTTAATTTCCTTCACTCGATTACTAACGAAAACGGGTAATTGTTTCTCAGTAGTAAGCCAACACAAAGTTATCTGACTGTCACTCCATAATGTGACGCTTGTAACATCCAAGTACGATTTCAAATGCTTGACGAGTCTTGCGCCTATCAAAGCTGCACTGAGTTCTAACTTCGGGATTGTTAACTGTTTAAGAGGTGCCACTCGATTCTTTGACATGATAAGTACGGTTTCTTTCCCACTGACTAAATATGCGCATGCACCATAGGCTTTCAAGCTTGCATCCGTAAAAACATGTAATTCTACATTGTCTGATTTTTCTTTGAAATACGGTCTATTAATCTCCAAATGTGAACATTCATTAATATCTTGTAGTACACACTTCCATTCTGTTGTAATTTCAGATGTAAGAGGTTCATCCCAATTTAATCCTTTCTCCCACAAAGTCTGCATAAGAATCTTACTACGCACAGTAACTGGACCAATAAGTCCGAGTGGATCATAGATTTTCGACAATTGTCTTAAAATCTCTCGTTTTGTCAGTCGTGTATCTTCAATATCGGTGTATTCCGGTTTGGCGGAAGTAAGTGTGTCGTTACAAGTGTTCAATCTCAATCCAAGCACTTTTATGAGTTCATCTTTGTCTAATACGTTGTGTGAATTTGCGCGGTCTCGCAAAAGTTGAGAATTTGAAGCCCATGAGCGCAAGTTAAATCCTACACTAGTGAATAAGTCTCTTGCTGTATCAAAATATTTCAGTAATGCACTCTCTGTAGGAAAACTCGACAGTATATGATCAACATACAAATCATTCATTAAAGTGTCAGTATATTCACAACGGTTCTCTCTCAAGTGTTTTTGTAGAACGGAATTCCGTATGAATGGCGATGAAGTGGCTCCAAATAATACAGACTTAAATCGGTAAGTTGATAGTGGAGTTGATGGGTCTGTTGGTGTATCGAACCAAAAGAAACGTGTGACATCTCTATCCTGTGTCTCTAATCCAACGTTCAAGAACGCCTTCTCTATATCAGTAGTAACGGCAAATTGGTGTAAACGAAATCTTAAAAGAATGCCGACTAAGTCATTTAAATTGGGTGGAGTAGTCATCAAACAATCATTAAGACTAGGCGATTCTGGTGTTGCTTTACAACTGCAGTCGTATACGACCCTAATTTGTGTTGTAGTTGAATCTGTTCTCACAGCATGATGCGGAATATAGTGTATTTTGCTAGTTTCATCGGTCTCATTAGTAGTATCCACTTTTTCTATGAAGCCCCTTTTCTCCTGCTCTGCCATTATTTCTCCATATTTTTCAAGTAGTTTGGGTTCTTTGCTAAGTCTTCTTACTACATTTTCTGTCCTTCGTTGTGTAATGGCTTTATTTGTCGGTAACGTAGGGTGATCCTCTTTCCATGGTAACGTTACAAAATATCTGTTGTCATGGTAACGAATTTGTTTCTCTTCATAAGTCTTTTGAATATCTATCTGTTCTTCTAACTTTGTGGTGTCAATTTTCTCTGTAGCCAGTGACTCTATTTTCCAAAATTTCTCCAAGTCGTACTCATCGGTTTTTGTTGCGATCATCACGTTCATCATTGAAGCTCTCTTGTATCCATCTGTGTCAGAGTTGTGTGAATGTAGCGTTCCAGACAACAAGTATCCGATTTTTGATTGAACAGCTGTCGGTCCTTCGCCTCGGATAATATCATTCTGAACAATTGACCAGAAGTAATCAGCTCCAATTAGAATAGAAATTTCAAAGTTTTCATCTGCTGTTACTGGGTGAGCTAATTTGATTCCTGACAAATATGTAAGTTTTGCTGCTTGGCGTACATAGGTTCTCATCGGTGCTGCGATCTCTGGAACGATCAAAACTCGAATCGGCAGTTTACCATCTGTAGTTATGAGATATACCAATCATGTTCTCAAATGGCGAATTTTAGTACTATTTGCATTGTCTCCAAATCCGGATAGGTTAACGCTTTCAGTTCCAGTAGGCTTGAGTTTCAATTTCTCGGCTAATTCCTCTGTGATAAATGACCGCTGTGCGCCTTCATCAAACAATATTTTTGCATCAAGTATTTCATGTTCTGCACTTACTGGGTTAATTGCTGTCTTCAAAAGTACACGATCTGGCGATTGTGAGTGTAAAACAATGTCTGGTTCCTCCGCGTTGTGTTGAATTGTGCCTACGCTTACATCCCCTGTTGCTTTGTTGTCTTCATTTGTTTTAACATTGTCTTTGCAAATGCTGGTGTGATGACGTTTGTGACACTTGTTGCAAGTTTTTGTAGATTTACATGCGGATAAGCTATGGTGTCCTAGACAGTTGAAGCATAAGCGGTCTTTTTTCACGATTGACATTCGGCCATTGTAATCAGATACTTTAGTGCAATTAACAGACGAGTGTGGCTCCTTACAGTACGCACAGTGTGGCTTCGGTTTAGTGTTACTTGCGTTTGTATTCTTGTTACCTCTATTTCGATTACTAGAATTTGTATTTGTCAGAAAGGCGGCGGTAGCTGTAGGGGGTTCTAACTGTTCTGAAGTTTTTCCTGCATCCATAATATAAAGTTCATCGAAAATTCCACGGCGTAATTCATTCAGTTGTAAATCTGTAGATCTATATTGTCTGGCAAGATTTCTGCGGATTTCACCGGGTAGTTTGTTCATAATAATGGGCACTAAAAACGCTCCGTATGTGTCTTCACTTTGACCTAATGACTCCAAACCTCTAATGTGTATCTCAATTTCATCGTAGTAGTTTTTCATGCTAGATATCGTGTATTTAGGGGTTGGTATATCAACTAGTGCTTGCATATACTTCTGTCTTATTACATGCGATTGTCCATATCTTTCTTGCAGTAAAGAAATAGCTTTCTCATAATTTGCATGTGTAAGCGCAAACCCTGTGACGGTTTTCAATGCCTCATCATGGAGTAGTGACTCCAAATAATTAAATTTCTGAACATTTCCAAGAGTAGTGTTTTCGTGAACGGATGTCTCGTATGAATCCCAAAATGACTGCCACTGCATAATATTACCATCAAAGGTAGGAAGATTCAATTTGGGCAACTTGTTGTACTCATTTACTCTAGTGTTACTACGTGAAAACTGAGTTTCCGGTTCACGGAAGTTTGAATTACATGTATTCTGTTTAGTGTATCTCCCGGGTTGAGCAGAACTTTGTTGATCATGAGCGGGTTGATCATAACTTTGTTGATCATGAGCGGGTTGAGCATAACTTTGTTGATCATGAGCGGACTGAGCATAACTTTGTTGATCATGAGCGGACTGAGCATAACTTTGTTGATCATGAGCGGGCTGAGCAGGGGCGGAATGAGAAGGGCCGCTATAACTGACGAAATCTTTTGCATTTGTATTGAGTGCGGATGTATTGACAAGAATGAGCTTTTGTATTTGCGTTATTTTTCCATCTAATGTGTAAGCATACTCATCTGAATCGACGATCTCGGCTTCTACTTCTCCTTCATCAAGATTTTCTAGAATGTCCTCATTTAATTTTTGTAGTGTCTCTTGTTTCTTCAACACATTGTTCACAATTTTAGTTAACTCTTCAGTGTTCACGGGCTCATCTCCGTCGTCTCGGATGTCCTCAAATTTCTTCAAAAGTCGGGAAATAACACTTCTGTGTCCTGCACGTATCGAACGTAGTTTTGAACTCATCCTGGTCACGGCACCAATATCTTAGAGTGGTATTATAAGACTTGTTAGGCACAATAAGAAATACTAGCTGTTTCTACTTGTAATGATTCTAAACTCATCTTGCACATAAATCTCAACGTCATAAGTAGCGTGACGTTACAATACATACATAGCGGTACCGCGAACGTCTAATGAACACAGTCCTGAACAGTTCCTCTTGCGTGCATCTAACGTATACGGACCTATGCCGGCGTAACACGTTGGCGTATAGACCGGCGTGCACCAGACGTATAGAGAAAATTGGCAAAGTCCGTATACTGTAGTTGCGCGCCAGAGGAACGCTAAACAATCATTAAACGCGCGTTGCATAAGTCTAAAGTACGTCGAAATGCAAAGGTATACGCTTTCATGGTGAACGCTATAACTCCAGGACATTTTTATTCAGCTTAAAAATTTTCATCTAGCTCAAGCGTTTGTCAAGCATTTACCTCTCCGCTACACGCACGTAATACATACGCTACAAGCGAGTTGAAAATGCTACAGATACGTTTGATACAAGTTTAGGTCACGTTGTATACGCTTCAAGATTGTTCGACTTTAACTAAAACGTATCTAGATGTGTTTGTAACATTATTAAACGTCCCAGACACGCTGAATGCACAGATTATCGTCACAAACACGACTGGGACGCGTCTCAAATATGTTCCAAGGAAATTTTTTCCTTTGTAGCGTGCATTCAATCTACGTTAAACAAATGCCAGACATACGCTATCATACGTTAATTGAACGCCAGATAAACGCTTATGTATGCTTCTCGTACACCCAATACACGCTTAATGCTCGTTGTGCATACGATACAGATATGATTGACAGTTGAATGCATCCAAAATTATTAGCATATTGGCAGCGTACATGATTTGTTACCACGTCCGACGTACGTCGGAGCTATACGCTGATGTGTGACGCAGGTAATACTTAATTTTCTCTAAACTGGAAATCCGCTTGAATTATCGCTACACCTAATGAACAAAGTGTAGTAGTCAGTCGAGAACCAGCTTAAATTTTCTCCTAACGTCGGGTGTACGTCTGTCTTTACGCCAATGTGTAACACCGTCATAATTATGCCGGCGTCACACATTGGCGTTTAGACTGACGTGCACCAGACGTAAAGAGAAAACTGAATATGTCCTTATACGTCATTTGTACGCAAGAAAAAACGCTAAAAAATTGCTAGACGCAGGTTGCGTAAGTTTGAAGTACGTCAAAATGTAGAGGTATACTCTTGATGAACGCTATGTAACTCCAGATTGTTTTTATACAGCTATAAACTTTTCATCTAGCTCTAGCGTTTGTCAAACATATACCTGTTTGCTAAACAAACGTACTACATACGCAACACGCTAAAGATACGTTTGAGACACGTTTAGGTCATTTGTTCATACACGCCTCAACATCGTTCGACTTTTACTTGGACGTATGCCGGGCGTGTTTCTAACATACGCCTGGCGTAGTTTCAGCTCTCTATGAACGTGTAAAACACAAACATGTACGCTTTTCGTATGCCCTATACACGTTTAAAGCTCGTTATGATACGATACAGATATGACTTACAAGTTAACTGCGTCCAAATTTACAAACGTATTGGGAGTGTACATGTTTTTTTATATGCTGATGTGTGACGCCGATATTAGCTATATTTGATAAACCTTTCGGAATTTTGTTCGATCTTTGATGCTCTTCATCTTCGTATTAATTTTTGATTTTTTAATCATTTTATTCAAGGGTCACACAAGAGTCTTTGGTAGACGACACGCGCGTCTGGCGTTCAAAACTTCAATCCTCGTTTCTTTAATCAGTTTTTTCGTTAGTTTGGTATGTAAACATTCGACTGACATTGTTTTTCTTACGATTGTGTTGTACATGTTCATGCTTGGTGCATACTTATCCCTTTTAAATAGATTTGAAAATATCTACTAGTATGTAAAAATGTAGTCATAATGTTAAACAATGAACCAAAAGGGAAACAGTTTTAATAATATGTTGGCATTGGTGTGTGTAGCTAAGACCTACCATTGGTTTGAAAGTTAACACACAAATCAACGAACCGTTCTAAACACTTCAGGCATTATCAACTTGCAAGCTAAAGTTTGATAATGAAAATCATCTTCCTGTCTACAATGATAATGATACACTATAATATTATATAACATATTTTATGTTGAATATTTCTTTCCTGATCGATAGTTTCGTTTTCGGAATCTATAAAACATCTGTTTAGTCAGATTGGTGAATGATTTTTTTTAAATTTTTTTTTACAGAGAAACGATTGAAAATTGAAAATAATGACTGTTTTGCTATTCATGTTTGTTTTGATTCATTTTTGGCTAAAGATGTTCTCCAATGGAAAAATTTAGAAAAAAAATCATGTGAGATTGTAAAATTTTAACATTTCAACTTCATAGATTTATTCTAAATTATTAATGAATGAAAATCAAAATATACCATTCAGCTTATTTACGATTTAAATTTCAGCCGGCTATAAACATCTTTCTAGGTAATATAAAAAAAACATGAAATATATAAGGCAAACTTGTCTGTAGAAAAATTTGGCTTTTCTGTTTATAGCTTCACTTTTTGTTATTTAGTTCCCAACGTTACAGCGTATCAATTTACACATTCATGACTTTCAAATAATTAGATGAGATACATCCAGAATGTCACTTCTAATTAATGCAATGTATAAATTGCTTCTTCCATTTACCATAATGGGGATCAACGATGCACTAGACAATACGTATAACTTAAACGTTCCCAGTCATTGACTGTTGATTCATGATAAAAATTGAATTTCAAAACTATTCCAAAAGATAACATAAATGAGATATAGAAGTTATTGTGTAGACTTCCTCTTCCTATGATAGATGTATCCCATTTCTTGACGTTTGTACAGGGAGATAATGGCTTTCCCACGGTTGGCATCTTCAAGTTGTAGGCTAGTTTGTAATCAATTTACCTGTTCAAAACTTGTAAAGCTATGTTAGTATGTTGGACTTCATCACTTGAAATCCGATAGGAACACACAGCAATGAAGTACCATTGGCTTGTTGTAGCACATAATGTTGATTAGATTTCGCCACTTGGAACGCTTAGACCAACAATTTTTTTCACGAATTTAAAGGGGTTCGAATTAAATGTTTCGTATTACTAAATATAATATAAGTATTTTGGATGTGTTATGAGCAAGTTATTTGTTTGGCATTTTCTGAAATAAAATAGATTTCGTTCAAATTTCATAACTGCCATGTAATATGCATAATTCTTACCCATTTCATCCTATATGACGTGTTATTAGCCAAAAAGTATGCCTTTATTTCGTTTTAATACTAAAAAGAGATGCCTTGCAAGGAAAACTCCATTGATTCATAAAAAAAAATGTGACTTAGGTTCTGTGTTCACCTTTTGAGCAAATTATATCCCTTCCGGTTTGGTTTTTGCTCCATTCTATGAAGTGTTGGGCAAACTGTCGTTTGTCTTTTCGTTGGGTTCTGTTTTTTTCAGTAATAAAATTGGTTTCTATTCGATTTGTGGATTTGTGGGAATTGGAATTACTGTATCGCCCAAAAAGAAACGGGAAGATTGATAAAGTTTTCCCCTCTCAACACTTTTCTTGAGAAACACTATAAAAAGTAAAGCAAACGTCCAATGCTATACCTTTTACGTTTGAAGATGATGCTTTTTAAAAAAGTTTTAATAAAAGAAAAGAAAACTATGTCATTTATACCCCTCTAAACTGAATAGTTTATTCCGAGGCTAAGGGGGAACGTGCGAGATGTTTGTGATTGGAATCTACTATAATTTTGAATAAATAAAGTAAAAAGGGTATTAATGTTATGATACCATAATCCTCAGTTATATTCAAAAGGAATACCAATATAGCTTCACAAATAGTGCACACAATGCAAGTCCATAATTCAAATTCGTTCACCTAGCTATATATCACATTGTTTAATATTGATTAAAACCAAACATTTCTATGTCAAATGACATTTTAATACAAAGTAGATATAACAGATTAGAAATATTAACAATAAGATATACTAAAATGAGTAATACAACAATATAAAATAAATTATGATTATAAATAATGTTCTATCGAGATCACTTCCTTTAGAATTTCAAATGCCAATTATTTACTGTAGGACAGCTGTACATCCTACGCGTATATCAATATTTCGCCATTGAAAATGTCCATTTAAAACAAGTTGTTTAACATGAATTTGGGCTGATATAGGAAGACAGGATAATCCGTGGGTTGGTAAAATTCTGGGCGAATCACTTTCACAGATTGCCTCTGGTATACTTCTAGGGCGTCTGTATTCATTGAAGTTTATTCTGTAGTGCCACGGACAAATGGAATTCCGGGCTATACTATTGAAACAGTTATTATCGTCACAATCAGAGGAGCGTTTTGTTCTCAATAGATTTAGCAGAACATTGTTTTTACTACTGGTCTGTCCAAAAACTGACAACATATGAGCACACATCACTGTCATTAACATCCATAAATTTGAACTGATATCCTAAAAATAACACAAGGATTAATCTGAATGTTAACATGTCAAGATACTTACATTTAATATTTGGCTTGGAATTTAAGCATTTTTGTCTATATATCGTTCGAATCTATTGAGTAGGATATTAAGTATGTGAATTCAAGATTTCAATTTTGATTCGCGTGAGAATATCTTTGCAATTAGAAACCAAATGCATGAACTCTTTTTTTTTTCTTTTTTTTTTTCTTTTTTTTTTTTTTTTTTAGAGTTAGACGATTTTTTCTCTTCATGCGTCTCTATCAGCGGTTTATAATTCATTCATTCATTCAGATTTTGAGCCATTCTTTATTCTCGTTATAAAAATGATAATGATAATGATAATAGTAATAGTAATTGTAAGATTTACCAGAATAGTAACAACGGTTAAAAAAAACTTTAATATTTAGGGATGACCATGTTATTGATCGTTAAAAATAAACACTATTTGAACTTTTCATTTTAACAAAGTTCTACATATTTTTTTTAATGTATTTACTGCTGTATTCATTAGTCATTAACAATTCATACATAAAAGATACAAGACTTATAGTATATGACACCAGAAGTGTGTTTTCATTTCGTCTGCATACGATTTGCCATGCAGTACCACTCGCATCAAAACTGTTGCAAGTCAAAGGTGAATGAGGTAGTAGAAGAACTTGAAATAAAAACGTTTTACTTACTGTCTAAAGGGAGAAAACGATTTTGAATGAATTTAAAAGCTTTGTGAACAGCAAATATGCATAAAAAATTACTTATTACCAAAATCCGTCGTAATTTTCCACCCTGAACTATTGGGAAAAACGTAATAAGCGCAGAATTATTTTTGAAACTAATGGACGAAAACGTAATCAAACGTTTCTAAATCCAGTCGAGATTTTTTTTAATTGTATATTGTATATTCACACAGACAAATATGAACAAAAAAGAAGATACGAAACAGTGTTTGAAAGAGATGCCTTGCTAGGAAGACCTGATTGATTCATCATTTGTTTTAGCACTTATCTCATCGACAACATGGATGTTCTTACCATTGTGTATATTGTATGTTCGAGATCACTAATACTCTTTGGACAGAGAGGCACAATATTTATATTAAAATGCCATCCTGAATTATTAATGCTAAAGAAAAAGGGAAATAGTTCCAATAAAAATTAAATCTAAATGTGTACAATCAAGTTCTGTCATTGGTTGGGTCTTCAAATTGAAAACGCAACGGACCGTATTCAACACTTCAACCATTATCAATTGGAGAGCAAAAGAGAGATGATAAAAGTCACCTTCCTATCTATATAGATAGTATTTCATTGTTGAAGCTGACATATGAAATATATTAAATATTTATTTCCTTCTCCGATAGTTTCGTTTTCGGGAGCCCTGAATTTACCTTAATATCCATTCCGGATGAGATTGTGATTTAAAATTTATTGACCCTAAATATCTACGTATCATCTGAATGATAAGAATTCTCTGATCAGACAAACAACAAATTCAAGCAAAAGGGAACATACATGTAGGTGTCAGCTCGGCTATGTGCGTTCTCTTTGTGCATTATAGATAATTGATTTGTTCAAAACCTGTTTCGTTGTCGAAAATATCATGCTAAGAGATGACGGGTAAAAAATTTAGACTGCAATGAAAAAAGGGTATGTCGGATACAGATTGTATCATGACAATGCAATGTAAATAAGAATATGTGGTATGAGTGCCAAAGAGACAACTCTCCATCCAAGTTACAATGTATTAAAAGTTAACAATTATAGGTAAAAGTATGGCCGACCGTGCGAGACCCTCAAGGGTAGTCAAGGTCGTTAAACAACACCCTCGTATTCGTAAAAAAACCGCCCATCAACACGGAGCCTTGGCTCACACCGAACAGCAAGCTTTAAAGGCCCCAAAAATGACTAGTGTAAAAGAATTCAAACGGGAAAAACAACGTTCTAGTCTATATAGAAAACGAGAAACTAGAAACACCTATGAATCACAACAACAAACGACAACCACTGAACAACAGGCTCCTGTCTTAGTACAGGTGCATACAAATGCAGCGCGTTCGAACTAGTTTATTTGCGCCAAACCCTCCTTAGTATTAATAGAATAGAGAACGGAAACGGGGAGTGTGTCATAGAGACAACAACCAGGCCAAAGAATAGAAAACAGACAAAGGCACTAATGGGACTTTAACGCAGCGATAATATTCCGTACCTAGAGGCTTCAAGTTGTTGCTGTAATGTTTCATTACAGAAAGAATAACAATCACTCTAAAACGAGGCATCCTAAAACAGACAATGCGATGCCCACTCTTCGGCATAGATTTATAAGGTGAACATGTGTCCTGAACGACACCCTATAACTCTTGAGTATTGCGAACATACAAATGAGGAACCCGCGCATAAACGAACATGTTATGCTAATTGATTGATTGTTTCTTCCTTGGTATAATTTTCTGAACTGAAACTCATAAATTTAAGTAAAACTTGTGGTTCGAACAGTAAAAGTCAACGATAATATTCCGTACCTAGAGGCTTCAAGTTGTTGCTGTAAGAAATAAGACAACTACGGAATCATCAAACCATAAAGAGAGGGAGCGTAGAACTCTCCAAATACGAGACATCGACCCAATTCACACAAATCGTAACTGTTATAAATACATCTTATACAGCCAATGCAACTTTTGTGCTCGGGTCTTATAAAGAGACGAGAGATTCCGATATATATATCTCTATATCACAGAAGCCTTTGAGTACTGTGAATAAATATTTGTTTGACTTGAGTTCTAAGGATTGCTTCAAACACGCATTGCTGATTTTAATATAATATTCCAACCTTGCATTGATATACTTAGAATTAGGATTTCATATACTCTTGAGATCTTGATATTTTATTTATCTTAGATTATTAAGAAATAATGTTAATCAGAAAAAGGCTGGTTACATTTAATATCACAAATTGTGAAATTTTAGGATATCCGACAATTACATTTTTGATTTTCATGATAAGTAGAGAAAAGCACGAAAGCATATTAGTGCCACAAATTTTTTTTCTATATTTCTCCCTGTGTTATTACGCAATAATTAAAAAAAAAAGATAAAACAATGTTTTCGTATGCGTTATAACGCAAAGTTTGGCACTATTTCGAAAATGTTTGCTTCATAACGCAATGTTTGCGTTATTTCGCAAGCATTGGAAGAAGCATAAAGAATAATAGTTTATCGCTAATACAAAAGATTTTTAGATTTTTAAATACACTGTTGTGGACCTCTAAGACAGGTAAAGTTTAATTTTTATGTTTTAATTTTTTATTTTTACGTTCCAGACTTATAGAGCTTGTATTTTGTTTTATTGCTGGAATAATTAAAATTTTGTGAACTCCGGATTGCCCCTTTCTCAAATTGATCGACATTTCAATGACATTTTGTGAATCAGTAAAGACAGGTTAAGTTCGTTTTCTCGTTTACAGATCTAGATTTAAGGTACCTGATTGGTAAACAACATCTATATTTTGTTGTTTCCGGATAATAAGTGAATAACACCTTTTCTAAATTGATTTTAATTCTAATGATATGTTTTTAACGCTAGACAAAATCACGATCTCTTAGTTGTTGCGGGTGGTAATGAATGTGATCACTAGTCCACCTCTCTAGTTTCGTTGTCCGATTTTTTTTTCATTTAACATATATGGCCATTTTCTATGTCAAACCAAAGATATATTTTATACATGAAAACAATTTCTGTGATTATTTAATTATGTCTTTCTATTTTTGTTTTATTCTTCAGCAAACGTTTTCTTCATTGAAATGATCATTGTTTTTTGTTTTTATAGAACATATCAAGATTCTTAAAAAGATATGTAAATAACAACGGACTTTTTGATCAATAGACAAGGATACGACAACGATAATTACATGTATATACCACATGCTATACTTTCAACTGACAAAATCGAACAACAATGCATGTAACATTTAAAAACGTTTGTCTCTTTTAAATTTCATTTATTTCAAGAATAAACAAGTGTTTGCTAAATTCAAATTCCAGTAGCAAGTATGTAATGCATATTTAAAACAACATTTTACTGAGTTGGTTTGGTTAAAGAGCGAGGAACTTGAAGAGCCACTGCGAACAATATGTTGAGAAGTGGTAATATTTTTTCTATTGCAATAAGTCCTCTATAAACCTCTGATTTTACGTACCAATTCCAACTGGACGTGGCTGCGTATAAACAAATCCAAAACACCAAAACGAATACCGTCAAGTATTCATCTGTAACTCACAGACGATTATTTACATAAGACACGCGTGTACTATTTGTATTTGTTATTTGATTTTGTATTTGCATGCCAAATCTGATTATTTTCTAGCGTCAAAAATAAAAGCAAAACTTCACGTTTAATTGAGTCTGTGAAAAATACAGCATGATTTCGAGATTGCAAGATGTAAAACAAGACTATTTAATTTACAAAAGAACAAAATGGACGAATAAGACTTATTGACGTCCCTCTCATAAGATCGGTGTTACGTGTTTGATAACTGGATTAATAAAGGTAATGAAACTTTCAAATTTTCGGACATGCTAATTCAAACTGGTGCAAAATCAAAATACTTAACGTTTTATTTCTGAAACTATGAATTTCAACAGCGAAAGCAAAGTTAATGCTGAAAAGTTTAATTTAATAAAAGCCATACCACATCTCCTTCGTTTTATACTAAATGATTGCACATGTATACTTATTATGTTTATAATTTAACTTCGAGTTCCCTACCCTTTTAAGTAATGACTGTTTTAAATAGGTACTATAAGGAAAAAGGTTCTAACTCCCTCAGGCAAAGTTGACCTTACATTAATTTGGCTTTTCTGTTTATTGCCTTTTAGGTCTTATAGCTCATAACTTTACAGCGTATTTACGCATCCCTGACTTTCAAATGTGTAGGTTTGAGCGTTTCTGCATGATGAGGTAAATCCAGAAAAGCTCTGTTGCTTGTAATGTATAACTTGCTTATTTCATTTACCAGTATGGGGATCAACGATGCAATACTTATATGCATTGTCACAATTTAGACATCCCCAGTCGTTGACTGTCAATTCATAATAAAATTTTCAAAACTGTTTCTAAAGATAAAATAAATGAGATATAAAAGTTATTATGAATATACTTCCTCTTCCTATTTTATAGATGTACCCCATTAATTGACGTTTGCACAGGGAGATACCAGCTTTCTCGGGGTTGACATCTTTAAGTGGTAGGCTAGTTTGTAGTGAATTTACCTGTTCAATCTTGTAAAACTATGTTAGTATATTGGACTTTATAACTTTAACAAGAGCTGTCAGAATGACAGTAAACCGAATTTTTTAACATTTATTAGTGTCCTGGCATTTATCAATATCACAAGGACCAAAACTCCTAAATGGTAAAAGTTACAATCATGAATATCAAACTTGACCTCAATTTAGTCATCAGTAACAACATATTACAATTTGAAAAGCTTTGGTTGAATGGTTTTACAGTAAATGCACAGACACGACTGGAAACGTCATTTTTTCAATATTTCAAGAACCGTACCTCCTGTAAAAGTGAAAATCGTCATTATCTTACTTGACCTCCATTTTGTCATCAGTAACAATATTTTAAAATTTGAAAAGCTTTGGGTCAATGGTTTATCAGTAAATGCAACGACATGACTGGAAACGCCATTTTTCAATTTTTCAAGAACTATAACTCCTGAACGGTAAAAGTCAAAATCGTCATTATTAAACTTGAACTCCATTTTGTTGTCAGTAACAATATATCAAAATTTTAAAAGCTTTGGTTGAACGGTTCATGAGTAAATACACGGACAACATTTGGCTGCCGCCCGCCGTACATCCCCAAATCAATAACCTATATTTTCCTCGAAATTCCGGTTAAAATTATAACTGTATAAGAACATACAGAAAAGAAATAGCATTGACTTGTCGAAACACATCATGATGATAAGATTCCATCAGATAAACATTTTCAACGAACTTAATCTTTAGGTACAATCAATGTTTCACGTTATTAAATCAAATATAAGAATTTTGGTTTTGCTGAGAGCTAGTGTATTTGTCATGTACTTTCTTCAATCAGATCAAGTTTGTCTCTGCCGTGGTTTAAGCACAAGGCTATCTCGTTTCACCCTATATGTCGTTGTATTAGCCAGAGCGTATGCCTTTATTTTTTTTAACCCTATTGTTTATTATACGTTCATACTATCTATCAGTCTAGTAGTCTATTCACCCACACATGCACTTTAAGTTACAAATCGAATTACGAAAAAAATAGGAATCTGGTTATGCTTACCCTTCCAGAGCACACGAATTCATTCCTGTTTAGGGTTTTGCTCAGTTCTATGTAGTGGTTTGTAGTCTCTTATTTTTTTCCTTTCGTCATGTTTCGTTTTTGTTATAATGTTGTCAGTTGTTGACCATTCGTTCGTTTGATGTGATTTGTCATTTGATTTTGCCATTTGAATAGGGACTTTCCGATTGAATTTTCCTCGGAGTTCAGTATTGTTGTGATTTTACTTTTTTCTGTATGGAGGAATTGCAATTGCTGTATCGCTCTTAAAAAGCTGACAGATGGATATATTTACCTCTCAACACTTTTAGCCAAAACTTTAAAAATATAGTAAAGTAAACATCCATTGCTATACCTTTAATGTTTTAAGATGATGCTTTGTATTTGTTTTTAATAGAACAAAAACAAAAAGAAATAATGTAATTTCATAGTTTTCCCTTCTAACTGAAAAGTGAGTTCCGAGGCTAAGGGTGTTTTCTACTATAATCGTGATATGCACGTACGGGTTGTTTGCCCAAGGAATCTGCAAAGAATCTTGAATAAATGAAGTACAAAGGGTAAAAGAGGCAGACGGACCTATGCTATATAACAACGGAAACCAATATGGCTGCACAAATATTACACACAATGCAAGTCCATAACTGAAATCCGTTTGACTATATCTCACGTAATTTTTATATACATTTAATTTCAAAACGAAAAATATCTATGCCAAATAATATTTTATTAAACAGTATATATATATAACGGACTACAAATATTAACATTAAGAATGCACTCCTAAATGATAAATGCAACTATATAATACAAATGAAAATAAATAAAGTTCAATCAAGAGCACTTCCATTAAGAATTCCAGACAACTATTATTCACCGTAGGACGGCCGTACATCCCACGCGAATATCAGCATTTCGCCATTGAAATTGTCCATTTAAGGCAAGCTGTTTAACATGGAATTCGGCTGATATTGGAAGACAGGATAATCCGTGGGTTGACAAAATTCTGGGCGAATCGCTATCACAGATTGCCTCTGGTATGCTTCTAGGGCGTCTGTATTCATTGAAGTTTATCCTGTAATGCCACGGACAAATTGAATTCCTGGCTATATTATTGAAACAGTTACTATCCTCACAATCAGATGAGCGTTTTGTTCTCAATAGATTTAGTAGAACATTGTTTTCCTCGTTATGTCCATAAACTGACAGCATGTGAGAAAACATTACTGTCATTAACACCCTTAAGTTTGAACTGATATCCTAAAAATAACACAAAGATTAATCTAAATGTAAACATGTCAAGATACTACAATTTAATATTTGGCTTTGAATTTAAGCATTTATACCGTACAAATCTATTGAGTGGGAAATTAAGTATGTGAATCGAGATTTCAATTTTGATAGGCGTAAAAATAACCTTGCAATTATAGAGCAAATGCATGGCCATTTTTGATTGTCAAAAATAAACATTATCGAAACTCATCTTATCAACGAAGTTCTACATTTAGCTTTAGTACTGTTTTCATAGGCCATTAAAGCTTTATTTATCAAAGATACATGTACTAGACTTATAGTTTAAGACATTAGAAGGGTGTTTAATTTGTGTATGCATAAGACTCGCCAGTGCCACTAGCATAAAAAAGTCCAAGTCGATAATGTAGTAGCAGAACATTGAAATGAATTTCAAACATGTTTACTAAGACAATGTATTTCTGTAGGGAGACAACCATTTTGAATGATTTCAACACTTTATGAACAGCAAATTTGGATGAAAAATTATCCGTCTTGATTTTCACCCTGCACTATTGGGAAAAACGAAATAAGCAGAACATTATTTCGAAACTAAATGAATAAATTCTTAATCAAACATTACTAAAACCTGTCGAGATTTGTTGTTATTGTATATTGTATATAATGAATAAAAAATATGGATAAAACAAGAAGATACAAAGTAAAATCATAAAAATACTGAACTCAGAGGAAAATCCAATCGGAAAGTCCATAATCACATGGCAAAATCAAATGAAAAAAACACATCAAAAACGAATGGACAAGAACTGTCATATTCCTGACTTGGTACAGGCATTTTCAAATGTAGAAAATGGTGGATTAAACCTGGTTTTAAAGCGCTAAACCTCTCACTTCGATGACAGTTTCATAACAGTGTTGAAAAGAGATGCCTTGCTAGGAAGACCTCTTTGATTCATCATTTTGTTTTAGCAAATGTAACATCGACTTAACTTGGGTTTCTTACCATTGTATATATTGTATGTTTTGGATCACTAATACCTTTTGGATAGAGAGGACACAATATTTATATCAAAATGCCATCCTTGATTATAAATGCTAAATAAAAGGGGAATAGTGCAAACAGATATTGAACATAATTGTGTGCAATAAAGGCCTGTCATTGGTTGGATGTTCAAATTCAAAAAGCAACAGACCGTATTTAACACTATAACCATTATCAACTGGAGAGCTAAAGTTTGTTGATAAAAGTCACCTTCCTATCTATAGCGATAGTATTTCATTGTAAAATTTGAAATATGATATACACTTAAATATTTATTTCCTTCTTCGATAGTTTCGTTTTCGGGAGCCCTGAATTTACTTTACATTTCGGATGAGATTGTGATTTAATTTTTTTATCTATCTTTTTTTAATTTGACCCTAAATAAATGCATTTTACGTATTATATGAATGAAATGCTTGGATCAGTCAAACAACATTTGAGAACATACATGTAGGTTTCAGCGCGGCTATACGCAAAGTGACATGTATGTTCAAAATGTGTTTCATTGGCAAATACAGTATATCAAGATCACTGATCTAGAAGGGTTTATAATTTAGACTGCAATGAAAAAAGGGTATGTCGGATACAGATTATGTCGTGCCCATGCAATGCAAGTAAGAAGATGTGGTATGAGTGCTATAGAGACAACTCTCAATCCAAGTACCAATGTAAACAATTATAAGCATAGTATGGCGGACCGTGCTAGACCTTCATCATGTCAGTTAAGGTTGTAAAATAACACTATCGTAGACATCAACACGGAGCCTTGGATCACACAGAACAGCAAGCCTCAAAGGGCCCGAAAATGACTATTGTTAAACAATTCAAACGGGAAAACCAACGTTATATTCTATATTCTATATAGAACACGAAAAACTAAAAATTCATATGAAACACACCAACAAACGATAACCACTGAACAACAGGCTTCTATATTAGTATAGAGGTTTCTAACTAGTTTATTTATGATAAACTCTCCTTCGTATGAATAGAAAAGAGAATAGACATAGAGACCACAACCAGGCCAAAGAATAGAACAGCGCAAAGGCACAAATGAGTCTTTAACGCAGCGAGAGACTTCAAGTTGTTGCTGTTATGTTTCACTTAATACAGAAAGAATGATAATCACTCCGTAAACCACTCTTCGGCATGTATTTATAAGGTGAACATGTGTGCCTGACAACACCCTATTTCTCTTGAGTATTGTGGATTCGAAGAAAAGGTAGCTTTGAATTGATATGAGCATACAAATGAGGAACCCGCTGATAAAATTACATTTTATGCTCATTGGTTGATTGTTTCTTCTGCAACACATAACTTTAAAGTAAAACTTCACACAGTGGTTCGATAAGTGAATTCAGATACAGACTGTATCAAATAGATATATTAGGAATATGTGGTATGAGTGCAAATGAGACAACTCTCCATCAAAGTCATGATTTATAAAAGTAAATCATTATATCCCAATGTACGGTCTTCAACACGGAGCATATGCTCACACCGAACAGTAGCTATAAAGGGCTCCAAGGATAACTAGTGTAAAACCATCCAATCAGGAAAACCAACGATCTAATCTATATAAAATCTGTATCAAAGTCTGAAAATAAGATAACTACAGAATCCTCAAACTATAAAGAGAGGGAGCATGGTTCTCTACAAAAACGAGACTTCGACCCAATTCTCAAAAGTCGTAACTTTTATTACATCTCACACAGCCAATGCATTTTTTTCTCGGGTCCTATAAAGAGACGAGAGATTCCGGTAAATATATCTATATATCACAGAAACCTTGAGTACTGTGTAAAAAGATTTGTTTGTCTTTAGTTCCAATGCTTGCTCCAAACATGCATTGCTGATTTTTATATAAGATTCCTATATTGCATTAATATACTAAGAAATAGGATTTTATATACTCTTAAGATCTTGATATTTTATTTCTCTTAGATTATGAGAAAAATAATATTAAGGATTGTTGCTACCCTATTTCAGAATAACAAGCTTTTTTTTAAAGACTGTTATAAATTGATGGTATAATAAATTCCTCAATAAATTCCTCAATAAAGGAATAATGAGGGTCCGTGTGCTTGTTTTCGAGATATAACTTTTCATACATATAACAATGGCATCCTTTTTCTTAAAAAACAACAATTTTACAGCATCTTCAAATACGGTTTTTTAATCTACACAATGTTTATGTAGTAAAAGTATGAAATGAAAGTAGAGGTAAGCAGGGTAAAATTAGTAATAGCATTACATGTATAAAACCAGAGTATTCCGAATTTCTGGCAAAAAATCAAAATCAAGAGGAGCGAACATCATTTGTCAGAAAAAGGCTGGTTACATTTAAGATCGCAAATCGTGAAATTTTAGGCCATCCATGCATCTATCTATCCGACATTTATATTTTTATTCTCATGATAAATATAGAAAATTAAGAATGTATATAAGTTCCTCACCATTTTTTTCTATTTTTCTTCTTGTGTTATATCGCAATAACTTTTGGTGAAAAAAAGCTAAAAATCAAACACATGTTTGCTCATGCGTTATTATCATTTCGTAAACACTGGAAGAATTATATCAAATATTTATTGCCATATATACATCAATATTAAGTTTGTGACAAATACAAAAAATGTAGATCAAATAGCTAAAATTCACATCATAATATAAATACACCACCATTTAATTACAGTAAACAGTCCAGTGTCCCCTGTCCTTAGTTCTAATGACTTTTTGATGTTTGACCCCAATTTATTTACTTGTGATGGTGTTGATGGATTGAGTATATAAATCATCTTTTATCACCAGAAAAATCTTTAAAAGAAAAGTTTAGTTCCACATTCTCAAAAAAAAGTTTTCTAAGTTCCATATTTAATATACAATATAATAAAAAAAAAAATGTTACATTTAAGGCATAATCTCTACTTTCTAGAAATATTAGCACGCTTTCCTATTTCTAAATTTAAATTATGATCACTGCTTTTCATTAATTTTCTGTAAGTAAAGTTTTATGATCTAAAATCGTCTTCAAAACATAGATTTTGTTTCATGTTCTTATATAAATAAAGTTTACTTTTTTTTTTAACAATATTTTGCATCTTATTATGAATCAAATTTTCAAAATAGTTTTTAGAGCTTCTTTTTATATATCTTTTCGATGAATTGTTCATTTTTAGGTCTGAACTAGTGTTTTGTTGCATTTGTGTTATATCTAATTGAATATAAAAAATAATTGTGTTTCGCTAAGACGATTTTTAGTTTGTATTAACCTGGATTTGTTTTCTCTCAATCGATTTATGACTTTCGAACATTGGTATACTACTGTTGCCTTTATTTGTAGAATAGCTTTTTAAATTGATTGAAATTTAAATAGCAAAAACCAATGATTATTTCAAGGAAGACAACAACTGCTGAAGAATGAAAAGCAAATTTGAAAGACATAAGAAAATAATCCAAGAAATTGTTTTCATGTATAAAATTTATCTTTGGTTTGACATAAAAAATAGTAATACTAGTATCTGTCAAATGAAAACAATCAGACAAGGAAAGTGGGGAGGTAGACTAGTTGCCAAATTTATCCCCCGCCTGCAAAACTGAGAGAATATTTAAGACAACAGTTTACTGAATTGGGTTAGATATAGAGCGAGGAACTTGAACAAACACTACAAACATATATGTTTTATTTCTGAAACTAAGAATTTAAAAACCGAAAGCAATGTTAAAGTTTTGACAGGTTTGATTTAAAAATTATCTCAGTGTTTTCTACATGATTGTACATGATTGTATACTTTGTGCTGTAAATGTAAAGAAAAGTTCCCTATGTTTTGAAAACATGACTGTTTAATAAAAGGTCTATAAGAAATAAGTTCCAAACTCCCTCAGGCAAAGTTGACGTTCTGTTTTTTTGTATTTTTGTCGTATAACTCCAAACGTTACATCGTATTTTTGAATCCCTAGCTTTAAATTGATAGGGTTTAGGCGTTACTGTGTGACGAGTTGTATCCATAAAAGCTCTTCGGACGCAGCCTGATAATCAACGATGCATTGACTAATATGCATTTTCAAATAAAATATATTCCCTGTCGTTGATGGTCAATTCAAAATGATAATTTCAAAATGTTTTCTAAAGATAACGAAAATGAGATATGTAAGTTATATGTAGATACTTCCTCTTCATTATATAGGTGTAATCCATATCTTGACGTTTGCACAAGGAGATAAAAGATGGCAGAAAGATACCAGAAGGACATTCAAACTCATAGATCGAAAATAAACTGACTATGCCATGGCTAAAAAAGAAAAAAAGACAAACAGACAAATAATAGAACACAATACACAACATAGAAAACGAAAGACTTAGCAACATGAACCCAACCAAAAACCTGGGGTGATCTCAGATGTATCGGATAGATAGAAGATATATCCGAATTGACATCTTTAAGTGGTATGCTGGAATACATACAACAATGTAATTGAATTGATCTATTTAAACACATCATGAGGATAAGGTCCCGAAATATTGAAGGTTGAGACAAACATGTTAAACGAATTGTCCTTTGGGTTGAATTGAATGTTTCTCAGTACTATATTTAATAGAAGTATTTTTGATTGGTTGAGAGCTATTATAATTGCCATTTCAAGGACTTTAAAGTTTTTATTTCGTTTCTGCTGTGGTTTATGCACAAGGCTACAAAAACATACGTTTTTGGCAGATACTGCGACAAATAGGTTAAAGAAAATCATCCCTTTCGTCGAATCTGCCAAAATGTAGGGATTTGTTTTTGAAATGCTGCACATATTTTACACAAAACGCAAGTCCATTATTCTAATCCATTTAACTATATTTCACATATGTTTATATAAATTTAATTTCAAAACAAAACATTTCTATGTAGAATATAATATAAATGAGGAAAACATTTCTATGTCAAATAATATTTTATTAAAAACAGATAAATTATAACGGACAAAAATATAAATAATCATAAGTACTAAAATGATAAATGCAACAATATCAATGTAGAACATAAATTAAATGAATGTAAATAAATTTCAATCGAGATCAATTCCTTTAAGAGTTCAAGACAATAACTAGTCACTGAAGAACGGCAGTACATCCTACGCGTATATCAACATTTCGCCATTGAAATTGTCCATTAAAGGTAAGTTGTTTAACATGGATTTCGGCTGATATAGGAAGACAGGATAATCCATAAGTTGGGAAAATTCTAGGCGAATCACTATCACAGATTGCCTCTGGTATGCTTCTAGGGCGTCTGTATTCATTGAAGTTTATTCTGTAATGCCACGGACAAATTGAATTTCTGGCTATATTAATAAAACAGTTACTATTGTCACAGTCAGATGAGCGTTTTGTTCTCAACAAATTTAGCAGAACATTGTTTTCCTTGCTGTTCTGTCCATATACTGACAACATGTGAGAAAACATCATTGTCATTACCAACCATAAGTTTGAACTTAAATCCTGAAAAAAGAGAAAAGGTTACATCAACTGTTGAAAACTAAAATCGAACGAAAGCATTAATTTATTGACAGAATTGTTTGTATAGTATTAAGAATGTAAAGACACGATTATTACTTTTATTTGCCTAAGAATAACCGTGCGACTATAAACCGTCTGCATTGAAGTTTGTTTAGAATGTGACAATTTTTGATATTCATGCTTCTCTGTCGCCGTTTTATTATTTATTCCAACAAATTTGGAGCCTTATTCTCCTTCATGTTTTTTAAAAATAATAATGATAATGATAATAAATATTTAAAAAACACACCATAAGTTAGACATGAACATGTTATTGAGCGGCAAAAAAAACCCAAACATTATTGAGTCTCATCTTTTCAACGAAAGATTTACATAATAGACATTACTACTGTTTCGTGTTCTTTGTCATTGAACTTTTATTCATCAAAGATACTGTTGTCTTATTGTGATTACACAATTAGCTAGGTGGTTTAAATTTCGTCCGAATAAGACTTACCAGTACCACTAGCATCAAAACTGTTAAAATTCATAAGTCAAATACGAAGTAGGAGAACATTGGAATTAAACATGTTTAAAGCGGACTATGTCTTGAGGGGTTTTCTGATGATTTAAACGCTTTGTGAACAGCAAATATGCATGAAAAATTCCAAAATCCGTCTGAATTTTTCACCTTGCACTATGTATTATAGGAAACTGATAAGGAATGAGTGGAAGACTATTTTTGAAACCAAATGTATATATACTTAATACTTAATTAAACATTACTAAATCGAGTCGAAATTTGTTGTTATTGTATCTAGATAGCACGAACAAATGAACAATAAAAGAAGATACCAAACAGCGTTTTTGAAAAAAGATGCTTTGCTTGCATGGATTAATATTTTTTTGCGACTTTATGGGTTTCTTACCATTGTTTATATTGTATGTTCGAGATCACTTCTAACATTTGGACAGAGAGACCTCAATATTTATATTAAAATGCCATCCTTAATTATAAATGCTAAAGAAAAAAGGGAAACAGTTTCAAAAAAAGTTAAATGTAATTGTGTGCAATCATAGCCTGCCATTGGCTGGGTCTTCAAATTCCAAGAGCAACGAACCGTATTCAACACTTCAAACATTATCAATTTGAGAGCTAAAGCTTGATAATAAAAGTCACCTTCCTATCTATATAGATAGTATTTCATTGTAGAAGCTAAGAATTGATATATACTAGATATTTATTTCCTTTTCCGACAGTTTCGTTTTCGGGAGCAATGAATTCACCTTATTATCCATGTAGGAAAGAAAATATTGTGATTCAAAATAGTAATTGACTTTAAACATCTACATGTTATGATATAATTTATCTGAATGAAGTGAACTAATGGATCAATCAAACAAAATATTGAATTCAAGTTAAAAAGGAGCAGGCATGCAAATGACATACAAATGTATACACTCGCTCTGTTCATTAGAGGTTACTTATTGAGACTTTCATTGGCAAACATGTCATGCTTTTTGATGGATTGTTGCTTTCTATGCATAATTTTTCTGAATTAAAATGGAAAAAAAGGAACAAATTCAAAACCTTATGTGGTTTTATATTTAGACTGCACTGGAAAAAAGTTATGTCGGATACATATTGATTCAAAGCCATGCAAACAAAGGTTCTTTATTCGATACCCGTTCTGGGAGAAAAATTCAGGGCGAAGATTGGCTGAACCGTGTTAAGAGAAGCAAAACAACTTGCACGTTTTAGAAATCCTTGTCGATTTTTAAAAAGAGCAGGATAATGGCGCTACAAGGCAGCACTCGCACCAGCAAAGAGGAAAAGGATTAAAATAAGTTGTAATAACTTGTTTACGAATTCACTATGAATAGATATGTTAAGTAAAACCATGCAATGAGCAAAGTACGAATAGAATAAAGAATGGGAACCGGGAATTTGTCAAAAAGACAACAACCTAACCAAAGAATAGAAAACAGCCGAAGTCCCCAATTGGTCTCCAACACAGCGAGAAAATCCCACAACGATAGACTACAAATGGTTGCTTTCATAATGTTTTATTAAGAAAGAGAACGAGATACTTTCCCCTAAACCCAAAGGGATGCTCCTCTTCAGCATGGATATTTCACTATCAGACGGGAGTAATAAAAAAAGAAAACAACAAAACATATGTACCTAGCAACACAAAATAATTCTTGGGTATTGTGAATTCGATGGAAAATGAGCTTTAAATTGATATGAGCATACACATGGGTTACCGAATATTGAATGCTTATTGAATGATTGTTTCCTGCTTGCCATAATTCTCTGAACGAAAACACATAATTTTAAAGTAAACTTCACAAACGTGTTAAATAAACCACTGGAAAAGTCAATGGCGGATGCAAACTGTGTCACATCGTCGAAATAAGCCAAATATGGATTCTTCAAACTATCAATGAAGAGAGCATGGTACTCTCCAAAACAAAGCATCACCCCAATTCTTATTCATCATATCCTTTTATATTACCAATTTGCGTTAGGATAAAGTTTAGATAATCACAGTGTCTGCTTTTAGCAGTTTTATGTTTTTGATACGTTGATTTTATTGTTAACTCTTTCTGTGATATATCCAACTGCAATTGTAGCCGGCTGTCAGGTAATCAGATAATTATACATGTTATAATCAGACTCCAAAGCAAAAGTATATGTTAATGTTCGATAGAAAACATTAACACATTGCTACAGAATGATTTTCTTTGAACACTTAATTTTAGATAGACTAAGTGCATTAAAAAAATTATAAATAAAGCAATACAACTCATGTTAGCTACACGAAAACAGTATTATATACCACATACTTCCATCTAACAAAGTCCAACACCAAATACAATTAACATTCAAAAACGTTTTTTTCCTTTGCATTTCACCGTTTTCATGTATAAAAAATATGATTACATTGATCAATGTCCCACGGCAAATATCTCATGCATTTAAAGAAGACAACAGAACAATGTAATGGGATGCTTTGGATTGAGAGCGAAGCATTGTGGCACAGAGCATATGTTGAGAAACGGAATTATTTTCCCATTGTAATAGGTCCTTTACGAACCTCTGAGATGGTAAATGTTCAGGATTTTTTTTAAGGAATAGAACCTCGGGACATGGCTTGTTAGATAGTACGTTCTTATTTCAACTGGGCGTGACTGTGTATGAATACATCTCAAACACCATATTAAAAAGGAAAATCACAAAAATACTGAACTCCGAGGAAAATTCAAAACGAAAAGTCCCTTATCACATGACAAAATCAAATGATAAAACACATCAAACGTATATACTGAACGAACTACAAATGTATCTATAACTGGCAGAAGATTTTTTTTTGCAAAAAGCATGTACCATTTGAGATTTTTCAAATATCTCACTAATTTATGCATTATCAGCTGCTCATTATTATGAAATACTTCCATGCAAAATCTAATTAATTCAAGTGATCAGTGTATATGCAAAATTTGACGTACTTTATGTCTATAGAAAACACAGCGTGATCTCAAGCTTACATGTTGCAAAACATGACTAATTAACTCAAGGAAGCTAGATATGACAAATTGACGCTATTCGTATTAAAGGTCAGACCACCAATCAAAAATCCCTATCTCTTCAACCAAATTTTGCAATTTTTACAGCGTTCTAAATATTTTACCTTATTAAATTTAACTTCATAGAAACCAGGTATATCCTGAATTGTTCATATATCAGCTTTCTACATGCCAATTTTCACCATACCTATAAAGCCTTCTAACAAAATAACTGACCTTCGAACAGAGGTACTTCAAAAATAATCCCTGGTTTTCTGGAAATCTTAAATTAGTATACTATGGAGCGCATTAATCCTCAATTTCTAATACACACTCATAGATAAGTAAGTTTTGGCTCAAATGGTCTAGATATATTTCTCTTCCACCAAAAGTTTCATTTCTGCAAATTTGTTGGTTAGTTTAAGTAAACATGCAAGGACATCAAAAGCACTATTTTGTGTCAGAGTAGGGCTACTTTTACGTTATAAATTGGAGGGAGTAATTGGTGGTCTGACACCTTAAATGTTGCGTTTTTGATTACTGGAGTTATGAAGTTAACATGCAAGATATGGATCTTTTAAATCCGGATCATAATCACGAAAAATAGTTTCATTTTATTTTATTCGTCTTTGGTTTCTGGAATGCTAAATCAGAATGTTACAAAATTTAGTAAATCCTGTGTTCAAATGCTCAAAAAAATATAACTTCAGTAATAGAAACAGTGTGCATATTCAATAAAAAGCGAAATTGTTGACGATATTAAATTCACAGTAAAACATAGACTGGATGTGATAGTATTAAGTAAAAATAGGAAGATGTGGTATGAGTTCCATTCAAGTCACAATTTGTAAAAGTATAATTTTAGGTCTTTAGCACGTACCCAAGGCTGACACCGTACAACAAGCTATAAAGGGCCCCAAAATGACTAGTTTAAAACTATTCAAACAGGAAAACTAATTTGTACTTCGTTGAACCTTTTATAAAAAAAACAAGAAACGAGAAACGATAAACACTTATGAACCACACCATTAAAACGGTAACTAATAAACAACAGAGTCATGATTCCAAATCTATCTGATTTGGTTAACAAATATAAAACAATAAGTAAGTGTGACATATGTAATCTTTTTCAAATTTGTGTATGAAAACTTTCTCATTCTGTGTTCAATCGTTTTGTGTAAATTTAATTCATAGAGAGATATGCCCTTTAGCTTGTGAACATATATCTGATCAGAATGAATTCATTCTGGTGTGTAAAAAATAGCCAAATGGAATGTTTTGAAAGTACATGTAGTACCAGTTCTCCAATACTAGTATCCGCTTATAAGACGAACCTATGAGATGTAACATAATCTGAATATTTATTTAGATTGACCAGAAATTCCTCTGGAAGTGTTTTTTATGGCATTCAAAACATTTCAACTTATTGTTATAATATTTTAAATAAAAAAAGGATGCTTTAGTGATCATTCAAATGCATTATATACAATTGGTCCAGTGGTAGATATTATATATTTTTCAAGACGAGAATAAGTGTTAATGAATTCTTATGTGCAAGAGACACTGAATGTTCTTGTTCAGAAGACATCTTTTAGCAGAAAGGATACCGCATAACCAGCTGTGGCCTTTAGCCGGGTAGTCGTTGCTGTAACTCCCAAATGACGCTTGTCAAACAGAGAACCAAAAAGTCTTTCATTTTGGCCTGGTTGTTTGAACTGATCAGGAAACGAACAAATCCACAATCGAGGCAAGCACGCTGCGCAACAAAAAAATCGTTGTGATTAAACGAAATAGCAGCAAATATATGTCCGTCTATCATTGTTACTATGGAGTAAAACATAAATCAAGTTGTTCCCCTTTGTATAGAAAAGTTACAGCCTATTAACAAAGGCTACTGGTGAGTGTCACGAAGAAAAAAATCTCAATTCAAACGATTTTTTTCAATTTGAGCTTTTCTTAGTTTTAGCTAAAATGTCTAAACCCTATACATTGAGCTATTAAGATTTCAAAATTTTCTTTCACCCTTTTCTATAAATATTTTTATTATATTTACGTAACATAGTAAATAAATCTGGTTAGAACTGAGGAATTTTCGTTTACGTAGTTCATTTTATACTCCCAAGAACTTCATTATTAACTGGAAGCTAGCAAGGACAGTTTAGGAAAATATTTAACTGCTTCTAGAAAACAACGGTATATTGGATAGACTTACAACAGTTCATATCAGGGCATAGTTAGTTAAAATTGAAGAATATGCAAACCATTTGAAGAACGAGGTTGTTATGCAACAGTGATTTATATATTAGCTGTTCCCTCCGGTCGGAACGTTAAATCCATCACATGATGTAGGGAGAGCACTACACTCTAAGCTTGTTCAACATTATATATAGAGATTCTTTGAAGGACTAGTCACTGTGAGTTGCGTTTTACAAGGCAATTTACCATCTTTTCTGAGGGACAGACATATTTTCCGTAAAAATACTCTGTCTACCAACGTTCAAAGACCTAAACATATATGAGCTATTTGCCACGAGACATTTAGCAAATCAACAATCCGAAAGGATTTATTTTCATATAGTCATAAAATTATTACAGTTTTATTTTAATCTGATAAATTAAACGTGAAATAATATCATTGTTTTTATCCTACGTTTCTCAATAAATAACTCTCATAACAGTTGTTTAAAAAAAACTCCAGATCTCTTGAAAGCAAAACACCTTTTTAAACCTTTTTCTTGGAGCTGTCGGTTTATTTAGCACAATTGAAGGTTTTAGTTCTGATTTCTTTGAAGGAATTGTCAAAGTGAACAATAGGTTTGGTTTAACTTGTCTCCCATTTTTCATGTCGGAATCTTTTATACCTGACTATATCGTATTGGTTATGCTTATTGTTACTTTATTTAGACTGCATCCGAATACTCTCAGATCTAAACTTAGTGCCTTTTTGTTTTTGGATGTTTAAGTATCCTACCACGTCGTATCCTTTGTTTTGTTGGATATATTTCTGCTTCGTATCCATCTGATGAGTTAAGACCATTTCCACTTATTTTTATAGTTTGAACTTATGTTGTACTGTTACATCACTATCCAAAGTTAGGGGAGGGTTGACGCATCCAAACTAGTTTAACCCCGCCATATTACGGTGTGTTTGCATGTCCCAAGACCAAGAGCCTGCGAGTCAGTGGTTGTCGTTTGTATCTTTGTTACATATTTGTGTTTTGGTTCATTATTTTGTGCATAATTTAGGCCATTAGTTTTTTCGCTTGATTTCCTATATATTTCGGGGTGTTGTATAGCTGACTATGCGATATGGCCTTTGCTAATTATCAAAGGTCGTACAGTGACCTATATTTCAGAGTCATTTTGTCTCTTGTGTAGAGTTGTCTTGGCAATTATATCATATCTTCTTTTTTATACATTATGCAAAAACAAAATCGGATGGCTTTGGAATGTAGCAATCTAGCTGTATTTTTCACTTTATGATAACGGAAGTTCGGATAACCGGAACCCCCCCCCCCCCCCCCACATTTGATTTGGAATTACAATGTAGCTTTTCGATTACTTTGTGTGTACGTCTTTTGTATAGTTTGCAATGCATGTTCACTATAACCTTATTCCTAAAAACCCAAAACGTTGAGGTGCTTCGAAGACAAGACAAAATCTAACGATACACTGCCAGTAAAGCTTGTATTTAGTACAGACGAAGTCAATTTACTTCAATATTTTATTTATAGTTGTGATCTGCTTCTTGGAAATTCTGTTCATGGTGTATAATCCCTACTTTTCCGTAAGCTATTAGACCTGCAATTTGAGTCGTTATTGAATTTGTGTTACCAAGGCTTACTTTTTTCTGAGGTGATTTTAAGCAGAAACCATCACACGTCATTTGCCATACTATAAAACAAGCAATCCAATAGAGAAATATGAATTCCATTAAAAAAACAACCAAACTACATATCAGAATTTTGTGGATATCAATTATGATTATCTCAGAATCGTGAAAAGGCAACTGTTCTTTTAAAAAGTCAAGTACAAAGGTCGGACGGTTGACATTTTCTATGATATTTTGTGTTGAAAAGTGATCTTGGATAGTCTTTGTAAATCATGTCATTTTCATACTATTGTGATATATTATGACACATTGTATAGTCACTCGTTTATTGTTGACTCATATGTCGCTGGATTGCTGTCTCATTCACGTATTCTAGATAAATTTCTTTAAAATCGTATTTATCTCATAATATACGAAAGAAAAATTCGTTTAAAAATAATTCTGCAACGTACATTAAATCATCAAATAACGTTCAGCGTTTGTGAACCTTTATCTCGGTTACCGTCTCATTGATGTGTATACCTTACATTCCCCGCTATGCGCCACCAACAAAATTCAATTTGCGACAGTAAAACCACCGGTTTACCCCCGCAAATCATCAAATACATTTACGGTAATCTCCTAATTTCCGTAGATTCTTACTAATTACAGATCTATAGATGTTCTCTTTTATACTACAGATGAAAGCTCGTATGAAAGTTATTCTGCAATGTAATCATCAGATGACATTACATATAAATGAATCCAGATATTTCCTTCTGGCGTATCAGTAGCCAACTAATGCGTATTCACTCCATTATGACTGATTATATTAGTTAATTTGATTAAAAGCCAATCAACTAAAAACATAAACTAATCACTTATTAGTTTGAAGTGCTGTTTTTGAGATTTTAATTATTCCATTGAACATTGCATAATTTTTGTGCAGGGAGGAGGGTCGTTGAATTCACTCAGAGACATGCCTGGCGCACTGGAGACTTCTTTGAGAAATGTATACGCTACTAATATATCAGATGCAATCATTTCTCTTTTCATTTCGTCGAAGATGTGGTCAGAATTATACAAATAATGTTGAAATGTTGGCATAGGTTGAGGGCACCGTTCAGTAGTTCACTATAATTTACTCTTTTTGTCAGAACGTTTGCACTGATGGAGACAGGTTTGCTTAATTTAATTTGTTTACTTTCTAAGATCCGAAGTGAATATTAGTCAGAGAGATGAACTATCTCGAAAATACTAATGGATTCTGTTAATAAGAAAAGAAATATTCATTTGCTTAGAACAGATATTTCACTAGTGAGGACAACAATTTTTTTCTCCCACCGCCAAAGAAATGTGAAATAACACAAACATTAGAGAATACCAGAACTTAATTCGAACAAATTTCAAGTCTTAAAGTGGAACGAAATTGAAATTTAAAATATTAAGTTCACAGCTCAACTATTTGCTCGTTTAAGCTCGTTAAACGGAACCTGCTTTGATTTAACTATATTGAGAAATTATCTCACAGAAAATACCTTGTTTAAGGGAGACAGGAAGAAATTTGAGCCATTCATATTCTAATACATTTATGCATGCGACTCGAGGAGAATATGGTAGTACCCAATTTGACTATAAACTTTTCAATTTAAAAATGAGACGAATACAGTTACATTTCTTTAAAGTGTAAAATGATTCCATTTTCCCATTTTGTTTGAGTAATGTGTCGAAATAATTTCGTACTTCAAATCCAATGAATACTTTGCGCGATCGAATCCATGAATATAAATATAAGGGAGTCGACGCTATAAAAAAAATTCTTGACAGTTACTGTATATAATAATAAAATTATAATAAAGAGATGTGGTATGATTGAACTGGGATAACTAGTCTACTAGAACACACTCGCGAAATCGCGGGTATATACAGCTTGTGAACTGTTGTAGGATGATTTTTTGTAAAATATATTATGTATCATATGGAGAATTTCATAAAAGGGACCAAAAGCCCTCTCCCTTTTTCCAAAGTCCGATATTTGTTTCCTTTCTGTTAAATTTAATTATGCTCGTGTTTCTGGCCTCAAACCACAATTATTCTTCTCCTTTGCTACACTGCATCTTTTGGTAAAAGTCATATTAAATTAAAAATTTGAACCTCTTCAAACATGAAACAAATGTAACTGTTTATATATAGACCATTATTAGTCTAATAAAATATGCGTATATGACAATCCATCAGAGCCTTTTCTTTTGAGAGCCTTATTAACATGCCAATGGGAGGATATGAATCTTGTATAAATGACTAAGACCGCCTAAGGCTAATTTGAGGGATTGTCGGATGGGTCCTGATCCTGAAATCCCGGGCTTAAAAACATGAAATCCCGAGATGCAGAATTTAAAGAAATTCATATCCAGAAATCCAGAAATCGAAAAATATATTCCCGGATCTCGTAAGGATCAATCCCCGAATCCCGAGCTTAAAAACACCCGATCCCGACGTCCAGAAAAAGGTCTTTCCTCCCTCTTATCTCTACCTAACTTTCATTTTTGCCAAATCACTACTTTCACTTTCAACAATAGTTTGTTATGCCCCATTTTTGGGCATTATGTTTTCTAGTCTGTGAATCCGTGCGTTCGTTCGTTCGCTCGTTCGTCCGTTCGTCCGTCTGTCCCGCTTCAGGTTAAAGTTTTTGGTCCAGGTAGTTTTTTATTATTAAAGTTGAAGTTCGTAGTAAATATAGTGCCGATGTGGCATCCGTGTACTATGGACATTGTGATTCTTGTTTCCACATGTTTTACTTATTTTAATATATATATGCAACTGGTATGACCCCTTAAATATTTAACATTTCAAAGAAAACAGTAGTCAGAATACAGAGAGACTCTATATATTAAAGCAGTATATAAACTCATCATAGATACCAGGACTAAATTTAGTATATACGCTAGACGCGCGTTTCGTCTACAAAAGACTCATCAGTGACGCTCGAATCCAAAAAAGTTAAAAAGGCCAAATAAAGTACGAAGTTGAAGAGCATCGAGGACCAAAATTCCTAAAAGTTTTGCCAAATACAGCTAAGATAATCTATGTCTAATCTAAGGAAGAAAAGCCTTAGTTTTTCAAAAAAATCAAAAATTTGTAAACAGTTAATTTATGAATATTACCATATGCCAGCACAAAACGTGCTGACTATACTGGGCTTGTGATACCCTCGGGGAAATAAATCTCCACCAGCAGGGGCATCGACCTATTTAATCGTTGTTTACATGTAGATAAACGCGAAAAAATAATTGTCCTCTCTAAGGAGGTATATGGTTGTGGTTCTTGCGATCTAAACACCATGATATGGAGAACGCTATGATTGGCTTATATATTTTTCATTTGTTTTCTATCATACGATTGGTTGTACTTGTGCATGTTACAAACGATTCAAACCGGACTATGACTAAAAGTCAGTCTGATGACGGAATCATATCCGGACTCCTTTTGGTGTCATACCACCAATTAAAAGTCCCTATCTGTTCAACCAAATTTTGCAATTTTCATAGCTTTCTAAATATTTTACCTTAAGTTTAACTTCATAGAAACTAGGTATATCCTAAATTATACTTGTGTCACCTTTCTGCATGCCAATTTTCAACATACATTCAAAATCATATAAGAAAGAAGAGAGCTCTCGGAAGGAGGTACCACTAAAAATAACCCCTGGTTTTCTGGAAATCTTAAATTAGTATACCATGGAGCGCATTAATCCTAAATTTTAAATGCAAACTCCTAGACAGGTAAAATTTGGCTCAAAATGGTCTTAATATAATTTCTCTTTCAACAAAAGTTTCATTTCTGCAAATTTGTTGGTTAGTTTAGGTGAACAATGATATCAAATGCACTATTTTTTGTCCGAGTAGGCCTACTTTCAAGGGAGGGGGAGGGAGTAATTGGTGGTATGACACCTTTTTGTCGTTTTTCTCCAAAATTAACTCAATCTGAATAATCATAAGAATTGATGACAAATGCGACTATGCATGGTAACTATAGAACACAGAGGCATAATGATTAATTTATTGTGGAAGGAAGAGAAGCGACACACAAAATGAGGTCTTCTCGTTTAATAGTATAGATATATATACCAGCAAAATCCAATCGAAGTGGATGTAGGTATATATTTGAAAGTTGTCATCGGATGTGGCTAGCTTATTGTATTTAGCCCAATTGTTTTTAAATGATCATATTGTATACGTGTGGAACTTGGCTGGTATCATTAATTTACATACAAGATGTTATTATGCATTTATCTTAAAATAAACAATATGTAAGCACTCTTTAGACAGTTAATGCGTTGATCCAAGAATAATTTACAGCCGGTACTGCGTCATGGTTTAATTCAAGCTTGCTAAATTCGTGTCAGTAACCATCTATGCTTTCTTGAATCTTACTGTTGCAGTTACTGATCCAAATGACATCGTCTGGAAAAAAGATTTTTTACATATTACTAACCATCTTTAATAATGCAGATTTAAATAAACACGTGGTCATAAAAGATGTTAAACTTCTTAAAAGGGAAGAAAAGTATATGGTACCAATGAAGCAATCAACATATCTGCTACAAAGAAAGAGAAACATGACTAATCTAGATTTTCGGAGAAGCATCATTGCTCAACTGGAATTGATGCAAATGATACACCGTTATACAGATAATATAGATTCTTGCAAACAAAAATATTAAAATTATCATTCGAAGGTAATGACTACTATAAGGAGACGACAGACCATTTTGGTCGAGATAATTCTGATAAGGTCGCGTGGTCCTAACGCTCCAAAAAAAAAAAAACTCAAAAAGGTCGAGGTTGTACATGTATACAATGCAAAGTCATCGTACGGCCTTCAACAATTAGAAAATCACATTTAGGATATAGTTAATAGATTTAAACGGTCATTGGACGCCAAAATGATTAATGATTCATAAGAGACGATAAACGATCTATTACATTGTATACGCGTCTATCATTTCGCTATTTGTTATGCTGTTTCACCAATAGATTGCCGATTGTCAGGCTAGTAGCATCAGACATTTGACTGAGTTGCTTCATTATGTTTTTGAAATTAAATGTAATTTCAAATGTAATCAACGAAGTTTTGGAGAAACCAAGTATAACATATGGTAGATAACAATACGATTGTGTAACAAACCCGTGTTGTATTGCTAAATTTTTATGCTTCAATGTAAATAAACTGACGGCACTATCTTGTTCATATTTCTAAACAATTTGAGGTTCAATGGTAATTATCCTCTAGAAGTATGTGTTAATGTTTCCTATACAGTATAAACAAATATTTTTGCTTTGAGAGTGTTTACCTTAGTCTGAGATCAATTTACTGATTAATGTGGAACGCTGCACATGACAGACGGAAATGATTGCAAATGTTTAGTGCACGGTCAGGCGATGACCGCTCCGCACGTATCTTGTATTTACGTAAGAAAATAGTTCTTGTTAATAAGTTACAGCACAAGGAGTTTACCAAAAAATAAATATAAAATTGAATGGCTAAAGTTATGAAGCAATCAGTACGGTAACCGCATATTTGAAGCCCTGAACGAATCAAAGTATATTGGAAGAAAAGGGTTATATATTTGAGCGAAATTTATTTACCGGTTGCAATCATTTTTGTTAATCAAAACACTAAAGAAGAATATTGGATAAAACCACTGATAAATCTGGTGCGTATTAAGATTTTGAAAAGATATAATGTAAAATAAAAAAATATACCAACCGTAAATAAACTTGTATCAAAACGCAGCGTCTATGTATAAGTTTACCAAAAGTATTCTCGACACGCTTTATCTGATTCTTATATCATATTATTAATGTAATCAATAGAGGGCGAACGGTGACTGAACCTCATTTGTACCATTAGTTTTGAATTAAAGCTACTTACTGAAACAAGTTCATCACCGGACACTGAACGTGTGACAATTACTTCGTTTCCGCC
This sequence comes from Mytilus edulis, assembly GCA_019925275.1. NCBI lineage: Eukaryota > Metazoa > Mollusca > Bivalvia > Mytilida > Mytilidae > Mytilus > Mytilus edulis. The sequence continues at coordinate 84,777,405 of CM034360.1, read as the reverse complement.
CTCTTTTTGTGATTCTACCATTTTATCTCCATCCATTGTTACAACACACTAGAAAAGTACAAAATTAATATAGAAACATTAGTATACTAAGTATATTGAAACAACAGCACTAGCGTGCTCAATAAATTAAAATCACAGAAAACCATCGTACTTCAACAGAATTATTTAATGTTGCTATTTTTTTCATTATTTCTAAATCTCAAGATTTTAAACTGCATTTTATCATTAGTGACTGTCAGTTTTAAAAATATTAAAAAAATCCGTTAATATATATCATTTTTAATCAAAAGTTGTATTTAACGTTCATTGCTGCTATTGGCGATTTACTGAAAAGTCTAATATCCAACATATAGGTTGACAAGATACTCTATATATTCGATCAAAAGTGCTCTTTTCTACTGTTTTTTTTCGACAATCTATACATATATGAGCCCGTTAAAGCTATTTCGTGAGTTAATAAATACTTTTCAGTTAAAAGTGGTTTGCATAATCTTTTTCTAAAGTTTGATGAGATGATAACACAGACAAAAATAGTACAATACTATTTATGTCTCTGATTAAAACAGAACTTCTATTTTTGGTCCACTTGTGTTGCTAGAGTGCTGTCATAGTGACATTCAAGTTATATTTACTTTAATTTGTTTTAAAAATCTTCTTATAAATAGCAAATAAGACTTTATTATGTAATCTAGATAAGATTTTGTATCTTTATTTAGTTAAGAGTGTTCTATCTATTTAATGTGTGCCTTTCTACAGTAGTGTTTGATTTAGCCATACAATAAAGTACTCTGAAGTGCAATCGAAAAAGACAGAACTTCCTTGAAACAGGAATAAAAACCACAGGAATAGCTGCTTACCGGCAAAACAACTATATTGATGTAATTTAGCCTATCGAAACAAGTCTCAAGATAAACAGACGGGTCACTTTGTCATTAGAATAAGGAAAATGAACAGAAATCCATAGTAATCCCAAGATATTATTTGAAATGAATAAATTACTTCCTTATATTTGAATGAGTAACAAAAATAACGTAGATGATATTTAAATTTTCCGAACTTCTGTCTTTTTCGTAAGAGGCTTACAATATATAAACAGAGAAATGATTAATTGATGTATACGAACCAAACGCATACAGCGGCGGATCCAGAAATTTTTCATAAATGGGGGTCCACTGACTACCTATCAGGGACCCGCTCAAGACATGCTTCAGTGATTCCCTAAATAATGAACAATTTTTTCCCTACAAAAGGTGGGAGCACGGCCCTGCCCCACCGCTTAATCCGCCTTTGATATACCGGTAGCCTGATAGGTGTACAAGAACCGATAAATTAGTGTTCATGCAACGATAAAGTAATTGACTGATGTTCTTGAATAGAGTACTGACTATGCGGACCGATATTGATTTTAATTAGTAATTGTAAATGTGAAAAAAACTGAAATCAAGCATTTTATTGTTAGCAAAATAATCAAGCATTTTATTTGTTTGCAAAAATAATCAATATAAAAAAGAAGATGTGGTATGATTGCAAATGAGACAACTATCCGCAAGAGACCAAAATGCCACATTATTAAGAACTATCAAAGGTCACCATGCAGCTTTCAAAAAGAGAAAAGCCCATACCGCATAGTCAGCCATACGAGGTCTCGAAATGACAAATGTAAAATAATTCTAACGATAAAACCAATTGGTCGTATTTATATACTAGTGATATTAATTGATCTTATACATCAGTTAAGCATTCGCTTAAAGAACGTATTGAGGACAAATATATTCTAAGTAAAGAAAAAAATCAATCCATAGGAAAGAATGTAATGTTGTTGAAAATTTAAAGGTCGTTGAAATGAAATGAATCACATTTTTTGCTCTTTTGACAGTTTTGAGGTAAGAAAAAACGAGTGTTGTTGTGGTTTACACATACTTCATCAAATGTCTTAACTGGTGCATCATATGAAATGTCACACAAGCTTGGAATATGTACTTATAAATTTCAAAGGTATCATCTATAAACGTTTATTTCTGAAATCATGGACTGATTGATATATTTATTTTCTAGAGCACTGAACTGCAAGACATATTATAAAAGGTGTCAGACGTACATGTAAAGGTTGTCATACGATTCAGGAAGTATCGAGAACTCAAGAAAAAAAAAAGAATTATTACATGTTAGCACATGTGGATTGTATTTCTATTTAATTTGAAAAAGAATTCAGGACGATATGTTATTGAAAACGGTGGTTAAAATGATAAGTTGGAAAAAATCCCTAATCTTACCAGTAGTATTTGCACCCTCCCTTTCTATAAATAAAATTGAGAATGGAAATGTGGAATGTGTCAAAGAGACAACAACCCGACCAAATAAAAAACAACAGCAGAGGGTCACCAATAGGTCTTCAATTTAGCGAAAAATTCCCGCACCCGGAGGCGTCCTCAGCTGGCCCCTAAACAAATATATACTAGTCCAGTGATAATGAACGCCATACTAATTTCCAAATTGTACACAAGAAACTAAAATTAAAATAATACAAGACTAACAAAGGCCAGAGGCTCCTGACTTGGGACAGGCGCAAAAATGCGGCGGGGTTAAACATGTTTGTGAGATCTCAACCCTCCCCCCATACCTCTAACCAATGTAGAAAAGTAAACGCATAACAATACGCACATTAAAATTCAGTTCAAGAGAAGTCCGAGTCTGATGTCAGAAGATGTAACCAAAGAAAATAAACAAAATGACAATAATACATAAATAACAACAGACTACTAGCAGTTAACTGACATGCCAGCTCCAGACTTCAATTAAACTGACTGAAAGATTATGATTTCATCATATGAACATCAGGCACAATCCTTCCCGTTAGGGGTTTAGTATCATACCATCATAACATATATGAGAAGAAAATAACCCGTGTCATATCAATAACTGTTTTTAGAATAAATGTGTTTAGTTCCGATGCAAAGACCTTATCAGTGACTCAATATTAACGCCAAAATATGCAATCTTTAATGACTTGACAACAGTATCGTAATTATATCCTTTCTTAATAAGTCTATTCAAAGGTTTTGTAAGTTTCTGAGGTGAATACTGACACCTTTGTGCTTTATAAGCAGACAAAAATATAACACAAGAAAAAGATGACAAAATTATTTTAGAAAGGCTTTTTAAAATGTAATCTTGATAGATGGATTTTGTTGAATCATCAATACCCTTCGTAATCTGGTATTATCATAGAGTATTGACAATTTGATAAGCGGTAGATTTGGGAAAAGAACCAGAAATAACACAACCTAGTATGATCAACGTACCTTTAATGGTTGACCAATAAGGGAAGTGGATTGAAATTCCTGTCCTATTGTAAAAGTACTGTCTTTTACTTTGTCTCCTACTATGGTCTTTATAGTCCAACTGTCACCATTCTGTGAAATTTCCATAGTTGGCTGGTTCTTCCTGGCAACCTCACGTAGATTTTCTGGTACACCTTTTAATGTAAATGCAATGTGTCATTCAAATCTGTTTTAAATATTTTTTTGTCCTCAAAATTTTGCTTATTATATTAGTAGATTGATTTTAAAGATGTGTTAATCTATACTGCTCGATTCTTTGTTCGTGGTTTTAAAAAAAAATACCATTAAAAAACAACAAAATTTAAAGTTCTGGTTATTTTTTAATGCCACAGTTTTGTAATATCTTGGAAAAAGTAACTCGAAGAGAACAAACAGTTGGAACTATTAGTTTTTCTTGCTTTTTATTTTAAACGTTGTTGTAGTTGGGCATTTCATAGGTAAAATTTAATTGTTTGGTTTTCCATGGAAAAAATTTCCGATTGGGAGAGCTCTTTTCGCATTTTTTCCCGGCTAACATCATACATAGATATTTTTAAATGATTAGAATATTAATTTCTAAACTTCAATATTTTGATAATTTTGATAATTTGCGACTTTTTGATAGTATTCAAAGATGTTCAAAAGCTATAAACCTATTAAATAAAAGTGTTTATTGATTTGAAAAAAACAAACACTTTTATATTTCAGATTTACTGAAGGGGTGATGTGGGACGGTAAACGTAGTTTTTTTTATGGACTGCATTTTAGCCCATTTGGCTCAGATCCGAAGCTAAACACGTTTATTTCTTTTTAAAGTAGTTTTTTTTTATGGAGTGCATTTGGCTCAGATCCGAAGCTAAACACGTTTATTTCTTTTTAAATTAAGTTGAAAGATATAAAGATCAGGACTTCTGTTTCGGATACAAGACTGATGGAAAATAGTTCAAAGTTTAAAAGATGTCAATCATCCGTATATTACATGTTAGTAAAAATAGTTGACTTTATACTATTTGATATTTGTACTTGTACCCGGTCCTTGACTTCACGTACTCTCAAGACACAGCGGATATATCTATCAAAATTTTATCAGAAGAGTTAGTCATCGGAGATAAAACTGCTGCATTTATCTGATTAATCCGAATATGTACAAATTAGTCAAATTTAGATAACAAGGTCGTACTTAGGTTATTTCGATTTGAAAACGAGGTTCGATTAGAATATTTCCGTCTTCTAACTGGACCAGGAACAGTAAACGTAATTTTAAACACACGTGTACGTACTTGGGGTGTTTAATGTCCTCTTTCAATTACTAAAAACACATTGAAAAAACACAACTCAACCAGTTTTAGTTTTAACATATTTATTTAAAGTGGATAGGGAAACAAGTTATTGCAACTTATATTAATCCGTTTCCACTTTGCGGGTGCGAGTTCTGCCTTGTACCGGCATTAGCCTGATCTTTTTCGAAATCTAAAAGGGTGTCTTTTACGTGCGAGAGATATTGCTCTCTCTTAACACGGGTCAGCCATTATTGTCCCCTTCCGACGAACTATCATTGTTTCTCAAGACCATATACTTGCAAATGGTTTCAAGGGAGAGCCATAAATTAAGTCCCTGAAATTTTCTCCCCGGACCGGGGATCGAACCAAGAACCTTTGTGTTTGTAGTCCGATGCACTTACCACTACACCACGGTTCTCAACCAGTTTTATAACAACCCGACTTTCCATTCTCAACATTAAGGGTGGACTGGTAAAGACAATTATGTCTAGGTGGACTTTTTTCATTCTGATATCATAGGAAGGCAATTTCTCAGTAGGGTTCATTTTGGCGTTCGGAATACTTTTATGCGGAGTGCAACGGCTCTGAGAAATACCATGAACTCAGATGCCTCGTGTTTGAATTTGTCACGGTATATGCACGTGACAGAACTCACAATTGTATGCAAAAGGTCCATAGCTGACCTTTGGATGAGAAAAAAATCTTTCCAAACTCAAATATAGCCAGTTTTCAAGGATCAAATCTCATCCCTTCATCCAGGTCTACTCAATATCAACCCCAACAAGTCAATTTATCAGTTTGAAAAAAGAAATAGACAATGTCTCAAATAAACGTTGAACTATATAATGATTTGAAATTATAGAAACTTGGAACAATACTTAGCTACAATGTTGGTACTTATTGGTAGTACAATAGATATTAAGCGACCATGTCTTACTTCTCTGGTATAAATCAAATAAACAGGAATTTGAAAACGTGGGTTCATATATATGATGGTTTGGGGGGGGGGGGGTTCATTCATTTCTTTATCCTTAATTTTTAGGCCATTAATTCTATTCTGTTTATTTTGTGCCTTCGTTTGTGTTTCCTTCTTTATATTTTAGCACCTCATTATTTTCATTGTTTTATTTTTTTGCTCAAGTTTTCTCTATTCTTTATAGATTTTGTCCATTAATCTCTATTTTGTAAACCCCTATCATCACCCTCATATAATTCTTGTCCTGTCCTGTCATACAATGAAGATGCAGGGAAGCACATAGTACATTATCAACGTTTTAGTTGAGCACGTAGAAAATGTTTGAATGCATGTAAAACTACCTCATAGACTTTTAGCTGGACATTGGTATCTTCAATTATTGTATTGTAGTAAAGTAACTTCAGTGGCGGATCCAGGGGGGGGGGGGGGGGTTCCGGGGGTTGGAACCCCCCTTTTTTTTGGCTGATCAATGCATTTGAATGGGAGCATATAGTTGGAACCCCCCCCCCCCCCCCCCCCCCCTTTTACTCTGGGTTGGGAACCCCCCTTTTTAAAATGGCTGGATCCGCCACTGAACTTTATTTGAAAGGCAAGCCGATATGATAGAGGCCACACTATAAACATTGGAGTTTTGTGCATATTTCGTGTATATACATTTACATAGTGAAACATGTAAATGTATATGCAAGATCATGTTATATATTAGTTTTTTTTCGATTTTCCTGTTACAATCATAGGAAACGGAAACACAAAATTTATGCACTCACTTGTCCGGAGCTACTTGTGCGTTAAATTGTTGTTAGATGACTATAATAACATAAAAACAATTAAATGAAAATTAAATAGAAAAATATATAATAAATAAAATAAAAGTAATTTTAATTTTAATTCATATTCAACTTACCAGTTGCCTGCATATATTCCTCAAGTTTCTCTGCAGACACATATTTCCAGGTTCCTACTAAAGCCATCTTGTCAAGTTCTTAAAATCTACCACACTACGATCCGAACGTGCTGCAAGTTACCGGCAATTGCTATGATTAATAACACAATTCGATTAGCTAATATTATTATTCACGTGACTTTTTGGCTAATCTTTGTGCAGCCTTTGAACGTCAGTTTGTTGACGGATGATATTGAACTATCATCTATAACCGATAGTTATTTTCGTATTTATTGCATATTTTTACACGCTCTTATTTACGATACACATTACTTTAATTGAGATAGAAGTACATGTTTCCCCCGAAGCAACCACATCTTAATATCAATTTTCATAATTAATCATTGCTAATATACAGTATCATATATCACATTCATATAATATTTACATGTATCCTAAAAACGCTGGAAAGAAAAAAAAAATAATTGAACACTGATACTTTTATTTTTTATGCACCATTTATGGACATTATGTTTTACTGGTCTGTGCGTTCGTTCGTCCATCTGTCCGTTTGTACCGCTTCAGATTAAAGTTTTGGTCAAGGTAGTTTTTGATGAAGTTGAAGTCCAATCAATTTGAAACTTAGTAAACATGTTCCCTATGATCTGATCTTTCTATTTTTAATGCTAAAACACACTTTTGACCCCCCAATTTCACGGTCCACTGAACATAGAAAATGATAGTTCGATTTGGGAATCCGTGCACTATGGAAGCATTGAATCTTGTTTTAATTTACTTTGACCAGAAATACACTCTCGGTTTTGGTAGAAGTTTGAATTCAACATTCTCTCTCTATATATATATGCAGATTGAGATTTGGGAAAATGCCAGGGTGTAAACATGTTATGAAATTGAAGTAAAATACCTCAGTTAGGGGTTTAGTGTCATAGTAACATTCTATATCATCTTAATTGTTTTTATCTTGGGACTGACCAGGGTTAGAGCTGGTTCAGAAGTGGCCATTCCTATTGATGTTGGGATACATTAGAAATAGGAGACATAAATGAACTACTCTACATTGGTTAGAGGTTTAGGAGAGGGTTGAGATCTCTTAAAACATGTTTAACCCCGCCATATTTTTGTCGCCAGCTTCAAGTCCGGAATTCCTGACATTTTCTTGTATTTTTTTTTTATTTTAATTTTTGGTTTATTTATATGTTTCGGAGTTTATTGTGACGTTCATTTTATATGAACTAGTACACATTTTTGTTTAGAAAACGACCATTTAATTTCTACCCCCTACCCCCATTTTTGAAGTTACATGATTGCTCCCTAAGGAGTCAGCTTCAGCCGACCTCCTGGTACAGGATTTTCTAACTGCTGTGAAGACTTTTTTGACTTTGGCTGTTTTCCAATCTTTGGTCGGGTTGTTGTTTCTTTGACACATTCCTCATTTCAATTCTCAATTTTATCAAGGATTAACTTATGTGCTGTTTATGCCACTCCTTTGAGGAAGCACCGTAAAGAAAGGGAATGACAGCACGTTTAATTTGATAAGTGTGAATCTTTAAAATTCTTGAAAATAACGGTTAAGATGAGTTCACAGAGACAAATTATGTTAGAAACAGTGAACACTTTAAGTGTCAAGTAACATAATTATAACAGGAATCCCATTTAAAAAAAAACCCAGTTTTTTAAAACAACATTGCAAATTTTAGCAGAACAGATAACAGATAGTGGGTTGAAAACAGTTATCAGTTTAATTTTATCTCAAATAACAGTTAACACCTTGAAAAAGGCCAAAAAAGGTTAACAACAAAAAGGTACCCCCCTCCCACCTGTTATGTATTGTCATTCAATTCCTAATTCATTTGCCATAGCACTTTCGTTATTTCTTTAACGTTTTATTGTCCAGAATTTCGAAACCCTTTTGTCTGCCGTAACTGATTAAGATTATTTCGGAAACACAGGTTTATATCATATGTTGTTTTTTTATGCTTGTTTTTATGTACAACTCGTTGAAGACATACGTATTATTGGATAAACTCATCATAGATACCAGGACTAAAGTTTAGATAAGATTGTCCTTTGTCCTGTCATTCGTTCTTCTACACACGTATCATGTACTATATAACAAGCGGTTTAGAAGTCTTCACGTTTATTGCAAGCTACCGGGTTGTTCTGAAACTTAAATTCCCCCGGGAATGATCGCAGCCCCTCGAATAGGTAGTTCGTACTAGTCTGGTGACTTAGGTGCTTCGGAGACTAGGTGTTTCAAAACTAGTTGTCTCGGGAACTTGGTGCTTCGGGGACTAAGTGTTTCAGAACTAGTTGTATCAGAAACTAGATATCTCTGAACTAAGTGTCTCAGAAAACCTATGGTTTTGTAGCTTGCTCTCTTTTATAGTTTTTGAAAGGTTATAATTGTTTAGTAAATCAGTTGGGACCACCAAGTCAGTAAAATGATTAAGGAAACATTGAGGTTATAGATTTTATACTACTTTTTGATACAAAATTAATTGTGTAAATATTATTAATTACATAGTGTGCTAGTGACCTAATACGGTATATATGGGGTCAGTAAATTCCATATGGGGATTCGAGCGAATTCCATATGGCGTGAGAGCGAAGCTCGAATCCCCATATGGAATTTACTGACCCCATATATACCGTATTAGGTCACTAGCACACTATGTAACGAATTATGAGGTAAGATAATGTTTTTTCTTTGTTAAGTTTCAAAGTTTAAAGGTTGGTCTCCTTGTTTTTAGTTAAGGCTCCAAGTTGTAGTTATGTTTTGAGATGATTCAATGATTGGTATTGGAGTATCTCAGATTCTGTGAAAACGGATAGGAACAGATAGTTTAAAAGCCAAACACGTAACAAAATTGGTTAGCAGTGGTGTGATCTTAGAGAATTCAGTATTATATGTAATTATATTGTATGGTTGTGAGTTTATTTTCTATTTGTCCTTGCACGATAAAATATGTTTGAAAAACTTGTTTGATTTATTCTTCAAAATATTTCGCTAATATACAGAGAGGTGAAATGTTGTATGACCGTGATAGTTATGAAACAAGAAATTTGACAAGGGAGATAGATAGATTGAACAGGATAATAAGGCGCATACGAATTAAAAGTTTTGAAAATGCCTCAGACTATGCTAAGTCAGCTTCTATCAGTCAAACAACACGTCCAAGACAATCTGACTCTGTATCTGGAATTGCTAGTGCCAGAATTCAGAACTCCGTAAAGGCAGCAGCATACTCCAAAGTACAAATATTGGGATAGGGACTAAGTAAAAAGTTGCGTGCAGTAGCCTGCAATAACTGATAAGCATATCCCAACTTAGAGTAAATTAGCACCAGAAGACAAATTAGGTTTATATAATTTATATAAGGAAGACAAGTTTATTCATAAAAGCAAAACTATTATAAAACTATAAAGCCCGCTACGTTTGATGAGTAAGGAATCGACAGATTACAAGTCTCATTTTAAAGCCTGTTTGAGTATATGTTGTTGGACAGAGACAGAAAAGGGTTTATATTTGACAGTTTAATTGAGAGGACAAGCTCAGGAGGTTCTAGGAAATCTACCTACAAATAAAAGACAAAATTGTACAAAACTTGTCAGGTCTCTCGAAGAGAGATAGATACACGCTTGCCAATCAACCAAATTGTACCAAACACAACTACGGGAGCGCCGTTAAAATGTTTCGAAAAGTGTTCCTGAACTAGCTTGGCAAATTTTGCGCACCTCACAGCCAAGAATGACTCTAGAGTAACCACGGTGGGTAAGGTTGTCCTGCGAGAAAACGTTTTTTGTTGGTGATTCGGTCCTGACTGGTGCTGGTGATCATCGAAAATATTTCAACAAAGACCAAAATTATGATTTTTGACGTTTTTTCTCATAAAGAATGGAAGGAAACAGTTGAGATTTTTTAATTTGGTTTCTTATGGGTTCATAGGCAAACCATTAAAAATGTGACCTTTTAAACTGTTTCAGTAAACGTAACACAACAATGTTCATTTTCAGAAAATCTAGAACTAAAAAAAATAAAACCAAAATGCTCCTGGATTTTGCATTTTCTCAGTTTATTCATGTCTTGATACTGTGCTGGTGATTTTGAATACAAGAGAGATTTTTTTTGAATGTCATGATTATCTGTCGATTTCTAGATCTATGGTTAGCATTTATTTCTGATGACATGGACTTGACATCCTAGTGACCCTGCTGTCTTTCATGATTATATTCATATGCTGCATATATCATAAATGGGTCATTATCAAAAAAACATGCAAAACTATGTTATTGGGTCTTTTTAAGTCACAGACATAAAAATATATCAAAATAACACTTGCATATGTTAGATATGAATGTTTTGTGATACACAATATACTGTTTACAGTATGAATTGTTATAAAAACATTCTTAATGTTTTCTTAAACCCTTGAAGATAGCCAGAATTTACTGTTATTTTTTACTATAGATCCTTTTAGACTTGAAATAGGACTATTATTCATATCATTTGTTATTATGATTTATCACTTTTTGTTGAATTTTGATACATACAAACATTTTTTAATGATTTTGGGAGGTGTATGTTGGTTTTATAATAAAAATTTTCACCAAAAGGAAATGTAACATTTTTTAAGTCAATGGTGTTACCAAAGGACACATTAGTAGGATAAGAGTTATCTTTCCCAAGATTTGGGCATTTACAACAGTTTCTCCCTAAGCAATGTTACCTGTAAGCATGTTATGCAAAAGAAAACAAACAATTATGTTGAAGATTTAGTGAAAAAATCGTAAAAGTAGGTAATGGTTATATCGTAATTGGAAATAGTGTCCATGGTGTACCCTTTATAAAAATCATTTTTTGAAAACATTTCCTTAACTTTGAATAATGAAACATATTGATTATAGAAACATGCACCAGTTAAAACATATAGAATAGGGGAAGTGGGCACTTTTTTCGTAACTGAATCTTAAAATACACCTTAAATCATTGGTGTTACCGTCAATGGTGAGACCATTTTGATAAAATAACACCATTGACCAGTTTAGTAACACCACTGAATATATCATGAAAATCAGCATTGTTTTGTGTTTCTTTCATGTTTAACAAGCTAAAAATCATATTATTTATGAAAAACAATACTTACTTAACAATGTTTTAACAATAATAGCATGTATTACATATACACAGTTTTCACAAACTGATGTATGCTGGTAACACCAATGACACTATTTAGTAACACTATTGACATTTTTAGTAATGGATATTATGTTATATAATTTGAGATTTTTTAACCTAAGAATTATTTTTTCATCTTTTTCTTTTGCTCGGTGATCTTGGCTTTTTGTTCAGTACTTGATAAAGGTAAAATTTGAAATGTGATGTCATTGGTGATACTTTTGTGTCATTGGAGTTACTGAAGGGTCAGTGGTGTTACTATATAAAAATGCGACATTTTTTCATCTTTATTCATAAATATAAAGTGTTTTTCGGTCGTGTACGACGGATTAGGTATATTATTATCATTTAATCTTACACAATTCACATATATTCATTTTAAGTGTATATTTTAGTATTTACAACGGCCATGATTAGGACAGCCAACTTGTTTACGACAATGTATTCTGAAATTATGTTTAAATAGAATGCACAGCTATATGAATAATGTCAATATGTCGTAATTTAAACCTAAACAACAATTTGGAACAGTTGTTTGATGTTAAACAATAATATTTAGTACCTAAATGTATGCTTTAAATTGGTAACACCATTGACACGATTCTTTCAAAGGATGACCTAAAATTGTTAAAATTGAAGAAACTCCTCATTTTTCCCATTGCATATTTCTGAATATCGTTGCTACCATACTATAGAATAGTGGGACACATTTAAAAGTTTTAAACACTGACATCATTTTTCAAAATATTACCTCGTCGAAATTTGCACTTTTTTTTTATTATGACCCAAATACGGCAACTTGTATTTTTGCATTTGAAATTATTCGTTGTAACTAGAATATTTGTGCTGAAAGGAAACTGTGTGGATCAAAATCTTATATTGCTTGTAAATGTTGCTGGACCAAGTTTCGTTATCTGATCTAAATTTTCTGAAAAGTGCAAGGTAGATAGACATTGGCATTTTTAATGTTTTTACTCAGTATGTGTTGCTCTAACTGCTTGAAGTTTTGCGATATAAACTAAAAACTCGAATACATTTTAACAGACAGTGGTCATACCAGTTTTGTAAAGTGTGAAGATTTGGATTGTTTTTTTTTTTTATGGCTTTTAAAAGTTAAATGTAGGTGTAGATTGTTCTGCATGTTATATACTTGTTTTTATTCAATTGTTTATATGAAGCTACACGATATTTTAATTTTTTTAATTAAAGTCACATTTAACAAAACAACCGATTTCGGTAGGTGCAAATACCTCTCGATTTTTAATCTGCATTCAACTGATAAAAAATATACATGAAAAGATAAAATATTTCGTTTTAGGGGGGTGGTCTAAAAATGTGAAATTATAATCGTAAAGCGACACTCGAGTGCAGGTGGAAGATAGGTCCGCTGCTGTATGCCCTGAGGTAATCGGTGCCCTCAGGTAATCGTGGTAATGCGTCATTGATTCAATTCGCACGAAAATGTAGTTCTTATTTAGATAGTTCTTAAAACCAAATTTTAATGTGACTAAATACCAAAGATGTCATCAAACTTGCCAGGTGATTTTATTATTTGTATTCACCGCTCATTCATTTCGTATGTACGTGTAGGGTGAGGCTGGCTGGTGAAATTATAAACATTTTTTTTAAAAAGTTCACTTTATATATACATCGCCTAAACAATACAGATCTACATTTTAAATTAAGAAACTCCAATAATAACAACAAATACAACCATTTAACTCAAGTCAACTGAGGTGACTTTATATATACATCACATAAACAATATATATACATCACATAAACAATACAAATTTATATTTTAAATTAAGAAAACCCAATAATAACAACAAATACAACCATTTAACTCAAGTCAACTAAGGTAACTTTATATATACATCGCATACACAATACAAATCTACATTTTAAATAAAGAAATTGTGTAATTAAAATATAAATATATACACTAGCAAAGTATCTAGTAAGAATTCTTTCATAACAGGGTAACCTGAGGTAACCCAAACAATAACAGCAAGTACTAGTACAACTTATTTAACTCAAGTTAATTCAGATCACCTTTACATATACATCACATTAACACTATAATTTCAATGAATTCCTACATTAAAGAAGAAGAAGTTGATTTATTACAGCATAAATGCATATACTAGCAAAGTATCTAGTAAGTATTCCGTCATGACAGGGTTACCTCAGGTAACCCATAAATAAAGGCAACAGTAGTATACCGCTGTTCAAAACTCATAAATCCATGGACAAAAAACAAAATCGGGGTAACAAACTAAAACCGAGGGAAACGCATTAAATATAAAAGGAGAACAACGACATAACACTAAAATGTAACACACATAGACAAAATCCCACGAGAATTAAGAAATAATTCATGGGGGCTTGAATATATCGTGATTTTACCACGGGTTGGCCCTTTATGACAAATATTTTACCCCTGAGCGATAGCGAGGGGTAAAATATCGGCATAAAGGGACAACCCGTGGTAAAATCTAGATATATTCAAGCCCCCATGAATTATTTCGATTCTGATAGGACACATACGGCAATTCTTTTGGATCGAAGCGCTCTAGGTGTAGGCAAATATTTGCCGTTCCCATAAATAAACGCACTAATAAACTAGCGTAAAAGAACGGAGCAAACTGCATTAGTGACATGCTTAAACTATTTAAAATGATGTATTTAGACAGTTTTGGATGAATTTGAATGATAATATATTTATATGTCTTATATGATGTACAATTAAGGGCTTTTGCCACATTTTAGCATCATTTGTGTATGTTTCCTTGTGATGATTTTCGGATTCACAAGCGTGTATTTTCCCGTAAAATGCTTACATATTCTAACGTCATTGTTCTATGACGTCGGGTATCTCATTCATAAAAAAGCATATGACGTGGGAGTACAATCGGAACAGCACTGGCAATATATTCATATTTTACCACGGGTGTGTACTCAAAGCGTTTGAAGGACGTCATGTTAGAATAACAAATATAACATATATATATAACATCAAAACCAAATACATGAATTTGGGATAGACATGTACCTTGACACGTCTTATCGCAATGTGAATTTACACTCAAAAATAAGAGAAAACAAACGACACAACGTTATAATGTAATACACACAGAAACGAACTATAATATAACAATGGCCATATTCCTGACTTGGTACAGGGCATTTTTAAAGGGAAAAAATGGTGGGTTGAACCTGGTTTTGTGGCATGCCAAACCTCGCACTTTTATGGCCATGTGAAATATAACATCAAAATAACAACACAGGACTACAATATAAATAAATTGGAGAACACAATTGACAAAGAATCACACGAACAACAGCCAACAAAAGGCAACAAGTTCAAAATTTTAATACGCCAGAAATGTATTTTTTCCACACAAGACCTACGTGTGACGCCCAGATACAAAAGTTTGAAAGCCGAAACGAGTACAAAGTTGAACAGCATCGAGGACCAAAAGATCAAAAAGGTTGTGCCAAAAACGGCAAGGGTTTTCTGTTAGTTACCAGAAAATCCCTATAATTTAGAATAATTTATACTTTTGCAAACAGTAAATGTTATAAAATGAATATTCAAAAGATGTACATGATAAAACTGAAGTATTAACTAATTACAGGAAACAACTGAAATACATTTACATAACCAGACATTTGAAACACAAAAGTAGACACATCCGAATAAGTTTAAACCTCTACGCCAAGTGACGTCCTAATTGAAACTGAAAAATGACGAAAAAATGACTTCATTTGAATTTGTAAAACAGATCATCAAAAAATGAAAAATGACGTCACATAAGAATGAATAAGATAGAATTAGGATTGATTTAAGATTATATATTTGAACTAAATACTGATATTGCATTTAATAACAAAGCACATTTTAATACTTATTAATATCAAACTAAGGTAGCAATTAACTATATTATAAAACTATGTCCGGTTTGTTTTGAATCTAACTTCAAACGTAAAATATCGTACTGATTACGTTGAACGAAATCAAATCTGATAAATGAAGGCGGTGATTAATTTTCTTTACCATAACACATAAATATAATAGAAAAGACGTCAACACATTTGACAAAATCCGACGAGAATTACAAATATAACATTAAACATATAAACTAAATACATGAATTTGGGATAGACAAGTACCGTACCACGTCTTATAGTAATGCGAGTTCACACTGGGCAAAACAGTCACAATCGGGAATAAGTCACGTTTGGTAATTAAAAGATTAGACGACATTATGACAAAACACAATCTACCATGTGGTAAAAATGTCCAAAAAATAGCAACAAGTATTATCCATTCATATCAAGTTTACTTAAGTCGCTTTTTCGATATATCACATAAACAATACACATCTATGAAGTCCTACATGTAAAATAAAGAAATTTTTTGATTACAACATAAATTTACACTAGCAAACCATCTAATAAGCATTCGTCATAACATGAAATATGTGGTTGAAGTAAAATATCTTAGCAACGAGTCATTACTACTGAGACGGTGTGTTTGAGACAAAAAACTTAAAAAGGTCGTAATATTACCAATATCTAGATAAAAGTGTATTTCTTAGTCTGGTATTTTTTTCGTTCACTCATTTTTTACTCATTTTCAATTAAGTCATATTTTATTTTCTATTCATGAAATATATTTATATTTAGAAAAGAAGGAGACAGCGTTCACTCCCTTTCTCTTAATTCTTTATCAAATATCCTTGACGACAGACTTTATTTTGGAATTATAAATCGCAAAACTTAAAAAACTTATTTCTGTTAGTGTTATATATGTTATCTCGTGTTCATTCTCTGAAAAATTCTAGTCTGCCCTTCCATAAATTTATCATCTGCAGTAAGAAAATCGATTTGAACATATCTGCATCATATCATTTTTTATTAACAATTTTAGAATTTCAAAACTATTCCAATTCCAAGCTTAGAAACTTTCACTGTGACCTCCCTCTTCTTTATCCCCCTCCCCTTCCCCCCAAAAAAGCAATTATATTGTCATCTTTTGGTAAGCACTTAATTGCACACAAAGAAATCTGATTTTAGCTGCTGAAGACACATGATTCTTACGCGCAGAAACAAGGCTGATTTTCGTTTGGTTGGATAAAAAGAAAAGTATCTACTGTATCGTACAAATTTATCAGAGAAACATTATACAGGATGCTTAGGACACTGAATGTATTATCTAAACTCATCTAAAAAGTGTTCAGACTCACCTGATTGTTTGTGACTGATTCTTACAAAACATGTTTAAGTCCTACGCATTTTAGCGCCCGGCCAAAGTCAGGAGCCACTTGACTTTGTTAGTCTTGTGAGTTTTATTTCTTTATTTTAGTTCATTTATATGTTATGAAGTTGAGTGTGACGCCCATTTTCATTGAACTAGATTACATTTTGTTTTAGGGCCGGCTGTAGCCGGCCCATTGGTGGCCGTCAGCTGTAATCTGCTCTTTGGTCAGTTTATTGTCTTTGTCACATTCCCCGTTTCCATTATTTATTTTATTAGAAAAAAGTCCTTTGTTCTATTTTTATGCTTTCCATTTTTAAAAACCTTTTACATTTTGATTTTTTTCGGTTATCGTTGAAGGTCGTACGATGACGTATGGTTGTTAACGCATACTTTCTTTGGTTTTCTTATTGAAAATTGTCCATTGACAAACATTCCTCATCATCTTTTAAGCTCACCCGGCCCGAAGGGCCAAGTGAGCTTTTCTCATCACTTGGCGTCCGGCGTCCGGCATCGTCCGTCGTCAGTTAGACCATAGGGGTAAAATGCAGTTTTTGGCTTATAACTCAAAAACCAAAGCATTTAGAGCAAATATGACGGATTTAAATTGTGTATCAGGTCAATATCTATCTGCCCTGAAATTTTCAGATGAATCGGACAACCGGTTTAGGGTTGCTGCCCCTAAACTGGTAATTTTAAGGAAATTTTGCCGTTTTTTGTTATTATCTTGAATATTATTAGCTCACCTGGCCCAAAGGGCCAAGTGAGCTTTTCCAATCACTTTGCGTCCGTCGTCCGTCGTCGTCAATCGTCCATCGTCGTCCGTCGTCGACCGTCGTCCATCGTCGTCCGTCGTCCGTCGTCGTTAACTTTTACAAAAATCTTCTCCTCTGAAACTACTGGGCCAAATTAATCCAAACTTGGCCACAATCATCATTGGGGTATCTAGTTTAAAAAATGTGTCCGGTGACCCGGCCAACCAACCAAGATGGCCGCCATGGCTAAAAATAGAACATAGGGGTAAAATGCAGTTTTTGGCTTATAACTCAAAAACCAAAGCATTTATAGCAAATCTGACATGGAGGTAAAATTGTTTATAGATCAATCTATCTGCCCTGAAATTTTCAGATGAGTCGGACAACCGGTTGTTGGGTTGCTGCCCCTGAATTGGTAATTTCAAGAAAATTTTGCTGTTTTTGGTTATTATCTTGAATATCATTATAGATAGCGATAAACTGTATACAGCAATAATGTTCAGCAAAGTAAGATTTACAAATAAGTCATCATGACTGAAATGGTCAGTTGACCCCTTTAGGAGTTATTGCCCTTTATAGTCAATTTTTAACCATTTTTCGTAAATCTTAGTTATCTTTTACAAAAATCTTCTCTGAAAGTACTGGGCCAAATTAATCCAAACTTGGCCACAATCATCTTTGGGGTATCTAGTTTAAAAATGTGTCCGGCGACCCGGTCATTCAACCAAGATGGACTCCACGGCTAAAAATAGAACATAAGGGTAAAATGCAGTTTTTGGCTTATAACTCAAAAACCAAAGCATTTAGAGCAAATCTGACGGGGTAAAATTGTGTATCAGGTGAAGATCTATCTGCCCTGAAATTTTCAGATGAATCGGACAACCGGTTGTTGGGTTGCTGCCCCTGAATTGGTAATTTTAAGGAAATTTTGCTGTTTTTGGTTATCATCTTGAATATTATTATAGATAGAGATAAACTGTAAGCAGCAATAATGTTCAGCAAAATAAGATTTACAAATAAGTCAACATGATTGAAATGGTCAATTGACCCCCTAAGGAGTTATTGTCCTTTATTGTCAATTTTTAACAATTTCCATAAAATTTATAATTTTTTACTAACATTTTCCACTGAAACTACTTGGCCAAGTTCATTATAGATAGAGATAATTGTAAGCAGCAAGAATGTTCAGTAAAGTAAGATTTACAAACACATCACCATCACCAAAACACAATTTTGTCATGAATACATCTGCTTCCTTTGTTTAATATTCACATAGACCAAGGTGAGCGACACAGGCTCTTTGGAGCCTCTAGTTTATATAGGTATTGTATATTTTAGGTCGATGCCAATGCTGGTGGAGATTTATTTTCCCGAGGTTATCACCAGCCCAGTAGTCAGCACTTCTGTGTTGACTTGATTTATCATTGATATGTTCATAATTATAAATTTACTGTTAACCAAACTTTGAATTTTTGAAAAACTAAGATTTTCTACCTCAGGAATACATTACCTTAGCTGTATTTGGCAAAAGTTTTAGGAATTTTTGGTCCTCAATGCTTTTAACTTTGTACTGTATTTGGACGTTTAAACAATTTTTTATTCGAGCGTCACTGATGAGTCTTGTTAAGACGAAACGCGCGTCTGGCGTAAATATAAAATTTTGATCCTGGTATCTATGCTGAGTTTATTATCATACCGTATTTTGGTGACATGCAAAAAGATCTTAATCCCGAAAATCGTAAACATATTTTCTTATCTTTCTTAAAAGGAGACAAGAGGGGTTCCATTAGCAGGTCAATAAAGAAGTTAATTTAAAATATTGAAAACCAATTACAGTTGAATAATCTTAAATGAGAAAACAGAAAACAGTAAAATAAAAAAAATGGGGTAATTTTTTCCCCTAATAACAGTAAACAGACAATAACAATCAAAACCAAGGAGTAAACAAAGACTCATAAAACCAAAAGACATTTACATCAACAGTTATAAAAAATAAATAAGAAACAACACGAACTCCACTAAAAACAGGGAGTGAAATCAGGTTCTCCGGAAGGGTAAGCATTTCTTGCACGTATACGGCACCTGTCTTGTTATTTCTTTGTTCAGTTCGGTGATGATGGAAGGTTATTATGACTGAGGAAGAATATCAGATATGATTTCTGACACACTTTTGTCATAATGGCCAATCAGCTCAAGATGGCGACCGTAAAATTTCTTGAGTGATGACCTTAATTTGATTGATTCATATCCTTAGTAACTTTTGAGAAAGCAGTATTTCTTGTTCAACAAAATAAACGTACTTTGAGCTAGTTCTAGAGAAACGTATCGATTGAGACACTATACTCCATATTCTGTTGCCGCTGGGATGTTACTACACAGAAATGGAAATTTAACTATAGGAAAATTAAAATCATCGCGTTTGTCATAAATTTTGGTATTCAACCTACTGAACAGATTAACAACAATGTCAATTTTAAGAAAACAGATAACAGCTAACAAGTCAATTACAGTTAAGCATCAATGATCTTGAATATTTGCCACTTTTAACTTATATTTAAAGGCACAGAACCAGGACCCACCAGCACAGTATCAGGACCGTTTTTCTTATCACAAGCACATCGTCAGGACAATTTCGTTTTGCGAACTTGCACGACTTTTGCAATAAATTGTTTTTGTAATACTCTTTGCATGGACCGAATAACCAGCACAGAACGTTCACTCGCAGGACAACTTTACCCACCATGGTAACTCTTGCTACAGAGCAATAGATCTGAAGACTGGAACGACTCGATTCGACTAGATGTTGAACTGGAAGCTTTTAATAAAGCCGAAATTAAGAAAGACAATGGGTATGGTTATTCAAAGGCTATAACAAAAGACAGTGACACTTACGACACAACGATAAACCTGCTTAAGAACATGCAGACAGATTTGACTGATCTGCAACAAGAAGTTGAGGTTTAAACACGAGGTCCCGTGTGCAGGGAAACGTCACGCCATATAAAAGAACCCTCATGTAAGCCATAAGTACTACTTGTCGAGTCAAACTTTCTTGAAAACCTATTTTTGGGCTATTTTCGTTTTGCAATATCATTATTTGAATTTTGGAGAAACTAAGGACTAATCATTTATAAAAAAAATACAGTAAGCACTTGCTTCGTGTTGATACAAATAGAAACTAGATGTGTCAAAGCGACACGAACGGCCCCATCTTTAAAAGTTGAAAAATTTGCAATTTCAATAACACATGTGGACACAAACATGATGGTAGTCAAAAATCAGCTGATAATCTGGAGGCGTATAGAAAAAAAGTCTATATAACTGATTTTCAACAATTTTCAAAGTTGTAAACCCTTAATTTTCGCAAATATTAGCGGAGCGGAACAATATTTAAAATTGATCTGTAACTCATCATGAGTAACTCACATACCAAAATTCAGCCCAATATCTGAAAGCGTTTAGAAAAAAGTCTATATTCTGCGATTTTCAACAACTTATCAAAGTACATAGCCCGTAGTTTTGGCAAAAATTAGCCGAGCAGAACAAAACTTAAACTTGATCTGCAACTGATCTTGGTTAACTCACATGCCAAAAATCATCCCAATATCTGAAAGAGTTTAGAAAAAAAGTCTGTATAACTGTGAGTTTTTAACAATTTATCAAAGTCTATAGCCCGTATTTTTGGCAAATATTAGCCGAGTGGAACTAAACTTAAACTTGATCTGTAACTCATCTTGATTACCTCACATGCCAAAAATTATCCCAATATCAGAAAGAGTTTAGAAAAAAGTCTATATTCTGTGATTTTCAACAATTTAACAAAGTCCTAAGCCCGTAATTTCGGCAAAAATTAGTAGAGGGTAACAAAACTTAAACTTGATCTGTAACTCATCATGGTTAATTCACATACCAAAATTCAGCCCAACATCTGAAAGAATTTGGAAAAAAGTCCGTATAACTGATTTTCAACAATTTATCAAAGTGCAAAGCCGTAATTTCGGTAAAAATTAGCGGAGCGGAACAAAACTTAAACTTGATCTGTAAGTCATCTTGGTTAACTCACATGCCGAAAATTATCCCAATATCTGAAAGAGTTTAGAAAAAAAATCTATATAACTGTGATTTTCAACAATTTTCAAAGCTGTAAACCCTTAATTTTCGCAAAAATTAGCGGAGCGGAACAAAACTTAAACTTGATCTGTAACTCATCATGAGTAATTCACATACCAAAATTCAGCCCAATATCTGAAAGCGTTTAGAAAAAAGTCTATATTCTGTGATTTTCAACAATTTATCAAAGTCCAAAGCCCGTAATTTCGGCAAAAATTAGTGGAGGGGAACAAAACTTAAACTTGATCTGTAACTTATCATGGTTAATTCACATACCAAAATTCAGCCCAACATCTGAAAGAATTTGGAAAAAAGTCCGTATAACTGATTTTCAACAATTTATCAAAGTCCACAGCTGTAATTTCGGCAAAAATTAGCGGAGCGGAACAAAACTTTATAAAATTTACCTGTGGTGTCACTTTTGTGCGTCGATCTACAAAACGTGGTTCGACTGTGCTGTTTTGATGTGCTTACTGATATGAAAAGATAGTTTACAATCCAAACACGTTACAGTATGTAATAATTTTAAATTCCTTACATACATGACATATAGACTCTTTTTTTATATTCCAGTAGTTAAGGTTTTAACCAATTTCTTATTTCGACCTTGTGAATAATACAAATACATTAAAAATTTGAAATACCATTTTGTCCTCCCGTTACGATATCAATGACTGATAAGAAATGAATTAAATTTAGTATTTCAGATTTGAAATAAGCATTGTCAACTTTTGAATAACTTAAGCAATTGAAATGATCACATGTAAGAATTGTATACAAATGTAATATAATGGTGTTAAACATTGTTTATTGAGGATATTGATGAGGCTTATATTCAATAACTGTAGGGTTTGATTACAACACTGAAAATCAGTTCGTGGCAAAAAAGAAATATTTCGAAGATACCTTCGTCAAATTAAAAATGTTTTATTTTTCAACTTCATCTATAATATTTGCTATCAGATATCTCAGGTATAGATGAAATTGAAGTAAAAAATGTCTATATCAAAATGCATAAACCAGATAATATTTAAAAAATATACTCTCAAATGATTCCATGAGTGTAATGTAATTCACTTGAAATAATCACAGTGCTTAACGTGTACAAGGAAAACGACAATGTCAAGCAACATACAAAAATGGTTTAACATTGGCATGATAAATAAACCAAACATGTTGATATCAATGCTGTAAATCAATAAGTAACAAAGAAAGAAACTTCAGTTCTTAAATGGAATGAAAAAAATATCTGTTCACATTTTTATCTTATGGTAATATTTGCTTGCATTGGTGTTTTTTGTGTGTCTCTAGCTATATAATCACCATACAACAACAACAACAACAACACATAATTTATTAGAGTCTCAGCTTAAAACATTTGATATAAAATACAATATAACATTAACAGATCAATTTATAAAAGAGCCACTCTAAAAAGTGTTAGACTGTAAAACACACATTAAAAATACATTCAGATTACATCTATAACATATAAAAATATATCTTAGCATGAAACACCATAATATTAAAAAGAATCAATTATACAAAAAACAAACAACAGTCTATACACTTATTACGAATATAAAATACATTACTTCGTGGCATATTTTGGCTGTAAAATAGCAAACTTATATATTTGTTACAAAATATTGACAATGCATTTTCCCATAGGAACTCCCTTTACGACTAAAACTGTACCACTTTTATATGAATTTTTGAAAAAAATCAAATCCTTGAATGGAAAGTTCATATGCACTTCTATTTCTTTCAAAGGTTCTTTATAGGCCAGAACTTCTAAGAGACAGCTTAAACTAACATTACATTTCGTAACTACCCATAAACAATATTCACGTGTGTGTATATTTACTGGTAACATTCCCAAGTAATGTCTATATAAGATGCAAGCTACAGATCAGATCTGGGAACCAGTATATCAACAAAATTAATTATCTATGAATAGTCTAAATCTCCCCAAAAGAGGCGTGGTTTGAGAAACAGCTGTATCTACAAAGTGCAACCTATACCTTCATATCTTCAAGTATGCAATTAACTGCTTTCATTGGGTAGTGAATTTTAATGCCATTTATTTTGGTACATAATACATAGTTTGTTTTCAATATATTTAATAACAGACTTGCTCAAAATACATTCAATTTTACAATACTGATTAAGATTAAGTTCAGTTCTTTAAACTTTGTTTGCACTCTACAGTTCCAATTTTTTTTCTATTAATTATTAAAACTTATATTATTACTCCAAAGGAATATTTTCTTATTAAGCCTAGACTTCTTATTAAATCGACTATGTCTTAGATATGGTAAACCATTGTTTATCAATACATGTTTTATAACCCATATCTCCATAAAGTGCAAATTTAGGGGTATATATACCCACTCTAATAAAAAATATCATTGCCTTAAATTTTAAACAACATTTATACATGAAAATTCCTTAGTACCCAAATAGAGGCACCATAGTTAATCATATCCTCATAACTCAAATGTTCGGTAAACAATAAACCAAAATACATAAACATTTGATACTCTATCAACACATGTTCCATTAAAATGAAAATTCGTACATGGCACAGAAGTTGTTCTAAAATATATTACTTTAGATTTTTTCTAGATTAACCCTTATCATGTTTCTATCACACCATCATTCTAAAGTATTCAAAATGTTTACATGGATTAATTAAAGGACATATTTGACGATCAAGAGCTATGAGGTCAACCATAAAATTGCAAACTAGTCAATACATAATACATTATTTTCAAGTTATATTCATTTTGATAAAAACATACGATGGTATCATACAATTGAAAAAAATATTGATTCATTGTACTGAACTTATACCTGAAGGATGTGTTTTAATATATTAATATTCCCTGGTTAAATCAAGGGTCGTAATATGTCTTCGCACACCCTGTTCCATATGACTCAATTTAAATATGACACACAGTATCATTGCAATTAAAAAGATGATTAAAATAAAGTATGAGAGGTACACAGTGTCGATGGATAGCTGCCTGCCTTTTTTTAATAGCCGCCGTTGCAACAAATAATAACTATTTTACATACGAATACACTTATACAAATACTTTTTTTTTATATCAATGTATCCATGACAGTGTTCCGATACGTTCGTTTTCAAGTCGTCTCGATCATCAAGTTAACGAAATCAGACCCTTTTTAATGATATTTATATAAACGTGCCGATCAAAACAGACAACCCGATCCAAATATATAACATTTTCTCCACTCCATGAATTAACAAAGAGTTTCTACACATATTACATGTAACACTAATGGAATTATATTTAATTTTCTTTCGGTTTCTCAGATATTCTTTCGAGGGAAATTGTCTTGTTTGTTTGTATCCACATATTCATCTTTTCCCATTTTTTCATAATCGTATCCGTTGATTTCTCTGAACAAATCTACAGAAAGATCAAAGTTCATCAATTGTTCTTTATTTTTTGTTCAAAGAATACATGGAAAGGGTTTTTATTGTAAAAGAGGGGCGAAAGATACTAGAGGGTCAGTCAAACTCATAAATGTAACATACACTTCATATGATCGTGATACATATACAGTACATTCAGAACAAATTACATTGACAATATTTTTTGTATGCTTGTGCAGAATCATGTACGCTTCAAAAGGAAATTTGATCATGATAAATTGATTTTTCTTGTTTTATATAAACGACCAGATTTGTAATATATAAGTTTTAACCGTATAGTGAAACAAATACCCATCAGAGACCAAGTGATGTAGTAGTTTACAACTATAGGTTATCGTACGACCTTCAACAAAGAACATGACTGAATAATTTATCTTTACTACCTAGATTATCTTCATTCAAACCACAAAAACGTCACTGCAGACATGGACATAGCGAACTAGTTGGAATATATATAAATGACGCTGAACAGCGATGATACTCCGAACCGGACGCTTTCATTTTGATAGTTACGCCAAGGTGCGGTGATGATAACGCTAAAGTGCGTTGATGATAACGCTAAAGTGCGATGGATTATATTCACTAAATTTTCAGTGATTTTCAGGTTCTCATGTCGATGAAGAAGTTCATTAGTTTGTTTGAAGCAGCCTTTTCTGTAGTAAAACACCGAGAATATCAGAATAACAAGTCATAAAGATTACATTTTATATCATGACTGACACAATGATGCTTAGTTGGTAAAAAAGCATCGACAAAAATCATCCCACGCTCATACAGGCATTAATAAATTGACCACTAAAGGCGATACATGCAAAAGTTATTGACAATTCAAATCAACAATAATTTTTAATGCTGAAAAACGAGGTAGCTATTATCTCAAGTACTGCTTGCTAGGTCACAACGGTATAAAACTAGCAATAAACAGTTCGAATGCTATGACTAAGTGCACATTATAAGATAGATCGCTGTACCTTTTTTTTTAAATTGAAACTGGAAGAAATATAAAATTGTTTGTCGGGATACGAGATCTATCTCTTTATAGTCGCTCTTTTTAGTCATATCTCGGATAGTATATTGCACGTCCATTTAATAAGATGAAACACTTGTTCATCGCCCTTCAGAGTCTTTATCGCACCTACGAGTCGTACAAACATAACACTCACTGTAAGCTAGTGCAAAAGAAATATATCCGTCCAAAGGAGCTTCCCGCGTTAACCTGAATTATCCAATTCTCGGTACGGACAGTTATAAGACGGTTCTGTACTGATTTTAACTATGCACTTTGATTCATAACATGACAAGAATATTAAGTCATTTGGTTGGTGCCAATAGAAATACAAACACCCTGTCGATACATTTTATTGCCAAAACGTACATAAATGTTGACAAGAAGAATATTTACAGCTTTAATCATCTCATCACACCTGTTGTAAGTATAAGCATGTTTATCTTTCGCGAAAAAGGCTATATATAAGAGTTGCAGCAAACAAATTTGCAATCAGATTTACAAAAGACCATACAATTATATCGGACTTTTTTGTCATTTCAACATTAAAGTAGAGTATTGTTTCATTTGAAATCTGACAGCATTATAATCAGATGAATAACAAATATGGGATAACAAATAGCATTTGCATTATTTACTATGGATTCGTGTGTTTGTAGCTTGGGACACAATTTGCAGATTGAAAAAAATGATGTTCGTGCAAAGTTGATGCTTTGATTTCGACAAAATTGTCATTAAGTATATCTGTAATTTTATAAACCTAAAATATTTTTGTTTCTATCAATACTAAAGAATTACTTTATCATATGACTTTTTATACTTTTTTTATTTTCTTGTATTTGCTCAAGATACTGTCAAAACTGCTCCCCGTTTTTAAACTAAATATATCATGTGCTTTTGCAGTTGCTAAAAAAGTCGACATTTTCAATAAAGTTTACTGAACACAAATTCACCAAAAATAGTTTAAGAGGGATAGAAAAGATACATCGAAATCAAGAAAAAAAAACCCGGAATTAACTTAATGTTATTGAAGTTGCCTTGGTAGTTCTATATTAAGGTACACGGACGACTTTCCAAATCTTATATAAAACTCTCGTGATTTTTGCCGCAGTGAATTTAACGTTTTATACAAAAAGGATTTCCTATGCTTTTAGCCAATGAAAAAACAAAAAAAATACATAGTCATATAATAAAATGAATAGTCTATCTATTGGAACCAATTAAATGACTTAATATTCTTGTCATGTTATGAATCACAGTGCATAGTTAAAATCAGTACATACCCGTCTTATAACTGTCCTTTCCGAGAATTAGATATTTCAGTTTAACACGGGAAGCTCCTTTGGACGGTCTAAGCTGAATTTACAGTTTACCGCTACACAAATAATTGCATACATTTCTTATTTATATTGCAATTAATAAACGCAGATATTTTGTCATCGTTATAGAACGTGTAATCAATTTGAACCAATAAAATTAAGTGAAAATTTTTGAAGCTACACTTCAAGATACTACAAAAGAGGGACGAAAGATACCAAAGGGACAGTCAAACTCATAAATCTAAAACAAACTGACAACGCCATGGCTAAAAATGAAAAAGACAAACAGAAAAACAATAGTACAAAAGATGCAATAATGCACATTTTAGTGATCAGAACGACTTTTAGTATTGTTCATGTTGTTGTACATTGCTCTTCTTTTTGGATATGTAGCGCCGTTAGTATTAAAAAGCTTTTAAAGAATGTAAGGTTTATGGGTATGCAAAGAGGTTTAACTCAATATTCAATACAGTTGGTGATAATGATTTGTCTAACTGCTTAAGCACGTATCATTATAAAGACCCCTCTGTGGTTCCTGCAAATAGGAATAGCAACAATTATTTCAAGTATGAACATAGCCTTTTCCATATATTTAATTTCCAATGGATAAAATGATGGTGAAATATACTCTCGTTTTGATGAAACCATGGCACCAATCTGCATTTGTTTGGTGCAAAATAGGGCAAAAGTGGATAAAAGTCATGACCCTTCAATTGAATTGAATTGAATTTCATTTCATAGCAGAATTTCAAATGCATATTATTGAGATCTTTTCTGAAACCTGTGACATCTTTCTATCAATAGATATATAAATAGCATATAAATGTCTCGGTAATTTTTCTACGAAATTGAATTAAAATATTCAAGCGTCAAATATTTGTTCCAACATATTGCAATAATTTCTCACCCGATTGCCTATACGAACAAATGACGAATGCGAAAATGTGCAGTCAAACAAAATAATTTCTGTCACATAACACCAATTTGTATACTGTTTTAGTATTCAGCCATTAAACTTATATATATATTGATTTTTTGTCATATTTCAAAATCCCACAGGGCCTAATGCGATACAAAATTCTTAACTCTGTATTTCTTCCTTATAAACATGTATAGTTGGTCGTGTAATTTTTTCATGGCCTGCTTTATAGAGGGTATTAATACAATTTACGAAGTTAATTGGTGTGGGAATAAATTACCATTCATATTAAGATTGAAAAATATAATGAAACACACACATAATCACGTGGGTGTATGAGTTTGTGTTCGTATCTGTGAACATTTATTCAAGTCTTGCAACATCTCCACTGTCTGCAATGCATTTTCAAATCGGATTATAGGAGAATTAGCTCTACAATTCATGTTCACCGATTCAAATCCTCATATCATAGAGTGCATTTCTTTTTAACTAAAATTTTGTAATCGTTGTGTTGCGTTTGTTGTTGTTTTCTAAACGCTACAAGAGTACAAACAAATACATCGTTTAATCAGTGTTTAATGACCCTGTTTGAACTTTCAATAATGCATGCACATGTTGTTGGTAAACAGACTTTTTACAAACGTGAAAACAAATACATCGTTTAATAAGGGTGAATTTGGAAACAAATGTAGTGTTTATTCTAACAAACTAGGAACGATAAACTGTAGACGCATTTTTAGCGAGTGCATAGTTTGTCACAGTTTATGTAGTCCAAGTTTATGTAAACTTTGCAAATGTACGTTAGAAACAAATAATCAAAACATGTGCGCGCTTAGCCGTTTACATCGCTTGTGATAGAAAGAAATGCACCCTTATTTTTTTTTACATATATACTAAAACAAATATCCAAATTAAAAAAGACCAAACGAAAGAATTGTCATTGCATAGGCTTGATATAATTTATCTGCATTTCGTACGTATTTTAGATCAATCGTAATGTGATTATTTCATTTACCGACGGTCATATTGCCCACAAGAAACATATATATAGACATGACATTGATACTTTCTAGGTCTGTTTGATTATATGTCATAGGATGAAAAATAATGTAACTTGTCGTTTACATGAATAAGAATGATGTTTGTGGGCCGGATCGTTCAACGGAAAGGATTTTCCTGGTTGCTTCCTTGTTTTACATATCAATGATGACATAAATAAATGAACCATATGATAAATACATGCGCCTTCATCTCCTCTAAAGGCCAAATAAAGATGTTGCATAGACAATGGAAAAATTTCCGGTTTGGGCAACGAGTAAATTATTAAAAAATTCATTTTTGTCGACTTCGGGTACAAATCGATTGACCGTTTACTTTCGCTTCTCATGTTTTGTAAGCGTCATTTATTTTTTAATTCGAACCAGGCATATATTGAAACGGATGACATATAATTGTTCAAATCTTCGTTCTTTGGTCAGTTTATTCATGGATAATTGTATCATTTTAAATCATATTCAACTCCTTTTTTTTTTTTTTTTTTTTTAAATAATCCTTTTTTCTGCAGTACTCTTGCAATTCTTTCCAAATACAAATAATGAAATTATGTGTTGCATCTAATCATGAATTGTAACACTTAAGTGTGACTTGGAATGTTAATAGAAAAATCATCCGACCATGTAGAAGACACATAAACAGCATCAGATCATTCGATATTGCAGCTTATATAAAAACCTCTTAGATTTTGATATTTCAACTTCAAGGTAAAAATGTTATCTCTTGTGAAATAAAACTAAAACTACGTTGACACTATAGTTAATTAATCAAGGTATCATAACGTGTTGTGAATGCCTTTCGAGATATTTGAATACTTAATTCTCATCTTCGAAATTAAGTGCCATTTACCGCAAAATAAATTTGACCCTTGTGTTCAATATCTTTCTGTATACTCTAGTTTCCAATTTGGTCAGATTATTTTAATCATATGGATTTGCTTTGTAAATGAATATTTTCATTGAACAAATTAACAGATTTCATATTTATCATATTTTATGATAAATTGGAAGTTCAAACTTTTGTTTCGTTTCTTTTGTTGACTAGTATTCATGCGTGTAGTTCAGAGGTTTCGGGTCTGTCATTTTTAATTGCGTTAATTGATTTGATAACAGATTAGGGCGGTAGTTTTCTTAATTGTATTGTTTCATATTGTTAATGTTGTGGCATTTTATAACAGATTATTGTAAGGGGTTTTCTAAGCCGTACGGTTACCTATTATTGTTTAAATCCACTTCATTTGAATTTTGTTGATTAATTGTCTCTTTGGGGAATCATACTAAATTTCTTCATTTTGATTCTCCCTTTTAATATAAGATTATGCGACGACCCCCCCCCCCCCCCCCGCACACACGTAACGTATAAGTATATATTATACTCACCAGTGTTAGAATGAGACTGTTATGTTGACTATATATATGTATTTATATTCTTACTGTTAAATTTGTTTGAAAAGTAGTATTCAAAACTGTAATTGCACAACACAGTTAAAGAAAGCAGTCCACGTTTTCATTCTAATTTATTTTTAAAAACATACCCAGATCATGTTCTTGTTCACCTACGATGTAGATTTCGTCAGTCCAATTATCGAATGCATCTTTT
Source organism: Mytilus edulis (assembly GCA_019925275.1). Classification (NCBI taxonomy): domain Eukaryota; kingdom Metazoa; phylum Mollusca; class Bivalvia; order Mytilida; family Mytilidae; genus Mytilus; species Mytilus edulis. The sequence continues at coordinate 84,746,259 of CM034360.1, read as the reverse complement.
GTGTCTGATATAAATCCACAAAAAATATAATTTTAAAAAATAAATAGATATATGTAAGAAACTGTGCAACAACAAAATTATAACTATTGACAAACACCAATAAGTATTTTGGAGAGCAAGCAGCCGTTTTCAATGTCAGTGACCCAATTATATATTATCTAGGCAGTATTTGGTATAACCTTTCAAGATTACTCAATGATTCTCAACGTCATACTTGATTTGGCTTTCTTAACTGATTCGATTCAGTTTCACTTAAGTGTCTTCTGTAGACGAACCGCGAGTCTGGCGTAATTTTGTAAGCCTGGTATCTATGATGAGTGTATTTAGAATGATGTACTATCAATGGCTAAGTCTTTGCGTACTTCTAACTGATCCGTCTGCTTATGACCAAAGTTGTAATTTAGTGGTTCTTGTTTTTTTTACATATAAATTGTTAGAACTTGTGTAAATTTTAGAGAGATCATAAAAATTGCTCTTTTTGTCTTCAGAATTATTAAAGAAATGTAAGTCATGTTTTATGAGATTCCTATCATATCTATTTGTTAATCTTCCGAGTTTCAGCATGGTTCGCTTATAATCATTTCTTTTGATCAAGTTTTTCGGTAACAGTTGTCAGCATGTAGTTCACTGTCGTTACTTCATGATGTTTTTGGAACGTTTTCATTATAGCTTCTCTTTTATCTGCTTCTTTTATGTAAATTGATTGATCATTTTGTAAGTGTTTGATGATTGTCATTTGATTGGTTGGTAAGTTTGATTTCGCTGTCGATTTTTCCTTATCCAAAGTGGCAGATATATTTTAACTGACTATGTATTGTTTCATGTTTTTGTTCTTTGTTCATGAAATGCTGTTTTTAAAAATATAATGATGAATGTTTCGCCTATTTCAGTTTGACTTTGAAAGGACTCCATAATGTGTATGTTTGACAAAATTCTTCTGTGTCTGTCACCACATCCACTGTATCTAGTTCAAAGGTAAGTCACAATTTCAGACCCTGTCCTAAAAATTTCATTTCTATGTTTGAAAATAATCTTTTTGATAAATGATTTTAGATTGACTTGTTTCGGGGTTAAGATGCTCATATATTTGGGGCCATATTCCTCTGGCCAGGCTGATTTGGATTCCAAAAGGTTCCTCAACATGCTCAATATTGCATTTTCTATTAGAGCACCCTTCTCCAATAACTGACATACCAGTTACAAAATTCCTTTTTTTTTGTAAATTCATTGTCAATAATTTCATTCCATTGCTTTTTTGTTTGAACTTCGCAGACGGAGAATTGGGCTTCGAAGCGTTTTAGTTCATTATTTTGGTTGTATTTCCAATTGATTCGAACATAGGAAAATAGGAACTTCTGTGGAACTATTATTTTTAATTTTCTCCCTGATTGTTGGTAGATTTTTGCGCAAGAAAACAGTTTTCTCCTTTCATTCAAAATTCAAATTTACCTTTTCCTCATTTGATTTTTTCCCTGTGGAAGTGAGCCGTAAGATGAATTAGAGATCTTTCAACTTATACATAGAAAACAAAACTAATAATGGCGTGGCAAAGACGAACATGACAACGAGATAAAAACTGCATAACACATAATACAGAAAACTTTAGACTCAGTAATACGAGCCCCACCAGGAACCAGGAGTGATGTCGGGTGCTCCGGGAAGGATAGATAGCGTCTGGTCCACATCTGGTACCCGTCGTGTTGCTCATGAAAGTTCATCCAGAAAAAGGTCAGATTCGGTTGATCGCATTTGAAGGAAAAGGACGGGATTTTAGTTACCACAATTGGAACATATCCACCATCATTAGTAAAAATGATTTTTGATAACCTTCAACCTACTCGAAATGACGTTCGTAATCATATATCAAGGAAATCGTGAGATGAAACACAACCTCTGGAATATAGAATTGACCATGTTAATTGGGTTATAAATACACCAGATGCAGACGATGCTACACAGAAAGGGAGAGTTTACAACTGGGAAAATTAAATCATCCTTTTTGTCGTAAGTTTTGTCAACAAGCACTGTTGTTAATTCCTTGATATAAGTCAAGATATGACCATGACTGAATCGGTCGGTTCCTTTATTGCAAGTCCGATGGAATAGATGCTTACTCAATATTTACAAAACTTTTTTTCATGGCCTGCTTTATAGAGGGTATTAATACAATTTACGAAGTTAATTGGTGTGGGAATAAATTACCATTCATATTAAGATTGAAAAATATAATGAAACACACACATAATCACACTGTCTGCAATGCATTTTCAAATCGGATTACAGGAGAATTAGCTGTACAATTCATGTTCACCGATTCAAATCCTCATATCATAGAGTGCATTTCTTTTTAACTAAAATTTTTGTAATCGTTGTGTGGCGTTTGTTGTTGTTTTCTAAACGCTACAAGAGTACAAACTAATACATCGTTTAATCAGTGTTTAATGACCCTGTTTGAACTTTCAATAATGCATGCACATGTTGTTGGTAAACAGACTTTTTACAAACGTGAAAACAAATACATCGTTTAATAAGGGTGAATTTAGAAAAAAATGTAGTGTTTATTCTAACAAACTAGGAACGATAAACTGTAGACGCATTTTTAGCGAGTGCATAGTTTGTCCCAGTTTATGTAGTCCAAGTTTATGTAAACTTTGCAAATGTACGTTAGAAACAAATAATCAAAACATGTGCGCGCTTAGCCGTTTACATCGCTTGTGTTAGAAAGAAATGCACCCTTATTTTTTTTTACATATATACTAACACAAATATCCAAATTACAAAAAGACCAAACGAAAGAATTGTCATTGCATAGGCTTGATATAATTTATCTGCATTTCGTACGTATTTCAGATCAATCGTAATGTGATTATTTCATTTACCGACGGTCATATTACCCACAAGAAACATATATATAGACATGACATTGATACTTTCTAGGTCTGTTTGATTATATGTCATAGGATGAAAAATAATGTAACTTGTCGTTTTACATGAATAAGAATGATGTTTGTGGGCCGGATCGTTCAACGGAAAGGATTTTCCTGGTTGCTTCCTTGTTTTACATATCAATGATGACATAAATAAATGAACCATATGATAAATACATGCGCCTTCATCTCCTCTAAAGGCCAAATAAAGATGTTGCATAGACAATGGAAAAATTTCCGGTTTGGGCAACGAGTAAATTATTAAAAAATTCATTTTTGTCGACTTCGGGTACAAATCGATTCACCGTTTACTTTCGCTTCTCATGTTTTGTAAGCGTCATTTATTTTTTAATTCGAACCAGGCATATATTGAAACGGATGACATATAATTGTTCAAATCTTCGTTCTTTGGTCAGTTTATTCATGGATAATTGTATCATTTTAAATCATATTCAACTCCTTTTTTTTTTTTTTTTTTTTTAAATAATCCTTTTTTCTGCAGTACTCTTGCAATTCTTTCCAAATACAAATAATGAAATTATGTGTTGCATCTAATCATGAATTGTAACACTTAAGTGTGACTTGGAATGTTAATAGAAAAATCATCCGACCATGTAGAAGACACATAAACAGCATCAGTTCATTCGATATTGCAGCTTATATAAAAACCTCTTAGATTTTGATGTTTCAACTTCAAGGTAAAAATGTTATCTCTTGTGAAATAAAACTAAAACTACATTGACACTATAGTTAATTAATCAAGGTATCATAACGTGTTGTGAATGACTTTCGAGATATTTGAATACTTAATTCTCATCTTCGAAATTAAGTGCCATTTACCGCAAAATAAATTTGACCCTTGTGTTCAATATCTTTCTGTATACTCTAGTTTCCAATTTGGTCAGATTATTTTAATCATATGGATTTGCTTTGTAAATGAATATTTTCATTAAAAAAATTAACAGATTTCATATTTATCATATTTTATGATAAATTGGAAGTTCAAACTTTTGTTTCGTTTCTTTTGTTGACTAGTATTTATGCATGTAGTTCAGAGGTTTCGAGTCTGTCATTTTTAATTGCGTTAATTGATTTGATAACAGATTAGGGCGGTAGTTTTCTGAATTGTATTGTTTCATATTGTTAATGTTGTGGCATTTTATAACCGATTATTGTAAGGGGTTTTCTAAGCCGTACGGTTACCTATTATTGTTTAAATCCACTTCATTTGAATTTTGTTGATTAATTGTCTCTTTGGGGAATCATACTAAATTTCTTCATTTTGATTCTCCCTTTTAATATAAGATTATGCGACGACCCCCCCCCCCCCCCCGCACACACGTAACGTATAAGTATATATTATACTCACCAGTGTTAGAATGAGACTGTTATGTTGACTATATATATGTATTTATATTCTTACTGTTAAATTTGTTTGAAAAGTAGTATTCAAAACTGTAATTGCACAACACAGTTAAAGAAAGCAGTCCACGTTTTCATTCTAATTTATTTTTAAAAACATACCCAGATCATGTTCTTGTTCACCTACGATGTAGATTTCGTCAGTCCAATTATCGAATGCATCTTTTGTGTCTGATATAAATCCACAAAAAATATAATTTTAAAAAATAAATAGATATATGTAAGAAACTGTGCAACAACAAAATTATAACTATTGACAAACACCAATAAGTATTTTGGAGAGCAAGCAGCCGTTTTCAATGTCAGTGACCCAATTATATATTATCTAGGCAGTATTTGGTATAACCTTTCAAGATTACTCAATGATTCTCAACGTCATACTTGATTTGGCTTTCTTAACTGATTCGATTCAGTTTCACTTAAGTGTCTTCTGTAGACGAACCGCGAGTCTGGCGTAATTTTGTAAGCCTGGTATCTATGATGAGTGTATTTAGAATGATGTACTATCAATGGCTAAGTCTTTGCGTACTTCTAACTGATCCGTCTGCTTATGACCAAAGTTGTAATTTAGTGGTTCTTGTTTTTTTTACATATAAATTGTTAGAACTTGTGTAAATTTTAGAGAGATCATAAAAATTGCTCTTTTTGACTTCAGAATTGTTAAAGAAACGTAAGTCATGTTTTATGAGATTCCTATCATATCTATTTGTTAATCTTCCGAGTTTCAGCATGGTTCGCTTATAATCATTTCTTTTGATCAAGTTTTTCGGTAACAGTTGTCAGCATGTAGTTCACTGTCGTTACTTCGTGATGATTTTGGAACATTTTCATTATAGCTTCTCTTTTATCTGCTTCTTTTATGTAAATTGATTGATCATTTTGTAAGTGTTTGATGATTGTCATTTGATTGGTTGGTATGTTTGATTTCGCTGTCGATTTTTACTTATCCAAAGTGGCAGATATATTTTAACTGACTATGTATTGTTTCATGTTTTTGTTCTTTGTTCATGAAATGCTGTTTTTAAAAATATAATGATGAATGTTTCGCCTATTTCAGTTTGACTTTGAAAGGACTCCATAATGTGTATGTTTGACAGAATTCTTCTGTGTCTGTCACCACATCCACTGTATCTAGTTCAAAGGTAAGTCATAATTTCAGACCATGTCCTAAAAATTTCATTTCTATGTTTGAAAATAATCTTTTTGATAAATGATTTTAGATTGACTTGTTTTGGGGTTAAGATGCTCATATATTTGGGGACATATTCCTCTGGCCAGGCTGATTTGGATTCCAAAAGGTTCCTCAATATTGCATTTTCTCTTAGAGCACCCATCTCCAATAACTGACATACCAGTTCCAAAATTCCTTTTTTTTTGTAAATTCATTGTCAATAATTTCATTCCATTGCTTTTTTGTTTGAACTTCGCAGACGGAGAATTGGGCTTCGAAGCGTTTTAGTTCATTTTTTTGGTTGTATTTCCAATCGATTCGAACATAGGAAAATAGGAACTTCTGTGGAACTATTATTTTTAATTTTCTCCCTGATTGTTGGTAGATTTTTGCACAGGAAAACAGTTTTCTCCTTTCATTCAAAATTCAAATTTACCTTTTCCTCATTTGATTTTTGCCCTGTGGAAGTGAGCCGTAAGATGAATTAGAGATATTTCAACTTATACATAGAAAACAAAACTAATAATGGCGTGGCAAAGACGAACATGACAACGAGATAAACACTGCATAACACATAATACAGAAAACTTTAGACTCAGTAATACGAGCCCCACTAGGAACCAGGAGTGATGTCGGGTGCTCCGGGAAGGATAGATAGCGTCTGGTCCACATCTGGTACCCGTCGTGTTGCTCATGAAAGTTCATCCAGAAAAAAGGTCTGATTCGGTTGATCGCATTTGATGGAAAAAGACGGGATTTTAGTTACCACAATTGGAACGTATCCACCATCATTAGTAAAAATGATTTTTGATAACCGTCAACCTACTCGAAATGACGTTCGTAATCATATATCAAGGAAATCGTGAGATGAAACACAACCTCTGGAATATCGAATTGACCATGTTAATTGGTTTATAAATACACCAGATGCAGACGATGCTACACAGAAAGGGAGAGTTTACAACTGGGAAATTAAATCATCCTTTTTGGCGTAAGTTTTGTCAACAAGCACTGTTGTTAATTCCTTGATATAAGTCAAGATATGACCATGACTGAATCGGTCGGTTCCTTTATTGCAAGTCCGATGGAATGGATGCTTACTCCATATTTACAAAACTTTGAACTTTGTTGTGAGAGCATACATCTATATCATGTACATAGTGGAACTTGGACTTAAAGGAGGTAAGCTTCTTTAAATATTTTGTATAAGTTGCTATAGTATTAAGTCAGCCTCATATGAGTAATAGAAGTTGCCACGAGGAAGGGACACTGATGGTTCCGTTTGATCCTTTTTTTAAAACTAAGTTCATTCCACTCTTGGAAAATTATTTGTGCACATCAACTTTGTTTCTCTTTGACTTCTTAGAAGCATATTTTCTACGTTTTCTCTAAAAAAAAGATAAGTTTCAAATTCCATTTTCTGGAAGGTTTTAAAATAATTGTCAGACTTACTTGTTAAAATTGATGTTCTTCCGAATAACTGTTCTTTAACTTTCTTCAAATCTGATATAGCCGCTTTTAAGTTTGATAGGGCTTGAATACACAAAATACAATAAATACGCATAAGCACATAAGTGTATATTACATATCAAAATGGATTCAGAAATAAAACATTCCAGTTACATAATGTTTCTTTGTTATGAGTTCAAATTAAAGTAAAACAACAACATATCGAACTCCGAGGAAAAGTCAAAACAAAGTCCCAAATAATATAGCAAAATCAATAACTCAAACACATCAAACGAACGGATGACAACTGTTATATTCCTGACTTTCTGCTTTCATGCATCATCAGACAGAATGATAATGTTGTCGATAACAACAATAATTATCAGGGACGTTAACGTCATGGTACCATTTTATAGCGTTATATAACGAGATAAACGAAACAAAAGAATCGTTTGATGTTAGTTAGTTTAAGTAATTCAGTTGACTAATTTTCCCTGATTTTATCCGAATATTGTCATCTTCATGAATATACCAATATCAATACCAAATTGTTTATTTAAAGTGACATGTGTTTTATAACAATAAACAATATATAAATAAGCGGTGGTAATAACATGTATCAACACTCAGCCCTTTTGACTTATAAGTCACTTCAAACATTTATACATATAAAACGAATAATCATTGACCAGCGGACAAAATTAGAATTTATTTTTGATTGTTCCTTTACAATTTTCTCTCTCTTATTAAATGCATTGTAAAACATTTACCAGTTTTCTATGATATTTGCAGATAAGCACTTTAAACTGTTCATCTTTAGAAATGTCTTCAAAAGAGAGTTCTATATATTCAGTATAAGTTGAATTTTAAAATCTCGGTTAAAACCATAGTCCATCAGGAAGTGGCGTTCATTTTCACCACAATGTGAGTCACACATTTTGCAAATGCGATCGGCTTCTGCTTCTCAAACGAACCGTCCTGTTTCGATCAGCAAAGGAAGTATGCCGCATCTAAATTGTGCCAGTTTAGAACGTTCAGCACGAGTGAGGTTCAGTCCAACATATGTTTCACATTCATATTCTGATTTGAATGCTTATTTGTCCGTAGTTTTGGAAAGTTTGAAATAGAGTTTTTCCATTCTTTGGAACACAACATGAAAGTTCTGTCCAACATCACCGTTTGTAGCAACTTTCGTAGCCAATTTATGAACACCAAAGAAATAAATAATGGCTTTGTTTTGTACCAAGTTAATATATGCATCGTCTTTTTAAAAAACCACAGTCTGAATAATTATAATTTTTATGCCTAGTAAGAGTATTTAACCCAATTTCACGGTTCATAGAAAATTAAAATGATAATGTGAGTGGGGCATCCGCGACACATTCTTCTTTTTGTTAATCTATTTTGAATTTATAAGTAACTGTTCATAAACTGAAGCTAAAGCTATATATCAAATTAAAATGAAGTTTGTAAAAATGACGATATTTTTAAATTCTAAATGACCTTATTTCATTTCTCAATATTTAACGATAATGTTCCTTATAGTTTAAAGTTCGATTCTTATCTCTGATAATTGAAAGTGAAATTGGTTACATACATGTAATGACTTAACTGTTCACAATGTAATAAGGGAAATCGTATAATGAAGTTGTTGAAAGCTGTTAAAATTTTGAAGGTGTTTAAAATTTTGATTTTAATCTTATGTGATTATGTATACCTCTCTTCCTTATTAGTACTCTTTTACTTTTAAAAAGTATGGATACAAATAAACCTTATTTTTTTTTCACACATACACATTTGTTACATATAATTATGTTTTAATAAGAATTATTAGGGTGTAGTTTGTCTTTCCCACTTTTCATAATAACAGTTTGAAAAAGAAATAAAAAAAAAAGACCTCCTGCACGTAGAATATGCTTTCTTTTCTACTGTTATTTATAACTGTTTTCGATTATAAATATTTTGTTATACTGCATTGGGATCTAAACATAATTCCGAATGAATATCTCTGAAAAGTAATATATTATGGTCCGTGGATCAGCGAATACCAACACATCTACTGGAATAATACTTTAAAAATAATTATGAACTTGTATTGTAGACTAAACCAGAGCATGGTCTTAACCAGAAGAATGTGCCAAAACAATAAGTTTCTGATAAGTTATAGGTTGAAAAACCGTTTTCAGGAAAAAAAGAAGCTGTGAAATGTCTATTATATCTTCACGATAATATGTTGTTCTTCCTGCGATCAAATCTTCAAATACTATTGTGTTGGTGCGTTAATTGTACTTGTAAGACGGTTTTTCAAAAAGAATCAGGGATAAATGAGCACTCAGGTAATCCCACATACAAACAAATGCAAGGGTGAGATTTTGTCGACTCATAAATCTTTCCTAACTTAAATGAACATTACATTGAACAGCAAATGTGAGGACCTATCTTCTTTGCATTGGGTACTTCAGGTTCACAAAATTCCGTACGAACAACTGTACAGTGGCGACTCATCTACATGTTCTTCAAAGCAATTGTCTATTCGATTGACAGAAACTGTGTGCAGTGAAAAACGAACTTGACAAAAAACCTGTGAAACGGATTACACTCGTAGTGGTATTAACCATACATGGATTCTAAAAAAATCTGAAGAATTTCTGGATAGTATTGAATCTTTATCTTTCTCCAAAATTGATTCTATCAAAACTTCAACCCTGCATACCATCATTTTCGATGGGAAATTAAAAAAAGATTTAAAAAAAAATTAGATTATGCTTCTCGAAAAAATAATGGTAGCATACGCTTTAAATTTATTACTTTGGAATACCACACGGCATAGTTTATTAATAGTCAGCAAAAAGGTGAAACATGCTACATGTACACAGATGAACATGTGAACAGTTTGCTGGAGTTTGTTTGACAACATATCTATAAATTTGGAGGAAGACTTTTTCAACAAATTGTAAGCATTACTATGGGAACGAACTGTGCGCCTCTCCTTGACGACCTCTTTATATATTTAAAACAATTGGAGTCCCTGTCGACATATTAAATAAGCCAGATCATTTAATTTCACATTTAGATAAATCGATGATGTTCTTTTCCATAACATTCATAGCTGCTACCCAGACTTTGTAAAACGTCACCAGTGTCTGAGCAGAAAGTTGAAGGACCAGGGTTTATGTCAAAAAACGTCTCGTTTTTTTCTTTAAAAAAATCATCTAAAGAAAACCAAGTCCTTGTAGATAAATATTCCGTACCAACTTCACAAATAATCATGGTCTAGATGTACAGATTTAAGGTACTGACGTTGTTTATCATCTTAACTACATGTGACAGTGTTCTTTAATTTGTCTTTTTAATCAGTTATCTTTACCTGTGCTTCAATTTTTGGTTATATCCTTATGGCGTGGCTCGGTACTTATGCGTCCGGTCAATGTGTTGTTGTGCTTTGGTCATATTAGGTCTTGGTTTTCATTTTTGCTAATGTTATAGGCCGTTTGTTTTCTCGTTTGAATTGTTTTACATTGTCATTACGGTGCCCTCTAAAGCTGAATATGCGATATGGGCTTTGATCATTGTAAAAGGCCGTACAATGACCTATAGTTGTTAATTTCTGTGTTTTTTGCTCTCTTGTTGAGAGTTGTCTCATTCGCAATCATACCACATCTTCTTTTTTTCTATTAGGCTATATATGCTCTTGTGCTTATCTATAGTGATTTGAACACAGTTTTGAATACTTTATACCTATTTTTAACATTTTTACCTATTATATCTGTTTGTTTTGTTGACACATCTATGTCTATATAATGGAATGTTTTACGATGGTCATATAAGTTAGAGGTTAAGCTAGCTAAACGACGAATTTTAATTGACAATGTAGATCACAGTTGTGTTCCATTCGTCTGATGTTTCTGAGATTTTGATCTTGCCATTTCCTAAGAGACTTTTCGCATTTAAATTTCCTCGGAGTTCATTATTTTATATTCATTTGCTTATATTTGTTTTTATACGAAACAAATATTCAATACGACACGTTTTTACAATATGAACAAACAATATTCAGCCTGATTGTTACGGAGAGCTTTTCACTTTTCATAAAAGATGCGAAAATCTAAGATAGGCTTTTATCTTCTGCCTAACAGGTTGATATATCAACAAGCAAAATTACAACATTTTGATTTTGTATGTTTTACTTTTTATGGAATATTTTTACAAATGTTTAAGGATGAAATACATAAATATATGAGAAGATTGATAAGTAAAACATACCCAATAATAGTCCTTGTTTGCCTACGATTTTGTTGACAAATTCGTCAATCCCATTAGCTATCAAATCTGCCGTGTCTGTAAGAAACCGACACAGTTAAAATATAAAAAAAAAAAAAAAAACACAAGTATTCATGTGAACTGTTTAACAAGATAAAAACTATTATGACAATAAAAAATCGATTGTTAAGAGAACAACTGAAGGTCTTTCCACATCAATTTTTGAAGTAATTGATAAGAAGTTACTTCAGGTTGACCTTAGGTTACTATTGGCGTCCCATGATATGTTTCTTCATACTGATTAAAAAAGTTATGTTTTTTTTTTATGTAAGTTTGATTGAAATTATAAAGATAATTTGATTCTTAGGAAAATGACATTTCCGGTCTCATAGGATCGCTGAACTTACACTGATTTGAAGAAAAAAATATGGTTTTTGTACAGTTTTTTTTTCTGAAAAAGGGAGATAATTTACAACTTCTGGTTTAGAAAAGGATAAATGTAATAACACTGACAAAACATATATAGTTTCTATATACGTTTGCCTTTAACAAGGGAGATCATCAGCTAATTCCTGTTCATTTAAAATTTCTTCTGGTCTCAAATGATAAGTTAATGTATGACTATTTTAAAAAAGAATGAATGGTCTCTTACTACTTTTTTTATGTAAAAAATGTAAATGTGGCTATTTCTGGTTAACTCAATTTCACTTATGATTTTCATTTTTCAAGGTCATAAGTCACCTAACATTTTGCTTTGTTCTATGGCTTTAATGTGAATCAAGTTGAAGTATATATTCCGTTTACTTTAGACCGAAACATTTCAGGGGCAATAACTCCCAAACGATGTTTTTGGATTGATTCAGACCAAATAATCATATCGTCATCACATTTAAGCAAAAAATTGCGCACAAGTTATTTTATATGTATAACACTCCAAAACGTGTCCATCCCCCAAAACGTGTCCATCCCCCAAAATGTGTCTATTCTCCACAAACGTGTCCATTACATTCAATTATACCCAAACGTGGCCGATTTCATAACCGCCAAATGTGTCCGATATTTATATTGAATATATCAGATATATTTTGAGGTTACTGGCCAATTTTCACTATTAACTTAAGCCTTATATAGATTTATGTTGTCAGTTGAGTTTAGGTAATAATACAGTGAACAATTTATTTGATCAAAATACATATAAATTATTATATGAAGCAACTTTTTAAATCTAAAACATGACACCTTGTTTAGTAAAAACAAAGAATCTAATATAATCATGATAATAGAACTTCAATGATAGTAATACTTAATAACCCTTTAAGAAAGGAAATGTGTTCCAAATATGCAGTAAATATTTATTTCAATTAAAGTTAAATCATTTTTGTCCAAATTAAAGACATGGTATACAAGAAGCAATTAAATAAGGTTTAATTACCTCAGTGCAAGTGTGTTTTTAAGGCAAATAGATTGCCTTAATTTTCTTAAACTCGTGTATTTCATATCTAGTGAATTCAGAAGACCTTGTGATTTAGGTTGAATTAGATGTTGCAATTCTGAATGAATGTTATTTAGAATTTAATTCTCTCTGACCAGGTGTGATCTTTTTAATGAGTTTGCCCCAAGCATGAGGTATTACTTTTTCACCACTAATCTGTATTTCTTTATTATATAGGTCTATTTGTTTGTTTTTATAGTGATTAAGATCATAACACAAAGTTGACTGCTGTCCACATATTTTTGACATTTTAACTTATTATGTGTGTTTGCTATGGTCACACATCGTTGTCAATATAACATAATTTGATGCAAATTTCATACAAGTGAGAAGTTTAGCTAGCTATTAAACCTATTCAATCCACTATTTTCATATAAGAAAATGCCTGAACCAAGTCATGAATGTGACAGTTATAATCGATTCGTATGATGTTTTTTTTTATGTGTTTGAGCTTTTGATTTTGCCATTCGATTATGTACTTTCCATTTTTGGATTTTTCTCGGAGTTCACTAATTTCTTTTGAGATTTTACTCTACTATACTTTTGTTTGAAAACAAGGAGATAATTATCGCTTTTGGTCTTACATGATAGCTGTATTAACAATGAGTTCACAAATATATAGTTTTCATACAATTATGCCTCTAAAAAGGGGGATAGTTAGCTAATACCGGTTTACAAAATGTCACTTCCTAGCTTAATGATACCTTTATTCACACTGATTAAAAACATATATATTTTGTATATACATGTACTTATGCTCCTCAACTTCGTACTTTATTTGGCCTTTTTAACTTTTTTGGATTCGAGCGTCACTGATGAGTCTTTTGTAGACGAAACGCGCGTCTGGCGTATATACAAAATTTAGTCCTGTTATCTATGATGAGTTCATTATGTCTGTAGTAAGAAAGTAGTTTGCTTCTTTTGGTTTTTAGAAGGTCATTTACGGTCTCAAGTGATAGGATTATGTTTGTAATTAAATAAAATATATGGTTTGTAGGATATTTTTAATAAATAAGTGCAACAATTACTACTTCCGGTTCAATCAAGGGTACTTCCGGTTGATATTTGTCAGGGTCACATGTCACTTAGTATTTTGTAATATACTTTAAAAAAATATTTCAAGGGCAAAAACTCATATCAGATGTCACTAATTTTTTTCAGAACAAATGTATATATGATATATTCATCAAAATATAACAAATGTTTTGCGCTGGTCCTTTTATATATAAAGTTAAAAATATCAGAAAAAATGCAAAATCATGCAAAGACAAAATTATGAACATGACCCGGACCTTTGAACTCGATCTTATTTTATAAGTCAGGACCCAATGACATCAAGAAAAATCAGAAGGATTATACTGCTTTCGGATTATGAGTTACAAAAACTATACGACACATTTATTTGATAACGGTGTATTACGGACAACAAACATCCGTTTTCAAATATAAGCGGCTCGTTCATAAAATTCATCATTTGCATAATTGGAAATCAAACAGAAAAAAAAAGACATGATAGTACAGTGATTGATATTACCGTTAACACTTTTACGATATTGTCACATGGATGGAGAGTTGTCTCATTGGCACTCATACCACAGCTTCTTATATAAATATAAGGAAGTTTGATGACAAAAATAGACACAATAAAGATTTATTTTCAAAATATATATTACTATAAAAATATTTGTAAGTGCTACTGCAAATATGAAAAATTGAGATAATGACACTATTCCAATTTATCAAAGCTAAGTAGTTCTTTTTGGAACAAGACGTCACTCAAATATAAAGAAGACTACAGCCAAAACAGAATAAAAATAAATAATTCTTAGCACAGTGGTGTATAATTAATAATAATTTAAGGTAAAAAAAAGAAAGAAAAAAACCCAACACATTCCTGTTATATAATGTTCTTTATTATCTATAAGTACTTTCTGGCATCTTTGACTTTTCACACAGAATGAAGTAATGCCTACGATATTAACTAAAGTTATTCATAGGGAAGTTGAAGTTTTGGTAATGACCGATGTCGATTAAAAAAAAACGAAAAATCTGAATTTCGAATAACAATTGGTATAAGTTATTGGATACAAATAGTTTTCCGTACTACTAGTATTGATTAGTTCTTCCCTTTTCCAACTATGGCAAAATGCTTTTGCAACATGGTTTGTTCATAATAACATTTTGTTGAAACTAGAATAGTGGATAAAGATACCAGAGGGACAGTCAAACTCATATATCAAAAATACACTGGCAACGCCATGGCTAAAAAAGAAAAATACGAACAGAAAAATAATTGACTAAGAAACACGACCCCCCAAAAACGTGGGTGATCTGAGGTGCTCCGGAAGGATAAGCAGACCCTGCTCTACATATGGCACACGTCGTGTTGCTCATGTTATAACACACCCGGTAAATAGTGTAAATCTCTTTTGTCCTAAAGTTTTGTTTTTAACCAACCCTCATTGTCAATTTCTATATGTGAGTCAGTATATGAGTCCGTATCTGTTGTACCTAGCTTTATCGCTATTTCGATGGGATAGATGCATTCAACATAATCACCAAATTTTGAATTATTTGGTGAGAGAACATCAACATATAGTGGAAAGTAAAATTAGAGGGTATACTTTTGATTAATATCAAAGTTGGAAAATCTAAGAGAAAACAACAATAGAAAAAAAAACTATGCATAGTAAACCCAAATGAATTTTTCGACGACATTCTAATGCAGAGCATATAGTCAGAACAGTTCGAATTTCTATTTTGAATGTCACAAAATGAATCCCCAAAACCATGCATGTTTTTCCCGAACGCATGTTCAACCTATTATTTTCATTTCTTCACTTTACAATGTTTTAGAAGTCTGTTTAATATTCTACACTTCCTCTACATATTTTGAACAAACTGTTGTGTAAGGTATCAAAACAATACCAAGATTATGGACTACCTCTATCTATACAAAAATAACGTAAATTATCATTAAAAATAAATTTCATAGAAAACTTAAAAAAAATATTGCACTTGACAATCACTGGAAAATTCAATACGCAAGTTACACAATAGACTTTGAAAACATGTCGAAGCGAAGTGCATTTATAAAACATTTGTACTAATGTAATTCGTTTTCACGATTACAATTTTGTATCCAGAATTGCTCCCTAACCGACTTAAAAAGTTTTTTTTACTATTTCATTTGCCCGGATATGCCTTTGCTAATTTAATCTCCTTTAATGGAAGGAATAATTCTGAAACGTTTTGTTGAAATGAACACCGTCAAAGAACAAAATAAAACAATTTCAAGAAAATTGAATCTGTCTCGGATCATGAGTTTCTGCTTATGTGTCCAGCAGACAATATCCATCCATGTTTCATGACAGATCATCATCAATGTCGAGAACAAATGTTAGTATTTCAATGATTCCCAAGGTATCTTAATAAATTGCACACAAACAAAAACAAACTCATAACACGGTATTCATTATCATCTGGTTTGATCTAGGCGAAGAAGTCTAGTAACTGCTCGACTGTCTGTCCATTCATCCATTTAAAAGTTTTTGGTAGAAAACTTGTCTCTTGTTTTCTTGACCTCTAATGAAGGGAATCATAAATACTAAGAATGAGTTACAGCGTGCAAGTTATTTCTACATCTGCTGTGCAGCCAGTCACTGTTTGTCTATAGTTTAAAATTCTACAAGACTCATTCCACAAGCAAAAAGTTCGTCAAGGCTTTCTTGGCTTGTATAGAAATGAGTTGTCATTTAAGCTTCAGTAGAATCTAAACGCTATCAATTGTATGCACGACGCAGGGCAAACCTATAGAACGCAAACACTCTCTTGTTATGACAATTTTCGTTATATGATGTGCATTTTTCTTTCTATGATGTGCACTTGTCATTATATGTTGTGCAAACACCTTTATATGATGTGCAAACACCTTTATATGATGTGCAAATGTCCTTGTATGATGTGCAATAAAATTGAGAATGGAAATGGGAATGTGCCAAAGAGACAACAACCCGACCATAGAAAAAAAACAACAGCAGAAGGTCACCAACAGGTCTTCAATGTAGCGGGAAATTCCCGCACCCGGAGGCGTCCTTAAACTGGCCCCTAAACAAATATATACTAGTTCAGTGATAATGAACGCCATACTAATTTCCAAATTGTACACAAGAAACTAAAATTAAAATAATACAAGACTAACAAAGGCCAGAGGCTCCTGACTTGGGACAGGCGCAAAAATGCGGCGGGGTTAAACATGTTTGTTAGATCTCAACCCTCCCCCTATACCTCTAGCCAATGTAGAAAAGTAAACGCATAACAATACGCACATTGAAATTCAGTTCAAGAGAAGTCCGAGTCTGCTGTCAGAAGATGTAACCAAAGAAAATAAACAAAATGACAATAATACATAAATAACAGCAGACTACTAGCAGTTCACAAGGTAACAGACCAAAGGAACACATGTCATCTTACCCAGACACATTATTCTGATTCCGAGCGTACCAGCCTTTTGCTCTTATTTATTAATTTTGCGTCCTTAGCAGAGAAGCAGAAACTACTATTTTTCAAAGTCTTTGGGTTTATTTTTTGACTGGGGTTTGAACCAACGACATCCCACATTGGAGGCGAACATGCTAACACGAGAGCACCATCACTAGACAATAACCCGCAATATAAAAGGTTTCCTGGGAAGATGCTCATATATATAAGCCTCTAGCCACAAGAAAACAGCGCTTACGTACCGACCATTTTTTTTTTGGATGAGTTGGGGGTGAGTGGGGTCATGTTTCTTTTGTACAGGTTTGATTCCCAATTCATTGAAAGAGATTTTACTTATATCCACAGGGAAGCGAAATAGTTTGTTTCCATTTAAAATGTTTAAAAAAAAAAAAAAAAAAAAAATAACCATGTTATTTTATTTTTTATTATAGTCGAACAAGGAAAAACACGTGCTCCTGTCCACACTAGAGTCGGTATCTAACAAATTTGATTAATATATAATGTACAGATTATCTGTCTAAGCTTTGGTTAGAATGATGTGACAACACTTCATTTAACTTTCTCTCCTATAAATTTCACAACAGCCAATGAAATTTCAGCCTTCATATATTATGAAGGTGTGGATCAATCCGACAAAACCAAAAAATCCTAATAGTCGTGAAATGAGCGTTTTCAGATCGGCGTAAGTTAAGCTTGAACTCTCCATATATGTAATCTAATCAGATTAGTGTCTTAATGAACATCAAACATTGCATTTATTTATTGTTAACTGAGACCTGTTGTTCTCTTACAGATAGAGAGTTGTGTTTTAAATTTTCTAAGTAAAGATTTAGAGCATGGCTTTTAATATTTGGCGTTTATCCTGGAAACTGTAATAGATTAAAAAAAACAAAAAGTGCAATGTGTCTGAATATACTGTATAGTAAATAAGAATAAATAGCAATTTATTATGGTAATTTTCTTTCATTGGGAGATGGGACGTGTGAGAAAACATTGGAATTTCTCTTACTTTTTTTTCAAGTCTGCACCTGGATGAAGAAAAAGTAATCAATACCTTCTTTCGAAAGACCAAAAAAGCCACCACCGAAATATTTCACACAAACACAAATACAAACACTTTCAATACTTTTGTTCGTAATAACAAAAAACAGCATTAAGTTTCTATAGCATTATAAGTTTTAAATATTGCGAAGTGCACATCATATACAGGTAAATGCACATCATAAAAGGAAAATGGTCATAACAAGACAGTGTTGGCGTTCCATAAAGACCCGGTATTGGTCTTGCTTAATTTAAAAAGATAAATATTTAAGATATACCCGAAAAAACACTGTTAAGTAAATTTAATTCACATTTCAACAGATACTGCCGAATAATTTAATTTTTGAATTCGATGAAAAGATATTCATTAATAACGGTGTTGTGTTCTGTTCTTGACTTTTTAATACTCAAACCGTGAACAAAAGTGTTCGTTGATTTCAGAACGAATGAAAAATAATAAGAATATACCAAATGGAAAATCGAAGAATAGATTGTTCTATAACACCCTCTTTGCTGAAAAATTGGAAAAGTATGACTTAGCATAAACATTTAATATTGCCAACGTACTCCTTAGTTGGTCGCCCTTCCTTTACACTGAAATATCTGTATAACTGGTGATCAATTTCATTGGCAATCGACAATGGCAGTCAGCAGGGTTTAAGAACATTAGTTGTTCGACCTGTAAGTCATTTGCATTTTGTTAAAATAGACTTTTTCAATTTATTTGGTCTTGTTGTTGTTTGTGCTATATTTAGACCCCTCTACCAAGATTTTGTTTTATACATGCACACGTATAAAAACTGCGGTTTTAATCCAACACAATCATAGGTTTGAACGTTGTTTTCAACTTAGACTCTTTTTGAGATAAGATAAGATATATTGCCCCACTATGTCTTGAAAACCCGGTTGTTCGACTATAGAAAAACATCCCAATTTTGGAGCGACGATTTAAATTAACGCTTTGAGACGACCCATGATTTAATTGAAACAAAAGTATAATTGTTATACTAATCGAAGGTGTATGACAGTTTCCGCCAATGTCTTAAAGTTTTTGTTTACCTTAGTTGTTGTTTGTGTTTCTACACATGGTCAATTAGTATTTCAGCTTCTTTGTCATAATTTATGGAAGGTAGGAATTTGCACACAACTGATATTTATCGACTAGACATTCATGCCATCAATGGTGAAAATTCTTGTTTTGAAAAGAATATTTCGTTTAATGTGTGATGGGTGATATGATGTAAACTTAAAATATTGATATGTTTCTGTGTTTTAACTAATGTTTGTATTTTCCTTAATTATGATGAAATATATGAAATTCATTTAATCCGTGCTATATTCCATGGTGAATTTTGTGGATTCCTGTAAAGAATAAATACATCTGTTAATCTGTCCTAGGTCTGTTTCACTTTTGATGTAGACAATGAAACAGTCGTTCAGATAGCATTTTCAATCCTCCGATATACAGTTTCTAAAGATCTCATCGAAGATTCAAGATTACAGCGTAAACATTTGTTTTCCAAAACTCAGTTGGGACATCTTTTGAATCAATTGTCGTATTTGAGTGTATTGATTGTCTATGAAACAATGGTATTTTCTATTAAAATATTAAGTCTCATATTTCACAATCTTTCAAAAATCTATTCTTTATCTCATGCGGATATTTTTGCAGCCAAAAGTTAATGCCAACATCCTGAGTAATATTGGTGTAGAGACTTGTTACACATCATTTGGTTTTAGCATTATGTTCACGTCAATATTGTTAGAAACATTGTAAAATGTGCCCCGGTATTTATCAAGATTTTTTAAATTTCGTAAAAGCATCGAAATTGTTGGCTTTGAATTAAAAATTATCTATATTAAATAATTCAATTTTTACGAGATAACTTTTATATTTATTTTTTACTTTACCGACGGTCTTCATTAGCACTAGGTGCTAGTCATTTCTTTATAATTATTCCGGTAATTATTACCAATGACAATCAGCAGGGTTTAAGAAATCCTTTGTTTGACCTGTTAGTCAAATGCGTTTTGTTTAAAGTCTACCTTTTCACTTTTTGGTCTTTTGGGAAAAGTTGTTTGTACTGTAAACCCCTTGTGTTACATGCACACGTGAAAAAATGCGGTTTTTATCCAGCAAAATCACAGATTTGAACGTTGTTTTCAATTTAGACATATTCATTTATGTTATAAATTTGTTCTTATAAATTATAAAAGCTAAAATGCAACAAAGCAGTTTGAACAATGAATATAAAATAGCAAAACTGGCATGAATATTTTATATGTTTGCCACTATATTTCAAATAACCAAGCAAGAAAGAATAGATAAATAAAAGTGCAATTAAAACTCAAAGAACAAAAGAACAAGAACCAAAAAAATAAAAAAATAAAAAAACAAAACATATAATTTTTGCATTAACACATAATAATCCTAGAATTAAATTCCTCGGATGTCCACTTTCTATACTTACAGATTTGTTTCAACTTTTTAACTGTATCTATGAAAATAAGAGAAAAAAGGGTTATATTTATACAACCATGACAAAATAGAAGGAAGAAAAATGATAACTATTGTTTTGTACAGAAAATAAACTTACTATTTTTTTTCCTTTTTTTTTTCCTTTTTTTTAATTTTTTTTTTACATATAATGCATATGATTAAAACAGGTTGATCCTAATGTATGTCATAATTGTCTTAGGAAATTGTTATAAATTAAGCCTTAAGTTATCTTATTTGAATTGTATCACATTTTCATATTTGGATCTTTTATTACGGTATAGATTTTTTTCATTCTTGAAAACTGTATGGAACGCTATGATTGCTTACATCAACTTGATTTGATGGCTCATATTTATATCATTTGTAGATCTTGACTTGCTGATCATTTATGCTTATCTAAGTTTTACCTATATATTGATTTTTTTAGATACCCTACAAAAAACGTAAAATAATGATAAAAGTAGTCTTTAAATGGTAACAACTTTAATAAGTGGTTGTCAGACGATTTCAATCAGGGTTTACTTTTTTAAAATCTTGTCTTGCTAATTAGTTTTGCGTGTTTAAGTTTTTGTTTATCTATTGTATAGTTTTCAGATGTAAGGCAACCACGCGAAAAATGATTTAAGGGCAATAACTCCTCATGTGACAGTTTTGAACAATATATAGATCTCATCATGTTGAACATTTCGGCTAAGTTAGATTCTTTCTATTTATTGCGGTGGTGAAGATTATATACAAAATGAACATTTTACCATTATGCTCTGTTTTTAGACAATAGAAACATCACGCAGATGCCATGTGATGGGAAAAGCTAACCTTACATTCATGCAGGAGAGCTTACAGGCAATACTTTGATATTTCAGAATATCAGAGAATTGTTTTTCTAATCATATGTCATCAAGAGTTCAATAAACACATTAATTTGTACATATATACTGAGTTACTTAGTTATCGTCTTTATTTGTTTTTGTTGTTGTTATGGGTCACAAACTGTAAAGCTTATATCGCAATAAAACTTTGAATTTGAATTTTCCGTCCTTTTTACACAGGTTGAAATGTTAATATATGCATTTAGACCCCATGCATTCGAGTTGACCTAGCAAAATCAAAAAAGAAAAGAAATGAGAAATGCGAAGCATAAAAAAACTGAGTTCAAAGGAAAAAAAAAACCCCAAGAAAGTCCCTTAACAATAGGACGAAACCAAAGCCCAATAATTTCATAATAACATGATCAAAATATCGGGTGCCATATGTAGAGCAGGGTCTTTCCCTTCCGGAGCACATAAGATCAACCCCAGTCTTTTGTGGGGTTCATAAAACTTAGTCTTTAGTTTTTATGTTGTGTCTTGTGTACTATTATTTGTCTGTTTGTCTTTTTCTTTTAGCTATGGCGTTATTAGTTTATTTTCGATCTATGAGTTTGTCAGTTCTTCTAGTATCTTTTGCCCCTTTTTTATAATCTCTATAGCAAATTAACTACAATCAAAACATGTTTGGAGTAAATAAATTAGATATTTACCAAATAAAAATTTAAACAACAAAATAAAACGAACTTTGTTTCATGGTTTTGACTATGTGTTTCAGGCACTCTTGAATTGCTGTATCTACTAGTTTTTCCAAATTTAAAAAAAACAAACCGTATTAGATGGTTAAAGACATGAGTTCATTATTTTCAGTTATGTCAGTGCAATAAGTATATTAAAAAAATTGATCTTCAGATTACAGAATTTGCTTCCATTAAAGTATTTACGTTTTTCTTTGTCGTGGATCAGTCACTGATCAGCCTACTTTGCACAAAACACACTTCATCAATCCGTCAAACATAACTGATCGAACGAATCAGAAGGATTTGGAGAATTGAACTCTGCTACGTCTTAAATTGGAATCTTATAAATAACGGAATATTAGTTCCGTCTCATTTAATAAATTGGCGCCACGGAAAATACAAATAGTTCAATGTCAGTCATTAATTTAATTAATAACTATTCTATTCAATTTGTTAAAATTAAGAAAACTATGCAGAATAAACTTATATGTTTATTATATCAAAGAACTGTGAATTGCAGTAATACATATATAGAAGGGTTGTATTATCAAACCCGATGAGTGATAAATACGTTGTTAATCGCGAAACAAAAATAATTCAAAAAGCTACTTAACTTGCCAAACTTGCTCTCAAAAATCATACAAATATTGCAAGGTTTGGTGCATAATTTTCAACAAAATAACCGAATAAGGAAGGATGACATAAATAACACTGCAATCATAATATAACTTTAGGTATATTTACCTTTAAGAACATCATAATGTATATAGCACCACCCATCCAAATGTAAGAAAATATGTATACCAATGGATGGTTAAAGATTATATTATTTTTTTATGAAATGGAGAAGTGATTGCACTCTTATTCAATATATCAAAATTAACAATCATATGAGAATCACAATTTTATTAGAGAATAAACCAATATCATTTAAAATAGATAATTGCTTTTAACACTGCATTATGTTTGATAGATAGAAGAACTATTGACATTTTAAACTATGCAAGCAACATTTTAGTATTTTGTCTGTATCTATATATGACTTTTCTAGGAAAACCAACCTATTTATAGTACAAAAAGAAATATACAAAATTCCAATTATAGCGGTTCATTATTTCAATTAGAGCAAAGAAATAATTGCAATCTTATTTAACACACACAATAATAACATTCTATAAAAAATATGTTATTCAGATCGAGACTTTTAAACTATGCAAGCAACATTTTAGTATTTTGTCTGTATCTATATATGACTTTTCTAGGAAAACCAACCTATTTATAGTACAAAAAGAAATATACAAAATTCCAATTATAGCGGTTCATTATTTCAATTAGAGCAAAGAAATAATTGCAATCTTATTTAACACACACAATAATAACATTCTATAAAAAATATGTTATTCAGATCGAGACTTTTAAAATGAATGATTGCAAATAAAAAATAACTTTAAACAAAGCTTATACTAACAATAACACTGCCCTTTTCATGATTTTGATATATATATATTCATTTACTGGAAGCTTGATATCAAAATGTAAGATAAAAGATATGATTGTTTATTTTCTAATGCTAATTATTCATTTTGAACTTGTGACGTTTCCTTCTCACCATCTTATGATGCATATATATCTCAACTTGTTTGATTCGCTCGTTTTTGTAAAAAGTAAAATCACAAAAATACTGAAATCCGAGTATAGTCCGTAATCAAATTGCAAAATCAAAAGTTCAAAAACGTCAAGCGAAATGGACAACTGTCATATTATCCTGACATGGAACAGGCATTTTCCTGAGTAGAAAATGACGGGCCAAACCTAGCAATACAGCTAGCTAAACCTGTCACCCGTATGTAAGTCACATAAAATTGCACTATATTGACAACGATGTGTGACCAAAACAAACAGACACAATAGGTAAAAATGTCAAAATAAGGGTACAGCAGTCAACACTGTGTAATCATCTCAATCCCCATAAAAACAAACAAATATGTAAAAAAACATTGACACAGTAACAAAATGACGGGATGCACAAGTATAGGGTCTTTGTATCGGATATAAACACATTTATTTAAAACCAGTTGTTGACATGATACAGGTTATGTTGTTCACATATATTTTATAATAGCATAACAATTAACCCCCAACGGAAGGGATTGTGCTTGATATTCATATGATGAAGACATAATCATTTGAATTGAGGCCTGGAGCTGGCATGTTAGTAACTGCTAGTAGTTCTTTGATTTAGGTTTAATTGTCATTTTGTTTAATTTCTTTTGTTATCTTTTCGGACATTGGACTCATAATTCTTTTAAACTGAGTTTTACCGTACGTATGGCTATGTGTTAGTTTTTTCTTCATTACCTGAACAAATAGGTGCGAGTGTTGAGATCTTTCAAAACATGTTTAACCCCCCGTCCCAAGTCTTTTCTTAGTTTTGTATGATTTTAATTTTAGTTCATTTGTATATTTAGGAGTTTTGTATGACGTCGGTCTATAGTAACTGAAATAGTACACATTTGTTTAAGGGCCACCTTAATCATGCCTCCTGTTGCGGGATTTTTTAGTTGTGTTTAAGTCTCATTTGTTGTCTTTGGCTGTGTGTGCTCTTTGGTCGGGTTGTTGTCACTTTGACACATTTACAATTTCCATTCTCAATGTTATTAGCCCAAGGCCACCACAGAACTTTCAACAAAGCGAGAAAATCTCGCACCCGGAGCTGGGCTTCAGCTGGCCAATAAACAAATTGTGAACTAGTTTCACGAAAAAGGGATGTTCTTCTAAACTCAGAAGCATACAAATGCAACTTTTAAAAACTCTAACAAGACTAAAAAGAGACAGAGGCTCCTATGTTGGAATCGTCGATAAATTGTCGCGGAATTAAACATGTTTTGTGAGGTTACAACCCTCACTTATACCTCTAGCCAATGCGAAATAAACAAACACACAGCTATACGCACAGTAAATTCAGTTTAAAAGAAGACCAAGTCCGATGTCAGAATAGGTAACAGAAGAAACTAAGCAAAATGACAATGATACATATTATTAGCAGTAAGTGACTTGGCAGCTCCAGACCTCAATTAATAGTAATCTGATTGAAAGATTATTTACTTATTTCCATATTTTAGTGACATTCAATAAAAAATACTGTGGATTCATTTATTTTCGTAGGTACCAAATTTCGTTGATTTAAGAACACATTATAATATACAGAAATCCAATGGCGGTTCATGATTTACATTAGGATCAAAAGCCGCTTTGCCTTTTATTCAACACTTACACACGTGTAAGCATCTTTTTTATTCATATATTTCTTTAAAGTACTCACCAAGACGCATTTAATTGAAAATAATAGGAAGCAATTAAACTCCTATTAAAAAAGCATTTAAGGTAGATAGGGTATCTTCCTCCATCTTGGATTTTGAAATATCAGATAACAAGGTGTAGATCTTTGATAAAATATGCAAATTTTGAGAATAGTAGGTAATTCATGTGTAAGAATTTTCATTATGATATAGAAAATGCCATGATTATCATATTAAATTTTTTATGGTTGTATTTTACAAAAAAACGAATACTTTTGTTTGATTCAACTTTTTCCAACTTTGCTAAATAAGGGGAGGCAACTCAAATACAAGGGCAAATAAATCAGATAGTGTTATTTTTACAAAAGCGTGTGTAAGGAATCTACCCATTTTATTATGTAGCAAGAAATGAGTCAGGTGACCCGTTTTTTCTTTTTCTTATCTGAAAGCATAACATTGGAGCTATCTTCTCATATTTTATCTCAGAATTCTATGGTGTAGTTTTCGTTTTATGGCGGAAAATTGGGTTTTCCATGCATAATCTATACACAATCTGACATTTTTTGCACAAACTGTAGTATGAAAATAAGTCCCGTGACCCATTCTTATTATTAATGTTTTGAAACAAATAGGATGTAAACTACATTTTGGCAAAATATTAAAAAAATCCATGGATTCTAATTTAGACACCTTATTTACCTTAATACCTTAGATTATTCATATGTCATAAAGTCTCATCCAGAGGATGGGGAAATGACTGAAAGAAAAACAAAAATGGTTTTGATCTTCATAAAAAAATATATTTTAAATTTATGAATACTAAATCAATAACGGTGAATAATTTTCATTATAATATAAAAATAATGACACATTTATTCAACACACACACAACCTTTATTATCTTTAACCTTAGATTATTCACATTTTATAAAAGTATTATAAACCCTTGTCTTTCAAAGATTTTCTTCTCTATATGGGCATTAAAATCCCCTATCATATTAGAGGTAAGATTGACTGATCAGTAGAATCTTTCAATTTTAATTTATCTATTGTAAAACTATGATGAATATGAATTTTCCACAAACTAAAAATGTGAATGGAAATAGGGAATGTGTGAATGGGACAACAAACCGCCCGAAATGCAACAATGGGTCTTAAACACAGCGAGAAGATCCCGCAACAGGAAGCTAGGTTGACCTGGTCCTTAAAAAATGTGTACTAGTTTAGTGATAATGGAAGTCATACTAAAATCCCAATATACAAATAAACTAAAATTAAAAATGATACAAGACTAACAAAGGCAACAGACTGCTGACTTTCGAGAGGCGCAAAAATGTGGCAGGCCCATAAACAAATTGTGAACTAGTTTAATGAAAATAGACGTCCCACTAAACTCCGAAATATACAAATGAAACGATACAAGAAAATCTAACAAAAATAAGAACAGACAGAGGCTTCTGACGTGAAATCGGCGTAAAATTGCAGCAGAATTAGGCATATATGGTGAAATCTCGAGCCTCCCCTATAGGGAACTATTTTATATAAATAGATTATTAAGATACAATACGTTTTGGAATGCTGTACACATGTTACGCAGGGGCCTAAACCTCAGGCATCTGGTCCATATAACATGTCTAAGTTTGCAAGTAAACAGCAGGACAATGTAAAATATGCCTTTCACTCTGCAGAAGGTATGGAAATCTGCAGAAAGTATAACAGTAGGAAAGGGTGCGCATTACAAAGCTGTCGTTTTGTGCATGTTTGCTCCCTCCAGGGGTGTGGGGCCCATCATCAGGCTTTTGCCATCCAAAAAAACGGGGATAAAGGTAAAGTCTGAGCGTGACCTCGATTTTAATGTTTGGCAAAAAGAATTAAAAAATGATTTTGACAAAGATTTTCTTTTACATGGTAAAAAAATGGGTTTGACATTGTTCAAAATGATTTGGCTTTAATAAACATATCAGAAAAAAATCACCCTTCAGCACTTCCTTCAAGTCCTTTATATAAAAAGGCTCATCAACAGATTTTAACTGAAATTGAAAATGGGAATTATGAGTTTATTGAATTTACAACCAAAATTATTAGTCCTTTATGTGTCATTCCAAAACCTGATGGAGGTGTAAGAATAATTCATGATTGTAGCAGACCACCTGGGTCAGCTGTTAATGATTTGGCAGGGGATATGGAAAAACAACAGTTTCAATTTGTTGATGATGCAGCAAAATTAGTAACAAAAAATTGTTTCATGGCTAAAGTCGACTTGAAATCTGCTTAAAGATCTGTTGGCATCAGTCGCTGTAGTCAACAGGTAACAGGTTTACAATGGACTTTCCCTGACGGTCAAACCCATACCTTTATTGATAAAAAATTACCTTTTGGCTCAAAATTAGCACCTGGAATTTTTCATAGACTTTCACAGGCTATTCGCCGCATGATGTCACGCAGAGTCTTATTGCATATTTAGATGATTTCTTCATCTGCGAACGCACTGAGCAGCGCTGTGCACTTTGCCTAAGAGTCTTGATTGACTTTTGACCCTTGCCAGAAGTTAGTATTTCTAGGTGTGGAAATAGACTCCACAACATTGGAATTAAGACTACCTTTGACAAAACTAAAGCAGCTAAGGGCAGAATTAGCAGAAGAATTTTTCTTCGGAGAATCAGTGATGGCATTATGAAGCTTAAGCATGACTTGCACAAAATTCGTTTAGGCGGTGATATCTGCATGATATTCATTGGTGGTACAATTTCATGTCCACTTTTAACGGGAAATCCCTCTTACTAAACACTGATCCTGTCACCTCAGTATATACTGTTGCTTTCAAAACAGGTGCAGGGGGTATTTTTGGTACAATTTGGTTTTATGTTAATTGGAAAGAGGATTTCCCATTTGCGCAATCTTTGCATATAAATGAGCAGGAGGCATTTGCTGTGGCTTTGGCGGCCAAAGGATGGGCTAAGTGTTGGCAAAATAGGCGTGTATATATTTTTTGCGATAATTCATCAACTGTAAGTTGTATCAATAAGTGTACGTCTAAGAACAAACTCTTGATGACCTTTTTCCGCGAGTTGTTCTGGCTTTCTGCTTCTTATAATTTTCATCTTTTGGCTATTCACCTGCCAGGCAAGGAGAATGATATGGCTGATGCCGTTTCACGGTTGCATGATTTAAAGTTATGTAATTTTTTTTATAAAGGAATGCTTACTAGCATTGTTTGTGCAACACCTTGTTTCTCACATGTCCAGTCACTCCCTCCGTTTTCTTTTATATAGGCTTACAGGCATGCAGAGAAGTTGCTAACTTGGACAATTTATTAGACACCTTCAGGAGTTACACTTATGCTGAATCCACAAAAAAGACTTATCAGACTTATTTGAACTCTTACAAATTTTTTTTTGCACTAGTTAATATTTCTTTAGTACCTTTGAGTAAAGGGAATCTAGCCAGATACATTGCATTTTTGTCACAAAAATGTGCGTTAATTCTATCAGTAATTATATATCAATAATTAAACATTTAGAGGCAGGTCAATCAGCACCATTAGATTCTCATTATATTCATACTGTTTTGCAGGGGGCTAAATGGGTATTAGGTACAATGGTTAAAAGAAAACTCCCTATCACACCTCAGCTGTTAAAAAAGTTTTTAACTACCCTTGATCTTCAAAATCAAAATCATATTAGTTTTTGGGCAGCATGCTTAGTTGCTTTTTCTCCTTTTTAAGAAAGTCAAATTCATTTGTCCCCACTTTGGCTGAATTTGATGCTGGTAAGCACCTCAGTAGACAAGACATTGTTTTTCAGACTAGCGACACTTTGCTCCGCATACGAAATTCAAAGACAACACAATTTGCCAACAGATTGTTGGAAATTCCACTTCCCAGAATCCCGAATTCCCTTGTTTGTCCTTCACAGCCACTGCTTTTACATGTTAAAATGATACCTGCTGTTTGCTGTCCATCTCCCGCCTTCTTGTACATATCTAAGGGGACAACAGTTCCTTTAACATATTCCACTTTTCTTCAAATGCTAAAGCATTCCTTATCACAGCTAGAATTGGACACCAGTGGCTACTCTGGTCATAGCTTTCGCAGGGTTGGAGCTACATTCGCTTTGGAATGTGGAGTTTCGTCAGATCTCATCCAGGCCCAGGGGGATTGGAAAAATGAGGCATACAAAGGTTACTTAGACCCTTCCTTTTCTCATAAACAGCAAGCCATGAATGCCTTTGCATCCGCAAAAGTCAAAAGCGTCCTTATGATGCATTAACCTAAATTACTACCTTTTCACAGGTTTGGGATTATTTTGGAGTACCAAAGTTTTTCGATTTGATTTTGCTTTCTTTGTAAATATGTTTATTGCGTATAGATATGCAAAGAAAATATTAAACTGTGATTCTTCTCCCAAACCTGTGTTTGTTCAGTTTGTACTTAATACAATAACCAGTTAACTTATGTCTTGGTCCCGATACTTAACTCTGATTAGTGTAAATCAAGTGCCTACCTGCATTGTAACTCTTCAGCATTAGGTTTGGGCACCAAAGGGATAGCAACCTGGTTATTGGTACCACTAGCCTTAATATTCAACATCAAATAAGGGAGGATCTGGGTGGGACAAGTTTTGTGGATTAATCTATAGGCAATGTAGAAAAAAAACCACACAGTAATACGTACTGTAAAACGCAGTTTAAAAGAAGACCGAGTCAGATCATAGAATCGGTTTCCAAAGAAAAAAAAGAAAACAACAATGATACATAAAAAACAAGAGACTACAAGCATTTACTTACACGCCAGCTCATACATCAATTTAACTGTTTGAAAGATTATGTCTTCATCCAATGAATATCAAGCACAATCCCACCCGTTAGGGGTTAAGTATCATACCATCATAACATATACGAAACAAAATAGCCCGTATCATGCATGTCAACAACATGTTTTAGAATAAATGTGTGTTAATTCCGATGCAATCCCCACAAAGTGAATCAGGATTAAAAACAGAAAATGCTATCTTTAATGACCTGACAACATTATCTCGTAAATATATCCCTTCTAAATAATTCTGTTTAAAGGGTTTTGTTAGCTTATGAGGTGAATGCCGACATTTTTGAGCTTTATAAAAAATATCATCATAAAAGATTGGATACGAAGTACCTAAACGTGATGTTTGCATGTTGATTTATATTTACGAATGATGTCCTTGTATCGGTGATAAAATTAAGTAAATGTATTGACTAGTTTGTGATATCGAAAACCCTGGTATATTACAATTTTTTAGTTATACATATGAATATAATGAAAGTATCTTTTTCATCACAAAGTAAATGTTTTGTCCAAGGATAAACAAACAGCAACTCCCTGCAGATCTGTGTTGAGTTTAACCGTACAATGAATGATATTGTCTTTCAGAAAAAAACCTGATTATCTTTCAGTAGCACATTCATCCTCCTTAGAAACATTTCATTGTATTTACACTTTAAAGAGATGTTGTTACTTAATTACTGACATAATGCAACAGGTAAAAAAGACTGAAGAAAATTTATTTAAAAAAACGCAGCAAATCCATTGTGATATTGATTATTTATTAGAAGAAGCACGAATGTAATAAAGTTTTCTGGCATTTTATCTTTGTTTTTTTTCTGATTGAACAACATCATCGCTCTTTATCTGCGATTCCTGTTACCAAGCCAGACTATTTTGAGAGGACACCACTTTCTCTTTACGACTTGATTCGTTAATGATGTTCTTTCTCTTATTTTTCTGGGACTATAATCTCATTGATGATGTTGTGACTCACTTTGGGAGTAGAGACGGATGTTTGAATGGTTTACTTGGAGGCTGTTTGGATAACTTTCATGGGAAGAATCCTTTTCAGTATTTATGACCCAGATGTTTCACATATACCTTCAATCTTATAACTTTACTTTTCGCTATATTGATGATACTCTTTCACTAAATAATTCAACATTTTGTGACAATGTTAAACGCATCTATCAAATTGCACTTAAGATAAATAACTCAACATCTATAGTAATGCCTCATATCTTCACTAACATCTATAAATTCACAATGAGGGTCGGCCGAAAACGAAATTCAAAACAAAAGAGATGATTTCAGCTTCAAAATTGTGAACATTTTACTTCTATGTAACAACATTCCAGTAGCGCCTGCATACGTAATATATATTTGACAATTGATATAATATTTCCGGATTTGTATTCCCGATCCCGATTTCCTTGATAGATGATTGCTGTGTGCAAGGTAGCTATTTAACCAAGAGTTCCATATGGTAAAGTTGACATTATTCCTTCGTTAATTTTACGGACACAATTATCGATTGTTTGAACATTATGGAATATCCGTTTCACAGATGAAACTGACATCGTGTTACCGAATAATTGTACATGTAAGACATATCTAGATCTGTCCGGTCACAGTTTTTCTTGTTATTTCTAATACTTTGTAACTGTTTAAGAAACCATCAAATTTTTTTGATCAAATTACTCGTTATATGCTTCGAATGTTTAAATCAAGCTTGATCGATGCGGTATAAATATTCCATATAAGAGTTAATTACCCTGATTTAGAAGCAATTCATATAGTTTATATACATTTGTAACTGGAAACGCATAAGTTATAGAGACATAGCGTCTTTTGATTTGCGGCTCTTGGTTCAAAATCAGGTCAAGGTCAAAGATTAATATTTCAAAATTTTTGGTCATTTTCACTTCATTGCTCAAACCGTATCAGATATTGACAACATAATTTTACCATAATTGTTAGCTGCGACACGTCGTTATACATACATTTGGGTTGAAAGGTACGTTGACATTTAATGCGAGTTTTCAACCCTCTGTTATATTATGCGTATGATGATACTTAATCGTACTGTTGCATTTGAAAAATTAAAGTTACATTTTTGCAAGAACATACAACGTCAGACAGGGCAGATTTGAAACAAATTAACAAAATTAGAATTATAATTACCATGATATTGAACTCCTTTCATTTTCTCCAAAAACTTATATTCGAGGGCAAATCGTTTAGTATAGTCTTTATCTGTTAACAAAACAAATATCTTGTAAATGTTATTACTTAATCATCTTTATATAATATATAACTAAAATACATATTATACGTCTGTTCATTATAGATTTATCATTTTTTGGTGATTATTTAATGATAACCATGAGTATAAGAGGTATTCAGTGGTTTTCGTATGTTGATGACTTACATATGTTTTTCTTTCATTAGTGAGTACATAAATAAGGCTGTTGGGTTTTTCGTTTTAGTTGTTGTTCTTTGTCATTTCGGGGCTTTTTAGAGCTGACTATGTGGTATGGGCTTTAATCATTGGTGAAAGACGTACGGTTACCTTAAGGTGTTAATTTCTGTGTCGTTTGGTCTCTTGTCATTTAATTGGGGTCTTCCCGTTTTGAATTTTTCTGGAAGTTTTATGTTTTTGTTATTCAACTTTTCGCCTGCAATCAAACCACATCTTTTTTTAAAGACATAGCTATTAACTGCGAAAATCTTAAACACAATTTCCTTATTTTTTACATGACACAGTACCATGTTTGTTGATTTATTGAGAGTTGTATTTCCGAATATACAGTTATTTGAAAAGAGCTGATACTCATATGGCATATTGGTTAAAGATGCACGATTGTTAAAAGCATGTAATTAAGGTATGAAAATGAATTAGACCTTTTTTATGATTAATTATATTTTCTAAGTTAGTCATTATTAAATGAGGGAGAGATGCAAATTATTCTTTTTCCTTTAGTTTTGAAAAAAAAATCATGATTCACTTTGAACATTAAAAGAAAATGTTCAAAAAATTAAGGCATATTCGAAATTTCATATAATTATTCATTAATCATTAAAAAATGGAAAACAACACGTTTTATAATTTATTGCGTCCGAAGCGCTATGTCTTTTCGACAACAATCAATTGTCAACAGAAACTATCTAAAGTGAAACACTGTCATTTATCAGTATCTTGGTTGATGAGAGTAATTTATTCATTTTTAATGGAAAAAAAACCCCTGAATGCATGCTTTTATTCGAGGATATTTCAATATGTACAGAATGTAGATTTGAATGTCTTAGACACTTTGTGGCGGTGAACAAATTAAAAGAGGATATAAACAAAAAAAAAGTATATTGTACATTTTGTAGCAAAATTAAAGCTTACTTTTGAGAATATAAATAGAAAAAAAATACAAAGATTCTAGGAATTGCAAACATCAATTCCACACAAAATACTCGCAACAAATAAGATATGTATCTGAATATGAAACAAACATTACTATAATCCAATGTTTATTCTTCAGATCAATATCGAGGTAAACTGGCATGTGTTTAGTAAAATCTTCACGAGTATAAAATTGAAGGCAGCATTACAAACCAGTAAGAATAAGTCTAAAATTTAATTGATAATACTCGACTGTGTCTGAATCATACTTAACAGTCTGAACTTGTACTCGACCTTTACCCGACCAGAACTTAACCACCTAATTTACGTCTTAACCATGCTGGACATAGTCTGAACCATGCTCAATATAGTCTGAACAATATTCGACCTAGTCTGAACCATACTCGACCAAACCTGAATTATACTCGACCTAGTCTGAACAATACTCGACCTAGTATAAACCATACTCGGCCTAGCCTGAACCATACTCGACCTAGTCTGAACCATACTCGACCTGGTCTGAACCATACTCGACCAAGTCTGAACCATACTAGACCTAGTATAAACCATTATCGGCCTAGCCTGAACCATACTCGACATATTTTGAAACTCACTCGACCAAGTCTTTACCAACTTAGACCTATTTGTTGTATCTATCTTTTGTATTTCATCAATGTAGGAACTATTGTTAACAGTTATTTTTCCTGGCTAGAAATTTGAACAACAATATGAAATTTAAAATGAATTTAACATGGCGTTGACACCACAATATCAGAATACACATAATATAACTTCAACACCATATTCATCAACACTAACATAATACACATCACCTTCAAAATAAAATTAAACAAGCTGATCAAATAATCTCAAAACGGAATTGTGACTAATTATTTCAATGTTATTCATTTTTTTTTTAAATGTTTCAGATATATTTCATGGTTACTGGACAATTTTCACTAATTGCTTAAGCTTTGTATAGATTTATGGTGTCTGGTGAGTTTAGTTCACTCATGCTTTTTTTAATGAAATATATGTATGGAATTGTATACAGTGTATACAGCAACTAAATGAATTTTATAAATCACACCTTTGTTTTGTAAAACCACGAATTTATTTTAATCATATTAATAAAAATTCCTTAGCAATTCTTGAAATCCTTTTGAAAAAGGAAATGTGTTCAAAAGTTAAAATCATATTTCAATTAAATTTATCAACATGTTATAAAAAAGAAGCGCTTGAATAAGGGTTTATTATCTTACCTGTGTGTGTGACAGGTACAAAGAAAGCACAATCTTTATTAAACTTATTCATTCAATAGATTAAATGTATCTAAGTCTTGAGAATTCAAAAAGTCTTGCGATTTAAATTGAACGGGATGTTGCAATTTTGAATGTATGTTATTTACAATTTACTTCTCTTATACCAGGTATTATTCAAACCAGGAGGTTTGTCCTTATACTTAACCACAAATCAGAAGAACTTTTTGATATATATATATATACATATATATATATATCATATTATATATAAGTGCCTATAAATAGCAGCACATGACATACAAATCTATGGGAGTGTGGATTAATCAGTACAGAGATTAATTCAATTACACAAATAAAATTATAGATTGCCTAACAATGTAATTTTAACACACTATTTAGTATGTAAATATAAGAATGTTTAAAATATTTACAAAATGATGAAAATAAACGCAATATTTCGCTAGACCAACTAGCTTTATCAAGCGTGCATCTAACCAGGTGAAATCGGATGTAGATGATAAGAAACTTTTGCAGCTCAACGTCTATGTTGCACTGAACTGCCTTCAAAATAAGAAAATTTTGCAGCTCAATGTATATGACCTCTTGCATTTAGCTGCTTTGAAAATAAGAAAATTTTGCAGCTCAATGTACATGTTGCACTTGGATTTAGCTACCTTAAAAATACATAATTGGTAGTTGAAGTTAGCAACGTCCATTGGCCAATATTACGGGATAAAAAGGACGATGCTTTGTTTTAAATTATTCTTTATCTTTCCTGTATCTTTTTTCGTCTTTTTCGTTAAGACCATCAGGTTCTAAAGTGTGGAGTTGGTGGATCCAAAAGTTATATGATATATATTATATATATATATATATATATATATATATATATCATATAATGTATTCCAAATAATAAAAATAGATATGTAGGACTCAAACTATGTCGGGTTTCAAATCCATGGCAAATTCCTAATCTATGGCAAATGTGACGTTACAATCATCAACAATTAAATGTATTCCAGATTTTTGTTTTCTCCGAATAAAATCTATGGCAGATCTTGAAATTACATAATTTTCCAGATATTTTAATGAAAGAGTAATAGTAAATATTTTACTGTCTTCCGCTGGCAAAGTTTATAAAGTGAAAGATAAAATTACCAGATACTAATTTGCTTTCAATTGTCATTAAATAAAAAAAGATGTATTAAGGATAGAATAAATATGATTTCAAAATTTAAACTGTTTTTTTTTTATACTTATTCTTAATTTTTTTTACCAAAAAAAACTTCTGCCTTCTTTTTTGTAAAGGGACGTACTAGTTGGTGTAAAGAATGGGTTAAGTGTTTATTTTTACGGGGCACATCATTTCAATCTTGAAGTCTGTATCATCATTTACAAATTGTTTGGTTTATAGATATTCTTCCGTTGTCGCAATTTCCACTTGTCTAAGACAACTCACTGGTCATATTAGAAAATTACAAAACTTGCCATTTATTAGGATTGGAAGAAATCTGCCATCGATTTGATATGACATGACGTCACATTTGCAATATATTAGAAATCTGCCATATACATTTGTCCTACAGATATATTTCTAATATAATTTCAGTGATTTTGTAGGCCGTTGTTACCTCATTAAATAGACAACTATTGTATTTAACCATGAAACCTATGTAGTTTTTATCTAGGAATTTAGAAAAATCAAGTTTAAAAAAAACAAAAAATCACATGCCAATCAAGAATCCCCTTAATGAGGCTTTTTAACCCTTTATATTGTTGGTTAGAAGGTAAAATAATATTTATTTAAAATAAACTCTAAAACTTTAAAATAAATATAATTAAACTATTATATAAGATAAGATAATTTAATTTAACTATCTCTATTTGATAAATATGTGAATCATGTAAGGATGTACAAATCTGTTTTTATATAATATATCTTTATTCTACTGTGGCTGATGTCATGTCAATTAAAAAGAATTTTATTCTAACAGTTAAAATTAAAAAAGAAAAGAAGAGATTTTTGGTTCAAGTATTGTTCAGACTGTTTGAGTGTTGTTCAGACCTTTGGTCGAGTATGGTTTAGACTGAACAAAAATAGGTCGAGTACAGGTCGAGAGTGGGTAAAGACTGTTTCAGACTGGTATATTTTCAAATGCAAAGATAAGGGTCAAGTACAAATCAGTACAGTCAAATATGGTTTAGATTTGGTTCGAGTAATGTCGTGTAAAATTCAGAAAAACTCAATAAAAAGTAGTACAGACAAGTACATATAAATGTCATTTCAGACTTTTACTGGTTTGTAGTGCAGTCGAACTTTGAAATCTTGCCTATGTATATGAACTTTCGCTGTAAATGTGATTTGTTAACCGTTACACTCAAATTGTTCGACATAAGTGTCTTTCAATTTTAAATTACGTCAAAACTGTAAAACAATACAATTAGTAAAACAAAACGGATGATGTTGTGACTATTTCAAACCAGTACATTTATATTGAAACTCTAAAGAACGCTATAAATGTGCCTTTGTATCATCAACATAATATTTGCTATTCGATGGCACATTGATTGACTGTCTAATTGACGCATATCACTTATCACCTTCCATCAATTTGTCGGTGTTCATTAACATGTTTTTTCCTGAATAAGCTCAGATTTAAAACTTAATCGAACTGTTGCATTTTTGTAAGTGACATGTTTTCAAGATCATTTTATGTCAAACATATCAGATCTGAAGTAGAAAAAAAACCCAATTAAATAAAAATTACCATTAGATATAACTGTTATTCTGTTCTTTATATTATTATATTTCCAAACAGTTCCGTAAGCAGCATCTATATCTGTTAAAATATTAATATATCTAGTAATTTTTACTTTATCATTTTAATATTTGAATTATTTCTAAAAAACACAGCATGACGAATAGATGTGCATTATGGATTTACCGTTTTTTATGCTTATCAAGGTATAACAATACAGTTGGTTGACCGTTATGGAATAACCGTTTCACAAATGATATCGGATATGTTCCTTATGTCGTAACTACAATCCCCTTCCCTTTCATGAATGTGATCTACTGAATTAGACTATTTACCGGATTTGTTATCACATAAGCAACACGACGGGTGACACATGTGGAGCAGATTCTGCTTACCCTTCCGTAGCACCTGAGATCACCCCTAGGTTTTGGTGGGATTCGTGTTGCATATTCTTTAGTTTTCTATGTTATGTCATGTGTACTATTGTTTGTCTGTTTGTCTTTTTCATTTTTAGCCATGGCGTTGTCAGTTTATTTTCGATTTATGAGTTTGACTGTCCCTCTGGTATCTTTCGTCCCTCTTATATAACAACAGAGCTATCCATAGCAAGTAACTGCAAAAATTTCAAATATAATATCCTATTTTGCAGTTATACAAAATTTTGTTAATTCATTACCACAGTGAGTCACAGTGATTTCAGATCAAACGATAAACTTATTAGATCTGAACCACTTACTGATAAATTATAATAATGACATAGTGATTGTTAATGTGACTTTTACAAACTATACGATTGTTTAGTCTTTTTAAATATCTGAAAATGAAGAACCAATTTATGTTAAGTTATACTTCTCTCTATTCTTTATGGTAATGGTATTGTTGGTTATAATATCTAGACCTTCGAGTTTTGTAAAGTGTTTCTAAATTTAGGTTATAAGGAAGACCGAATTCATGAAATTTTGCACACACATACATTTATAGATATAAACACAACTTTGTCGTGAAAAAAATACACAATGGAATCTTGATATTTATTACGCTTTGTTTTCATTTGTTTTAATTTATGATAAAACGTACTGATTGCATTAATCTTATTAATCAATCCATCTTTCAAGGGTTCTCCAATTGTGGTTAGATGGTCTTTGTACTCTCCTGAAACAAGTTTTTGATACTTTTTACTTCTTTTCAGGCCATTAATTTTTTTTACTATATTGTTATGTAGGGAAGTTATTTATTCAAACATTAACAAAAGATTCATAATGAATTTAATCAGCGATTAAGTTTTGTCATGTACATTCAATATAACACTAAAACTACAAGCATGTAAATATAGGAAATCAATCCAGTTACATATAGTCAAAATGATATAAAAAAGGATTTAATCGAGACTGGAATGTATAGTCAGTTAACAAATGCTATACATGCCTTATAAATTGCGTATATTTTAGAATGATTGATTGATTGATTGTTTTTTACGCTACTTGCAGCATTATTGTGTTTTTTCGTAGTGGTCATTATTAATAGTGAAAGAAGCCAGAGTGACCAGAGTGAAAGATCGACACTAAGTCCCCTAATAATAATAATAATAATAATAATAATAATAATAATAATAATAATAATAATAATAATAATAATAATAATAATGATAATAAGAATAAGAATAAGAATAAGAATTATAATAATAATAATAATAATAATAATAATGATAATAATGGTAATGATAATAACGATAATAACAATAATAATAATAATAATAATAATAATAATAATAATAATAATAATAATAATAATATAATAATAATAATAATAATAATAATAATAATAATAATGACAATAATGGTAATGATAATAGTGATAATAATGATAATAACAATATAATTATAATAATAATAATAATAATAATATTAATAATAATAATAATAATAATAATAATAATAATAATAATAATAATAATAATAATAATAATATAATAATTATAATAATAATAATAATAATAATTAAAAACCAATTGTTCAGAGAACAATTGAAGGTCTTTCCACCAAAACAATGTATTTTAATATGAAAGGTGTAAAAATAGGTTTAAAATGTCATTTCAATCGTCAAATGATAGCTTATTGTACGCTGATTCCAAAAATATATGGTTTCTAAACAATATTTTTTTAGATAAGGGAGATAATTTCTTACTTCCGGTTTGAAAAACTCTATTTCCGATAATATTTGACTATTTACTTGACACTGATTCCAAAAATATCTTGTTTTTTATACTTTTATGTAATAAAGTACAATAAATAGCTACTTCCGGTTTACACAAGGTCACTTCCGGTTGTTTTTTTAAGTTTAAATGGTTTGATACCGTTTGTCAAAAAGTCTCAAGCTTTATTATGTATACAGATGGGGTAAAAGCAAAGGTCAAAATCTAGAACGTCAAATTAAGCTATGACCTTGAGATCAATTTCAAGGTCATAAACCAAGGACCTCAAATCAAAAGACCATAGGTCTTAATTATATTTAGTTAATGAGTTATATCACCAAACGCGTATTTTTTAATACAAGAGGGGAGAAAACTCCCTTTCACATTCAACGTACGCTTGCAATCAAAATTTACATCTTACGACATGTCGCAACTAACAATTTAGTAAAAATAATTTGTTGATATCTTATACAGTCTTTGGATATAAGTGAAAATAAGCCAAATTCAAATATTAAAATATGACCTTGACCTTTGACCTTGACCTTATTTTCATTTTTTGGGACCAAGGACCTCAAATCAAAAGATCCTAGGTCTCTATCACTTATGGTTTATAAGATAGAAATTCATATCACTTATATCAGATGCATAAGGGGAAATAACTCTCATATGGAGCGGTCATATCGCTTCGGTCAAAATAGGACAAATCATGCGAAGGATATAACGAGCAATTTTGTAAAATAAATTTGTCATAATCTTTTACGGTTGCGAAGGAGATGCGCTAACAAGGAAAACAGTGTTTGGGGAGATAACTCCTACAAAGAAAAGTATTTGTTTACGCAGGGTAAATTTCAAAAGCGCATAAACTGTTCGATATCATATACAAAATATCTAAGCGACATATTGCGAAACAAATGTTTA
Organism: Mytilus edulis; assembly: GCA_019925275.1. Lineage (NCBI taxonomy): Eukaryota > Metazoa > Mollusca > Bivalvia > Mytilida > Mytilidae > Mytilus > Mytilus edulis. The sequence continues at coordinate 84,705,327 of CM034360.1, read as the reverse complement.
TCGCAAGAACAAAATTAGGCGGAAGAAAAAAAAAAATAATCAGAAGAAAAACAATAGGTCTTTCCACAGAAAAGTGGAAAGACCTAATAATAATAATAATAATAATAATAATTAAAAACCAATTGTTCAGAGAACAATTGAAGGTCTTTCCATTGAAAACAATGTATTTTAATATGAAAGTTGTAAAATTCAGTTTAAAATGTCATTTCAATCGTCAACTGATAGGTTATTGTACGCTGATTCCAGAAATATATGGTTTCTATACAATATTTTTTTAAATAAGGGAGATAATTTGTTACTTCCGGTTTGAAAAATGCGACTTCCGATAATATTTGAATATTTAATTGACACTGATTCCAAAATGATCTGGTTCTATATACTTTTTTATTAATAAAGTACAAAAAATAGCTACTTCCGGTTTACACAAGGTCACTTCCGGTTGTTTTTTTTCAAGGTTAAATGGTTTGATACCTTTTGCCAAAAGTCTCATGGCTATATCATGTATACATATGAGCTGAAAGCAAAGGTCAAAAACTAGAACGTCAAATTAATCTATGACCTTGAGATCATTTTCAAGGTCATAAACCAAGGACCTCAAATCAAAAGACCATAGGTCTTAATAATATTTGGTTAATCAGTTATATCACCAAACGCGTATTTTTAAATACAAGAGGGGAGAAAACTCACTTTTACATTTAACGTACTCTTGCAATCAAAATTTATGTGTTACGACATGTCGCAACTAACAATTGAGAAAAAATAATATGTCGATATCTTATACGGTTTCTGGAAATTAGTGGAAATAAGCCAAATTAAAAAATTAGAATATGACCTTGACCTTTGACCTTGACCTAATTTTATTTTTTTTGGACCAAGGACCTCAAATCAAAAGATCCTTGGTCTCTATCACTTATGGTTTACAAGATAGAAATGCATATCACTTATATCAAATGCATAAGGGGAAATAACTCTCATATGGAGCGTTCATATCACTTCGGTCAAAATAGGACAAATCATGCGAAGGATATAACGAGCAATTTTGTAAAATAAATTTGTCATAATATTTTACGGTTGCGAAGGAGATGCGCTAACAAGGAAAACAGTGTTTGGGGAGATAACTCCTACAAAGAAAAGTATTCGTTTACGCAGGGTAAATTTCAAAAGCGCATAAACTGTTCGATATCATATACCAAATATCTAAGCGACATATTGCGAAACAAATGTTTATCACAAGAAGAAAATTAGGCGGAAAGAAAAAAAAAAAAAAAAAAAAATAATCAGAAGAAAAACAATAGGTCTTTCCACAGAAAAGTGGAAAGACCTAATAATAACAATAAGAATAACTTTTACATTCTTATAGAAATAGAGTGACTTGTATGAGTATTTGAATACAATAACAGTTTTGATTCTTTAATTTCACTGGTTAATGAATTGCATATTATGGACCACTAAAACAAAATCCTGATTTGTATAATAGGAAATTCGATTTAGGAACAAAATAATTATCTAAGGATAGAAGCCGAGTATTGAATGATGTTTTACCATTTGTAGGCACTATTAGATTTGGTAAAGATTATGTACCAGTTCATGTTTTGATGTATGAATTAGTAATGACTTTATTAAAAAGTATCCTATTAGTAAAAGGAATATCATATATTATAATTGTTGTGTGGCGTTCTAAACTACATCTTATGAATTGTAAATGATTTTTCGTCTAATATAAAAACAGCTGGGATGTAAAATAGTTATCCAAATTGACCATCTGGGGGATCTGACACTGACACACCGCGTCCTCGTGGGATAACGATAAATGAAAAACTAAGCGAAGTTGTCAATCCAGAGAAAATGTGTAGTATTTTAGTAAATAACACGTGTTCTTGGTTGATCGTAAATACATAGTAGTCCATCATGCATTGTTACTCATTTAGTGGATTGTAAAAAAACCCAGGTAAATACATTGCGTCACACGTAAATAAACAATTACATGTGTGAGAACATACGTATGCTAATTCATGCACATCCATATAAGGTAGTGTTCCCGACCTGTTTTACATTGTTTAAGGTTGTTGTTAATGACATCACCACAAATTTGATTATAACATATGAAAAGAATTAAAATAGTAGTGTAGGCTAATTTTAACAACACATGTATAAAAACAAAGTATTTATATTTAACGAGCCAAAACTTCACTCATTCTGTGGTCGCCTCCAACGACTTGCACCTCAAAAGGACGAGATACGGTCAGATAGGTCGGTAATGTCGAGTAATGGAATTATATGATTGTTATACAGAGTGTACATTTACATTGCTATACGACATGACTCTGTATTTTGAGCATTTAACGTTTATTGTTTTATTTTTGATTTTCAATTATTTCAGTGTTACTGTTGTTCTTTTGTTATTCTCTTATAGTTGATTTGTTTGTCTCAGTTCTAGTTTTTAACCGGGATTTGTTTTCTATCAATGGATATAAGATTTTTGAACACCGGTTAACTACTCTTGCCATTATTTATTAGAAATCTGTTGTTTTTTGAGATTTTTTTATAAAACTAAAAAATTCCAATAGAATGTCCATAATGCAAACTTGATAACATACCGTTTGTCTCATTAATTTTATTAAATTTGTCTCCCAGTTGCTGCCTTCTTTTGTTTTTAAGGTCTGCATTTTCAGCTGAAACAGATATGATAAACTTTTTACTCCTTGTTACGCCTTTGAAAACATTTTAAATTTCTTAACTGTTTATTATGCGATGAAATGTTTTGTACTTCAATAAAAAAACAAAACTGGAAACATATATATATATGTATATATTTTTGGCATGGCAAAAGTCATGTCTTCTGTGACTGTTCATGAATTCAAAATACTATATCCCGAAAAGTCTTTTAGTTGATTTTAATCTCTGATAAATGATTATTTTATCATTAATTTTTCTGGCTTTTACTTATATGTCAGTAACTGCGAGTACTCTCAAATCGTACTGTCTTATTAATAAGACCTGTTGATACGATTTGTAATTTTGTTTGTGTTATTAAGGAAAGTATGTATCTGGTCTATATACCAGCTATGATTGTTTGGAATGACTATATTGTCATTTCTCCGTACTATGGACATCAAAATTATTATTTTTCTTCTTAAATAATGTTCCGGAACCGGTTCATGAAGAACACACAGTTTTATAGAGCACCAATTGTATAGTTTTATTGTTTATATTCACCCCACATATACGAAGTTTTAGATTAGTTTTATTTACATACAAGAAATTCCTTGGTATTCCTAAACGGAAGATTTTATAGACAGAAGAAGAAGTAAACTTATCAACAAAATTATTTTCATTCACCTGTGCATTATATGACGATATTTTTTCTTCAAATTTGATGATTTTCCTAAATTGTTTAACATTTCACACCAGTTTTATACTTTTACTTTAATGATTCATCCTTTTTTTTTTATTGACTCTCATTTTACATTGTATCACGGATCAAATGTATTCGTTCATTGTGTGTTTATTTGTGTCACTTTTTTTTTTTTTTTAAAGTTAAGTCATTCCAATTGATATTTTATAGTGTATCTTTCTATGTTGTGATGATATACTACTGTTTCAGAAAAGGGACAAGGTTTGGTACATTAAAACGTTTAATCTCGCTGCAATTGTTTGCACCTGTCCTACGTCAGGAATCTGATGTTCAGTGGTATAGTCGTTTGTTTATGTGATTCATAAGTGTTTCTCGGTTTTTTTTTATATAGATTAGACCGCTTATTGTCCCGTTTGAATGGTTATACACTAGTAGTTTTTAATAGTTTTTTGTTCGGTGTGACCCTAGGCTCCGTGTTGAAGACCGTACCTTGACTTATAATGGTTTACTTTTATAAATTATGACTTGGATGAGAGTTGTCACATTGGCACTTATACCACATCTTCCTATATCCATAAGATTAGAAAATTATTTAAAGTAAAACCTACAACAAACAAAAAATGTTTCGATCGATACCAGAATTAATAGTTTGCAATTATTGTTTTATTTTTTACTCTAATCTTTGAAGATTAGAGTAAAAAATAAAACACAGAACATCATATTTTATCAGAATAATGACTTTGTTCACTTGTTTTTACTGACTCTACACTTTTATTCGGCATCTGTGAGTATTCTTAGATTGTCAATTTTTTGTTTTGTCTTTATTATAGTGCAGATTATTAATGGATGCTAGAAAATTTGTAAAGCGTTAATAAGACGAACCAGAACTGGACGCATTGTCTGAATGGATCAAAGCTTTCTACTCATGGATTTAGAAGAGCATGTTAAAACTACGATGTACCATGTGTACATGGGATTTTCTTACCAATATAAGACCCCAGAGGTTGTGGATGCTTTATCGTTTTTGCATGACAGATATGGCGTAGTTCGAGCAGATAAAGCCTCCAATGGTATTGTCTTTGAATGTAAAAACCTTTATTTGCAATGTGTCATAAACAAGCTTGGGCCCATTGGTGGCCTTTGGCTGTTGTCTGCTCTATTGTCGCTTTGACACATTCCCCATTTCCTTTCTCAATTTTATTGGAATAAACAGCACAACTGTCCGTATACAGAACAATATATAACTGGATCATCAAGATGGTCGACATCTTTGTAAAGTGCGGATTACAATTATTTCTACAGACAAAGATGGTATTCAAAACTATTGTGATGAGATATATTTAACCAGATGTGTGATATCAGATGTGGGTTCTCAAAAATTCTAAAGATTTACTGCTAAATCTAAGAAGACAATCTCTGCAATTTTGACCTTTGATTTTTCTACGCTTTTCACTACTATTACATTACTATTCCCCATGATCAATTGAATGATCAACTTCACTATCCCATCAAAAGAGCTAGGAATCATAGATACAAACTACTTGTTTTGGGTTATAGTAATTCTTATTTTGTGAGGAACCACACTGATTCTACCAGAAAGTATACTGAATATGATATCATCAAAATGTGTGCCACTATTTGATCGACAATAATTTTGTTGAGTTTGGAAGATTGATATTTCAACAGATAGTCGGTATTCCAATGATGACTTATTGTGCATTACTACTGGCAGATTTTTGTTGTCCTCGTATGAAGAAGAATTCATTCAGAACCTTCTGAAAAATATAAACACCTTTCATATATATTGATGATGTCCTATCACTGAATAACACATATTGCAACCATTACTTGCATCTCATATATCACAGTAAACTTAAAATTAAGTAGACTATGGATACAAGAAGGACTTGTCTTAAATTATGGTTTACCATCTACGTCGTCTGGGATTTGAAATAACGTACGTGGTCTATTCCCGAATATGGCTGTTTTTGTTAAGTGTGAAAACGCATTGCTGCTTGTCTTATCGTTTGTGGTTCTGATTCTATTTTTATTTTCTATTCGTTTGTAAAAGTAAAGATAAAAATCGCCTTTTTCATTTGTATAATATTTAGTTTAAAGCAACTATATGTTCAGGATTTATTTGTATTTACAGATTTCAATTTAGAACATAAACCGATATATCTAGAAAACACAATAATTTATATCCGTACCAATACAATTCTACATTAAAATTCTTGTCAATGTTAGAAAATACATCAATCAATAATAGTACATTCTATGTATGTTGCATTGAAGTTTGTTTTTGGTGCACTTCATCAGTTTCTCCGTTGTTTCGTTGTTTGCCTCTTTTCGTTTCCTCGGTTTCAGTTTGTAAACCTGATTAGTTTATTTCAATCAATTTATGACTTCTGATCAGCGGTGTACTACTGTTGCCTTTATCTGCACCAAGTCAGTAATATAACAGTTGCTATAATAGTTCGTTTCTTATGTTATGTCTGTTTGTTTTGTTCACGCATCGTTGTCAATGCAATGGAAAATAAACTCATTAGCTAGCTTTGAAACAAGGTCCAATCCACCATTATCTATCTAAGAAAATGACTGTAATAGGTCAGGAATATGTAATTGTTATCCATTCGTTTGATGCGTTTGAGCTTTTGGTTTTGCCATTTAATCAGAGACTTTCCGTCTTGAATTTTCCTCGAAGTTCAGTATTTTTTGTGATTTTACTTTTTCTCCTAACATGTATGTTTGCGTCTTTTCTTTGTTGCATTACAGTGTTTTTGTTGTTTCGTTGTTTTCGTCTTATATGTGACGTGTTTCCATCGGGTTCAGTTTGTGATCCGGATTTCTATTTTCTCAATCGATTTTTGGCCGTTGTTGAACGATATACTACTGTTGTCTTCATGTATGTCTCGTGCCAATCACACGAGACAATCTATTTAGAACTGATTTTTCCAATATTTTGACTAATACAACACAGTTTCAGGAAAGGCGGCTGTTATTCGCTAACATGTTTAACCCTACCTTATTCTTTGGTTGTACTAACTGTTCCAAGGCAGGAGCTTCAAATTAGTTGGATGTCGTTTGATGCTGTCTTTTATATTTGGTTTTCGTGAATTGTGTATCTAAATAATCCAGGTCGTTGATTGTTTTCATTTTATATGTTTCTTATGATGTTATGTGCGGCCATTTTTATATGTTTATGTGGAATGGTTTTCGTCAATGTTGAAAGTTTTACTTTAAAATTAAGTTGAGTAAATCCGCTTTGCTTAAACCCATGTCATTTTGACTCTGGGGGATAGTGTCCGCATCAGCAATCATGGTATATTTCATTATTTTATATGGAAAATGCGATCATTTACAGAAAGTAAAAAAAAAAAGAAACTGTTTAACCTTGTAGTTGCCTCACTGTGTCTTCCATTGTCTCATTTGTTATTCTCAGTTCCGCATTTTCTTCTAAAAAATACAATCAATAAATTTCTCAATTTTCGGAAAATTTGGACCAATGTTAACATTTTAAGAACTTGAAATTAGGATAAACGTAGCTGTTGTCAATTGTTATGCACATTGATTGTACTGTGTGTTGGAATTATATGTTCAATGGGTTCAGATGCAATTACTTAATGGTTACCACAATTGTTTGCATTTTAACACAGACTCCTTGATACTAACATTCTACAAACACTTTTCACAGGACAAATCTAAACATTAACTCATGTTTTTATCTCACATGATACTAATTGATCAACAAAGTTTTCTTTATCCAATAGAAATATAAAAAAAGTGCTTCCGAAGTAGTAGATCTGGAAATGGTTATGCTTTTACACATTATTGTCCTTTTCATCAAGAAGAAAGTTCGTGATGCAAACATATATGGAAAAACGAACTAGACAGTTTTTTTTATCGAGTGTGATTTTTTTTTACATGGGGTTGATCATGTTGATATTGCATTCCAAATAGTCAAGCATTGAGATTATGATGAACTCTGAAAATACTATTAAACATAGAGAGTTGGGATGAAACCCTATTTTCCATATCAGATAGTTTAATATCATATTACACATACTGTCTACCTTCTTGTCATCTAGCATATAACTTTTCTAGAAAAGTTTTATCAAGTAGAATATTAATTGTATCATTGATTAGTTATCGTTTTTCTTTTACAGTTTCATAATAGAACTAAAACTGTAAAATATTGCAATAAAATTCAAAATGTTCCTTTATGATAAAACATACCTTGTGCCTCGTTCAGTTCGGTCAATTTTTCTTCACGTTGTTCTTCATTCTCAGCTGAAACACATACGATATATTTGTTACTTCTTGTTACGGCATCGAAAACTTACTTGACACAAGCTTCTATATTATTATTAATGGCTAGCAGTAGTTATTTATTATCAAGTTAAATGAATTGCAATTCTTAAATCTCTCTATTGTTTAATCTACAAAGAAAGCTTTGTACCTCTATAAAAAATCTAAACTTTAAACATGTTATGAATAAAAAATTATCGAAAGTAAAAACCATAACAATATTAAGTTTCGATCGAAACAAGAATTATAAGTCAGTTAAAAATCATTGTTTTATTATTTACTAAAATGTCGAAAAGAAGATCATCATGTATTCTATCAATTATGACTCAATTCACATGTAGTAACTGGTTTTACACTTTTATTCAGTAACTGTGAATATTGACTATCAATTTTGTGTTTTGTCTTTATTAGGTCTTTCCACTTTTCTGTGGAAAGACCTATTGTATTTCTTCTGATTATTAGGTCTTTCCACTTTTCTGTGGAAAGACCTATTGTTTTTCTTCTGATTATTAGGTCTTTCCACTTTTCTGTGGAAAGACCTATTGTTTTTCATGATTATTTTTTTTTCCGCCTAATTTTGTTCTTGCGATAAATATTTGTTTCACAATATGTAGCTTAGATATTTGGTATATGATATCAAACAGTTTATGCGCCTTTGAAATTTACCCTCCGTAACCAAATAATTTTCTATGTAGGAGTTATCCCTCCGAACACTGTTTTCCTTGTGTCCACATCTCCTCCATAACCGTAAAAAAAATCGACAAATTTATTTAATAAAATTCCTCTTTATATTCTTCACATGGTTTGTTCCATTTTGACCATATGAGAGTTATTTCCCTTATGCATTTGATATAAGTGATATGAATTTCTATCTTGTAAACCATAAGTGATAGAGACCTAAGATTTTTTATTTTGAGATCCTTGGCCCAAAAAAATGAAAATAAGGTCAAGGTCAAAGGTCAAGGTCATATTCTTAATTTTGAATTTGGCTTAGTTTTGCATTTTCTCAAACACTTTTAAAGATATATATAAAAGAACAAGTGGAAAATGTTTGCTTTATTGTAATGAAGATATGTTACATTTGGTCTGAAACAATCCAATGGCATCTTATAGGAGTTACTGTCCCTGAAATGTTCAATTATAATGTTAATTGATTATTTCTTCAACTTGGTTCATTATAATGCCTTATGACCTTTAACAAAAGGTTGGGTGACATATGACAATGAAAAATGTCAACCGGAAGTGACCTTGAGAAAACCGGAAGTAGCTATTTTTGCACTTTTTTAATAAAAAGTACTAAAAATTCGTACATTTTGTTCTTTGAATTCATTTACTTATCACTCAAGACTCGAACTGACCTTTGGTCAACCGGAAGTGTAAAAAATGTCCTGATTTTGAGGCAAAATGATATAGAAACTATACATTTTTGGAATCAGTGTGCAAGAAGCTATCATATGAGACAGGAAGATATTTACTTCACAATAAGTAGCAAATTATCTCCCTTATTTCATTTAAAAGTATATCGAAACTACTTATGTATCACATCAGTATAAAGTAACTAGCTTCTTTTCAAAATTACTTTGATGTGGAAAGACCTTCAATTGTTGTCTGAACAATTGGTTTTTAATTGTTTTTTTCTTCCGCCTAATTTTGTTCTTGTGATAAATATTTGTTTCGCAATATGTCGATTAGATATTTGGTATATGATATCGAACAGTTTATATGCTTTTGGAATTTACCCTGTGTAACCGAATACTTTTCTTTGTAGGAGTTATCTCCCCAAACACTGTTTTTCTTGTGTCCACTAGTCCTTCGCAACCGTAAAAGATAACGACAAATTTAATTTTTAAAATTGCTCGTTATATCCTTCGCACGATTTGTCCTATTTTAAATAAAGCGATATAAACACTCCACATGAGAGTTATTTCCCCTTATGCATTTGATATTAGTAATATGCATTTCTAACTGGTAAACCATAAGTGATAGAGACCTAGGGTCTTTTGACTTAAGCTCCTTGGTCCAAAAAAAAATGAAAATAAGGTCAAGGTCAAAGGTCAAGGTCATATTATAAATTTTGATTTTGGCTTATTTTCATTTATTTTCAAAAACCATATAACAGATCGACAAATTATTTTCACTGAATTGTTAGTTGCGATTTGTCGTTACTTATATATTTTGGCTGAGAGGTTACGTTAACAATAAATGGGAGTTTTCGCCCATCTTATTTTTAGAATTAGGCATAAAGTGATATAACTCATTAACCATACATATTAAAGACCTCACGTCTTTTGATTTAAGGTCTTTGGTTGGTGACCTTGAAATTGAGGTCAAGGTCATTGGTAAATAGGACGTTCTAGATTTTGACCTTTTTTTTAAATTCATATGTTTACATCATAAATCCATAGGAACTGACATTATAGACTTATTTTTAATATTTTAATATCAAAATAGATCTTTGCTGGAGGAAAGACCTTCAATTGTTCTCTGAACAATTGGTTTTTAATTTTAGTTGTATTTGGTGCCTCGTATATCTAACTAATTTGTGCCATAATGTTTTGGTTGGTATACCACATTCACAGGGTAGTAGGTTGAAGTTATGCGCTCACAAACATGTTTAACCCAACCTTATTTGTTCTCTGCACTAACTTGTCGAAGGCATCAACTTTAAATTAATTGGATGTCGTTGGATTCTGTCTTTTATATAGTTTTGGTGAATTGTGTATTTAAAAAATCCAGGTAGTTGAATGTTGACATAGTATATCATGTTACTTTTGTTGGTATGTGGGGCCTTTTATATATGTCTATATGGTATGTTTTTCGTCAATGTTAAAGGTTTTACTATGACATACAGTTGCGTAAATCCGCTTTGCTTAAATCCATGTCATTTTGACTCTGTAAGATACACTACAAACCAGTAAAAGTCTTAAATGGATTATATCTGTACTCGACTGTACAGATTTTTACTCGACCAGTTTGAATTGGTTTGAATTTTACTTGACATAATTGACCCTAGTCCATGCTCTACTGTACTAATTTTTACTTGACCAATATCTTTGCATTTGAAAATAGTCTGAATTATTACCGGTACTCGACCAGTCTGAAAAAGTCTGAACCCATTCTCGACCTATACTCGACATATTTGTTTAGTCTTAACCATACTCGACCAAAGGTCTGAACAATACTTGACCAGTCTGAACCATACTTGAGAACGAAAAACCTCTACTTTTTAAAAATTTTAACTGTTAAAATAAATTTCCTTTTACCTGACATGACAACAGTCACAGTAAAATAAAGATATATATATATATAAACAGATTTTTACATCCTTACATGATTCTCAGTTTTATCAAATAGAGATAGTTAAATCAAATTATCTTATACAATGATTTATTTGTTTTAATTTCATAGTATTAAGAATTTTGATAAAAAAAGATTTCTTTTACCAAAAACCACAACTATACTGTGGGTGATTAAACCTCATTAAGGTGATTATTGTTTGGAATGTGTGTTTTTAAAAACTTAATTTTTCTTAATTCCTTAATAAAAACTAAATAGATTTTTATGGTTACATATACTGGTTATATATTTCTTGAATAACTTTAATGAGGCAACAAAGGCCAACAGAATCACGGAAATTGTTTAAACTGATATTAAAAATATTTCTATTATTATAATTTGGAATATACATATTTTATATAATGTATATCAACAAAAGATAAAAGATTAAAGAAATTAATAAAACTGTTCTTCTTATTAGTGGTAAAGTAATAGGTAAAAAGGTCCATCCTGCTTGGGGCAAACTCATTTAAAAGATCACACTGGTCAGAGAGCATAAAATTAAATAAAATTCAAAATTGCAACATCCTTTTTAATTAAAATCGCAAGGCCTTTTGAATTTATTAAATAAGACACCAGTTTAAGTAAGATTTGGCTTTCTTTTTACCCGTAAAACACACATGAACGGAGGTAATTAAATCTTATTAAAGTGCTTCTTGTATGTAATGTCTTTAATTTTGAATAATAAATAAATTGAAGTTTAATTGAAATACAATTTAACTGTAACTTTGGAACACATTTCAATTTTTTTAAAGGTTATTAAGTATTGCTATGGATTATGGAGTTTTATTATCATAATTATAGTATAACAAAACCAAGGTGTAATTTTTCAAATTGATTAATTTGCTTTACATACGATTTTATGTATATTTTAATAAAAAAAATGTTCACTGCGTTAATAACTAAAAACAGTTTTTAAAATCATGAAATACAATATGTAGATAAAAAAATAGTTCTAGGTTGGCAAACAATTGGTCGATTATGGTTCAAATTTGTTAAGTATGGTTCAGAAAAGGTCAAGCATGGTTCAGTCCATCTGATGAGTTAAGCCTTTTTCAAGTGATTTGTATAGTTCGTTCTTATGTTGTACTGTTATACCACTATACCAAGTTAGGGGAGGGTAGGGATCCCGCTAATATGTTTAACCCTGTCACATTATGTATGTATGTGTCTGTCCCAAGTCAGGAGCCTGTAATTCAGTGGTTGTCGTTTGTTTGTATGTTACATATTTGTTTTTCGTTCATTTTTTGTACATAAATAAGGTCATCAGTTTTCTCGTTTGAATTGCTATACGGTGGATGCCACTGCTGGGGGACGTTTCGTCCCCGAGGGTATCACCAGTATTCAGCACTTCGGTGTTGTTTTTATAAATTTCTTGTAACAAAAATCTACATTTTCCGAAAAACTAAGGATGTTCTTATCCCAGGAATAGATTTACTTAGTCGTATTTGGCACAAATTTTTGGGTCCCAATGATCAACAACTTTGTACTTGTTTGGCTTTATAACTATTTTGTTCTGAGCGTCACTGGTGAGTCTTATGTAGACGAAACGCGCGTATAGCGTATTAAATTATAATCCTGGTACCTGTGATAACTATTTACATTGTCATTTAGGGGCCTTTTCTAGCTGACTATGGGCTTTGCTCATTGTTGAAGGCCGTTTGGTGACCTATAGTTGTTAATTTCTGTATCATTTTTGTCTCATTGGAGAGTTGACTCATTTGCAATCATACCACATTTTCTTTTTTGATATTGTCGAGTGAAAATCAGTACAGTCGAGAACAGCTATAGGCCAATTCAGACTTTGACTGGTTTGAAGTGATAGTGTCCGCATCAGTAATCATGGTATATTTCATTATTGTTTATGGCAACTGCGAGCACTTACAGAAAGTGAGAAAAAAAGAAAGAGAAACTTTCAAACCTTGTAGTTGCCTTACTGTGTCTTTCAATGTCTCATTTGTTGTTCTCAGTTCCGCATTTTCTTCTAAAAATACAATCAATAAATTTCTCAATTTTCGGAAAATTTGGACCAACGTTAACATTTTAAGAACTTGAAATTAGGATAAACGTAGCTGTTGTCAATTGTTATGCACATTGATTGTACTGTGTGTTGGAATTATATGTTCAATGGGTTCAGATGCAATTACTTAATGGTTACCACAATTGTTTGCATTTTAACACAGACTCCTTGATACTAACATTCTACAAACACTTTTTTTTTTTACAGCAGGACAAATCTTAACATTTACTAATGTTTATATCTCACATGATACTAATTGATCAACAAAGTTTTCTTTATCCAATAGAAATATAAAAAAAGTGCTTACGAAGAAGTAGATCTGGAAATGGTTATGCTTTTATACATTATTGTCCTTTTCATCAAGAAGAAAGTTCGTGATGCAAACATATATGGAAAAACGAACTAGACAGTTTTTTTTATCGAGTGTGATTTTTTTTTTACATGGGGTTGATCATGTTGATATTGCATTCCAAATAGTCAAGCATTGAGATTATGATGAACTCTGAAAATACTATTAAACATAGAGAGTTGGGATGAGGAAAGGGTTATGCTTTGCTTTGATTATTGTCCTTTTCATCAAGAAGAAAATTCTTGATGCAAACATTTATGAAAAAATGAAATGAGTTGTAATACCACCAAATCATGATACGTCACATCCGGTTGTATACGAAAGTAGGTCGGAAAAAATATTCCCTTGAATTTGACAGTTGTAGGTAATTAATCCTACATTTTATTGCAATCGTCCGACCGATTAACCGGTTAACCGGTAGTTTAAGTTGGTGTTTAAAAGCCTTATCAAAAGTACCCTTCACATAGATATAAGATGTTGTATTAGTGTCAATTTGACAACCTTTCTTCCAAGTCATAAAATTTATGCTTTTGGAATTGAATTTAGTCCTTTGCCAATATAAGGCTTGTCTGATTCCTGACGAAGTTTGACTTTTAATAATCAAATACACCGTATCAACTATGGCGTTTTTACCAACTTCAGATTGAAAAATGAAAAGAACGTCTTGGTCTCGTAGAATTAAATATGTCTAAAAATTATTATTCTTTCCTTTTCTCTTGTTGTCTCCGAAAAAAAATGGAGTATTTCAATTTGAAATGATTAATTATAAAAAAAAGATGTGGTATGATTGCCAATGAGACAATCCTACACAAGAGACCAAAATGACACAGACATTAACAACTATAGGTCACCGCACGACCTGTTTCTTTACTTTGTTTGCTTGTTTCTTTAAGCATGTTACTCGTACTATCACATATACATTGAGTACATTCACATTGGTTTGCATTTCAGAATTTTTGATTTAGCATTTCGTTTAAAGTAAGACTTAGCCTTGCACTACGGAAATTGCACATTTAGATGTAGGTTTACATAATATAAGATCAAAAACGAACAAAAAGGAAGTAATTCGTAAAAATTAATAGCATTACTGATTTAAAGTTACTGTTTAAAAACATCTATAATACTAAAATTACGAGGTCCAATTTGTCAGCCGTCATCGGGTAAAAACGACAAATCAAAGAATTCAACTCTATATATAACTAATATAGGACAATGGTGTAGATTAAAAATTACACCACTCCAGACCCTTTTGTTTTCCACATAATTAATATTGCCAATAATTAACAAGTTCCGGGTCTAATCCGATACCGATACCAATAGTATATACACCTGTTAGCTATTACCTTATCTGTACGTTCCGCATTTGACAGGCGCACCACCAAACGGTGTATTTAGGATTTTGCTATATACACGGGTCATAATCAAAGGGCTGACACTACTAAATTCAATCATTGTCAAATTGTTCCCTATTGTAGCTTTATTCAGCAATCAGCAAGACTTTCTAAGATAACTAATATAGGACAATGCTGTTGATTAAAAAATACACCATTCCTGGATAGCCTGGACCTTTTGTTTTCCAAATAATTAATATTTCAAATAATTGATAAGTTCCAGGTCGACGGGTTCAAACAGAAAGATTTGAAAGCAGAGAAAACTGTGTATCTTATAATCGACATGACTTTATCAGATGACAATACCAATTACTAAAATAAGGCTTAGGCATAGTTATATACTTTAATTCAGTCACGGACCCGCGATATCACGGGTATGTACTTGTGTATACTAATTATGTCTCTTTAATATTATGTCCCGAGCTCTAATTAATTGATGTTTTTAGGATTAACAATAACAATCAACATACAGGACAATTGATCTGTCAAACATATTACCACAGCGACAATTTTTAAATAAAACATAACAATTTAATGATTTCAATACAAATTTATATCAAATCTATTCAAAATTGAAAAAAAGTCCGGTTAACCGTTGACAACACTAAATAAAACATTTCTGTGTCATAAACATATGTTTTGGGTATTTTAAAACATCATTATTTTTTATTTGGGATTTCTATAGTATCTTTTGTAATCGTGAGGTTACCTGGTGACTAAACCTTGTACACGGATAAAATAAGGGGAGAAATTTGATTGGTTAACTTCCAATGATGGTTATTTTCTTATATGCAATGAAATATTAAGTGAATTTTTTTCTATAGAACTGGACAGGATAAAACTCATGCCAAGTAATTCTTTATTTGAAACAAAGATAAATCCTGCACATTTTTTGTAAAGTGCAAATTTAACAAAGACTAATAGGGGAACATCAAAGGTGGTATTACAACTAAACAGTTTTTTGTCGAGTGTGATTTTGTTTTACATAGGGTTGATCATGTTGATATTACATTCCAAATAGTTGTTACTTCTTGTTACGGCATCAACAACTTACTTGACACACGCTTCTATAGTATGAATGATGGCTAGCAGTAGTTACTTATTATCAAATTAAATGAATTGCAATTCTTTAATCTCTCTATTCTTTAATCTACAAGTTATAAACTCACAAACATGTTAACCCAACCTTATTCTTTATCTGTACTAAGTTGGGGAAGTCATGAGCCTGAAATTAATTGGATGTCGTTGGATGCTGTCTTTTATATTTGTTTTTCGTGAATTGTGTATTTAAATAATCCAGGTTGTTGATTGTTTTCATTTGATAAGTTTCTTATGATGTTATGTGGGGCCATTTTTATATTTCTATATGGAATGGTTTTCGTCAATGTTGAAGGTTTTACTTTGACCTAAAGTTGCGAAAATCCGCTTTGCTTAAACCCATGTCATTTTGACTCTGTGGGGTAGTGTCCGCATCAGCAATCATGGTATATTTTATTATTTTATATGGCAAATGCGATCATTTACAGGAAGGGAAAACAAGAGAAAATGTCAAACCTTGTAGTTGCCTGACTGTGTTTTCCAATGTCTCACTAGTTGTTCTCAGCTCCACATTTTCTTCTAAAAATAGAATCAATAGATTTCTCAATTTTTGGAAAATTTGGAACAACGTAAAAATAATAAAAATTTGCAATTAGCTGTTGTCAATAGTTTACACATTGATTGTACTGTGTGTTGGAATTATATGTTCAATGGGTTCAGATGCAATTACTTAATGGTTACCATAATTGTTTGCATTTTAACACAGACTCCTTGATACTAACATTCTACAAACACTTTTCACAGGACAAATCTAAACATTAACTCATGTTTTTATCTCACATGATACTAATTGATCAACAAAGTTTTCTTTATCCAATAGAAATATTAAAAAAGTGCTTACGAAGTAGTAGATGAGGAAAGGGTTATGCTTTGCTATAGATTATTGTCCTTTTCATCAAGAAGAATATTCTTGATGCAAACATATATGGAAAAAAGAACTAGACAGTTTTGTGTCGAGTGTGATTTTTTTACATAGGGTTGATCATGTTGATATTACATTGCAAATAGTCAAGAATTGAGATTATGATGAACTCTGAAATTCTTCGATTTGAATCATTTATTTGCTTATTGAACATAGAGAGTTGGGATGAAACCCTATTTTCCCAATCAGATTGTGTAGTATCACATTACAAATACTGTCTACCTTCTTGTAATTTAGCATGTAACTTAATTTCTAGAAAAGTGTTATCAAGTAGAATATTAATTTTGTAATTCATTAGTTATGGTTTTTCTTTTACAGTTTTTCTAATAGAACTAAAACTGCAAAATATTGCAATAAAATTCAAAGTGTATCTTTATGATAAATCATACCGTGTGCTTCGTTCAGTTCAGTAAATTTTTCTTTAAGTTGCTCTTCATTCTCAGCTGAAACACATACGATATATTTGTAACTTCTTGTTACGGCATCGAAAACTTACCAGACACAATCTTCTATATTATTAATGATGGCTAGCATTAGTTACTTATTATCAAATTAAATGAATTGCAATTCTTAAATCTCTCTATTGTGTAATCTTGAAAAAAAGCTTTGTAACTCTATAAAAAATCAAAACCTTGAACACGATATGATTAAAAAATTATCGAAAGTAAAAACCATAACAACATTAAATTTGGATCGAAACAAGAATTAAAAGTCAGTTAAAAAATTACAATCATTGATTTATTATTTACTAAAATGCCTAAAAGAAGATCATCATGTAATCTATCAATTATGACTCAATTCACTTGTAGTTACACTTTTATTTAGTAACTGTGAATATTGACTGTCAATCTTGTGTTTTGTCTTTATTTAAGTTGTATTTTTTGCTTCGTATATCTAACTAATTTGTGCAATAATCGTTTGATTGGTATACCACGTTCACAGGGTAGCAGGGAGAAGTTATGCGCTCACAAACATGTTAACCCAGACTTATTCTTTATCTGTACTAAGTTTGGGAAGTCATGCACTTCAAATTAATTAGATGTCGTTGGATTCTGTCTTTTATATTTGTTTTTCGTGAATTGTGTATTTAAAAAACCCAGGTAGTTGAATGTTGTCATAGTATATGTTACTTTTGTTGTTATATGGGCCTTTTATATATGTCTATATTGTATGTTTTTCGTCAATGTTTTAGGTTTTACTATGACATAAAGTTGCGTAAATCTGCTTCATCTAGATTCTGTTGGTTAGTTGTCTTAATTCTGTTCATATAAAATATCCTTATGTAATATACTGACTTTTATTGTTTTGTCATAAATAAAACCATTTTGGCTTTAATTGTTTCATTTGTTCTGATGTAGTGGACGTTTAAAGGCTGACTATTCGGCATTTGCTTAATGATGAATACCGAATATGCTTAAATTCATTTTATGTCATTTATGTTGGAAGGCTTCCGGATCGGCAATCATGGCATTTTTCATTATGCTATCTGGCAACCGCAATCAATCACAAAAAGTAAAAAACAACAACTACAAAACCTTTTAGTTGCCTCACTGTGTCTTTCAAGTTCTTATTTGTTGAAGGAAATTCTTCATTTTCATCTTAAAGAAAACATTGATACATTTATGTTTTAAAAAGAATTTTGAACAAATTGCAAAAACTTTTAATTAAATGTAAGATAAATGTAACAGTTATTAATTTTGATGCACATTGATTGTACTGTGTGATGGTTGTACCTCTGATGTGATATGTACAATGTATTTCAGATGCGATTGCTTATGTGTACTCTCATTGTTTGCCTTCATCCATAGACTCCTTGATATTATAATTCATGAAACCCGATTCTTCAGCAGAACAATTGTGAATATTTACTTATGGGTTGTATGCAGACCACGGCAAAACAACGAAATTAAATGTCCACGAAAATTGGTACCCACGAAAATAAATGAATCCTTATTGATTTAAAATACTTTTTAACTAAAATGAAAAGTTATATGCACAAACATAAGAAAAATAACTAGACCGTTTTATTTCGATGGTGTTTCGTACAGGGATGATATTACAATCCAAACAGTCAAGAGAAAAGAAAACCTCTTTCTTCAAAACAGATAAGTTGGTATCTCGATAAATATTAAGGCTTTTTTTTCATTATATCTGTATAACTAGAATACTTTTGTCAAGTAGAATATTAGTTGTGTCGTTTATTAGTTATCGGTTGTTATTTGAGAGTTTAATGATAACTCTAAAACTACCAAACATTTCTAATAAAATATCAAAACTGCAAGCTTTTATTAAAAAATGTATGATATTTATGATAAAACAAACCGGTTGCTTCCTCCAGTTTGGTCAATTTGTCTTCTGGTTGCTGCCTACTTTTGCTTTGAATATCTTTATTCTCAGCTGAAACAATTACGATATATTTTGTACTCCTTGTTACTCCATCAAAAATTAATTGACATCATAACTTCTATTACGAAAAGACAGTATCGGATAAAAAAAACTTGGAAATATTCTTCACTTATTTATTAAGACACATGAAACATTACCAATGTAGGAATTAAAAGAGCCTTTTTATTAAATTATTTGCCTTTTCCAGTATGAGCAACACAAATAAAAATCTAAAAGAAGTCAAACAGGTATAAAAACAGTATTATAGTGTATAATTGTACAGTTTAAATAAATAACAGAATAGGATTGCTATCAATAACAACAAAATAATTTTCATAACACTGTCCTAATTCTGAATTTCAAATAGACATTCTCCGTACAATTTAAGAATAAAATGACATTAACATTGATGTGTTGCACAAATGTTCCTGATGATCAATTTTAATGTGATTGTTCATCCCAAATAAGATTTTGTTAATCGCTGTTGTTAGTACAGAGATGAGGTAAGTCATATGATGAATTTCTTACAATAACTATCGATTCAAAAATGTGATACTCTTTTTTTAAGGAATGGAAGGATTTTTATTAAAGGATGAATATAAATATTCTTAAATGCTTACTTTGCACAGCAGAAGTGTGACGTAATTTGGGAAGGGATATTTGAAAAAAGGGAGAATTACGAAGATTCGCACAGGACACTCAAAACATAGGTAAAAAAATTTAAAGAAAATATTGCTTAATAAAGAAAACAAGAAAATCAAACAACTTATAGAAAGACAAAGATTGACCTGCACGATATCAATCAAAAACTAGGGAATAAACTCGAGTGAAACAGTAAATTGCATAACTCATGATGAGAAAGAAAATTAATTTAGTTTTTTTTTCTTTCTATTGATATTCCCTTACTTAAATGTATCGGTATCCTTTTATTGTGAGTTTGAAGAGAAGGTTGTTTTCTTTGCATACATGTTATGAAAGAGTACCTTGTGCAGCTTGTACATGATCATTGCATTTATAATTCCTTTTGTTCCATTTGTTTTGGGTTTTCAAAAATGAAACAAATGAATTTGATGATGAAATATACGTTTGCAACTGAAAACATTGCATATCACTCAGCCATTTCAAGGTACCTGTTTTCGATCAATAACTTTCCTTTTTTTGTAAGCACCAATGCACTAGAAAGCGACATATAACGGAATTTCGTCACCGCCTGACATTTTACTAAAATGCAAGTAAAGTACCTTGTGTTATATATTAAGGTATATAAGAATTTTTTTCTGAGACAAGTGCCGATGCACCAATGTTATCATCATGAATTTTTATTTAATATATTTACTTATGACACTTATATGATAACACGAATATATTTTCTTGTCAAGGGGTTTTCCTGGGTTTGAAAATAAACATGTTTTGTTAAATAATTTGGGCTGACCTCGAGATATCAAATGGAATTCACGCTATCTTATTTTTGTGCGTTCCACAGCAATGTCTTTCAATGAAATATCCTTCAACTTACATTTTTCAAAAAATGACCTTACACCATCCTGATTTCTGTGCAGTAAAAGTTATTTTTAAAAAGAAATTTGTATCTTTTTATCGCCAAGATATGAATAGATCTGTATCACACTGTGTCTACTTACAGATAAGTTCAAACATTACTTTGGGACCATGAAAACGCAAAAAAGTCATATAAAGTATGTTTCTCTTGACTGAATCTGGTCAGTTATTTCGTAGTGCATTTCTGTCCTCCAATAGATGCATATCAAAAGCATTGAACCAGAGCCTTAACAATCACACGTTAGCAGCGTTTTACTACTGTTTTCATATTAAAATTATAGAAAAGAATAGCTTTAAGTTAAAATATGAACAATTTAAGTTATAGGGGTCTTGAATTCTGTTTAACAGCTTTTCGTATACTAATCTCAAATCTTTAGAAAAGGAACAAAACCGTGCTTAGCTGTACAATTCAGGACCAATTACAGTGTAAAATCCTGCTCCTACTTCCTATTTGAGGCACAAAATATAAAGGAACACATTGGGAAGGTGTATGGCCAAATTTGTAAGCAATACATTGTCCACAATAGGGACTATTTTTAAAGACAACGGAACCCATTCGAAAACAGTGATTTAAGTGATGTCAAACGAAAGAAAAATCAAATAGTTACCTAATTTGAAACAAAAACATATATTAGATTAGTATGAATATCAAAATCAAATACCATCTTTTAAAAGACATCCTTCGTCATGTAATGTTTTCTGATCTTGGAGTGTTATAGGTTGCAACTTGACTGAAATAGATACTTATTATAAATTATAAAATTACATCATCTTTGTGCATTTTCAATGCAGCATGCATCACGATGTCGATCAATAATACTTGCAGTTCCGTCATTGTTGACATTACTTTAAACATGGCAGATTTATTACTACTGGTTAAGTATTTCAAAGCTTATCTGTAAATCAATAAACCGAATGTAGTTACTGTTTTTTTTTAGATGTGCAAGAGATTCCCATACCCATACACACACTCACTATCGCAGGATATTTAAATCAAGTCCTATATATACATGTATATAGTTAGAAATAAGTAGCATAAGTTCGTCTCCAAGCCAAATACAAATCTAACATTTTGGTTTGATATTCAGACGAATTATGTATACAGAACTGGTTTTCAGACTTGCATCACCATAACTGGTGATCTGATGGATACAATTTGTCGTAGAGTTGTCATTCGTTCAGATGTACTTCATATATTTATTTCTGTGACTAAATTAATTTGTGAGATCCTTTGCTATATATAAATCAGCCGATTTCTAAAAAATCCATCTTCATGCCTTTTATACCATGTACTTTGTTACGACAATAGATAAAAATGACGAGGAAAGGTAACACCTGGCCACGTAGGTAAAGTTTTTTTATTGTAGAGTCTATGTGGTCGAGTGATGTAGCTCGTCCGGCATAGTGTAGGGCTATTTGGTGCCACGATATCTCAGTAGCATAAGTCCAAATCCCGGCCAGTGAAGAACAAAATAACTGCTCCCGCCAATTTACAGATCTACATTGTTGGGTTGATATAGACGAATTATGTATACCAAATGTGTTTTTAGCCTTGTATCACTATCACTGGTGATCTGATGGATAACATCTGTAATAGAGTTGTCACTGGTAAAAGATACACATACCCATACACATAAATCAACCCTGACTCACTATTTCAGGAGATTGTGATCATGTCCTGTATATACAGTACATGTATATAAAATAATAAATAAGAAGCATGGGTTCGTATCCCGGCCAGGGAAGAACCAAAAAAGTTGCATCAGCAAATTTACAGAATCTAACACTGTTTGTTTGATACTTAGACGAATTATGTATACAGAATGTGTTTCAAGCTTTTTATCACAATCACTGGTGATCCAATTGATATAATCAGTCGTAGAGTTGCCACTATTTCAGACGTACTTATGAAACAATTATTTCTTTAATTGCATCCCACCTTTATATGTGATATCCTTAACAATAGATAGTTCAGTGGATTTGTAAAAAAATCATCTTCATGCTTTATATATCATGTACTGTGTAAAGACGTCGCTGGATAAAATCGGACAAGGAAAGTTGACACCCGGCCACCGAAAGCTTTATCATTGTTGGTTTGATAATTATACGATTTATGTATACAGAATATGTAAATGGAAAAAAAACCTGTATATGTGAACTATTGCAATAGAAGATAATATATATAAAAATGCCTTCCCATTGGACATTTAGCTTTATAATGTACCAAACAGTTATTTCGTTCATTCATTTCGTTATATTATATGATGTAGAAGTAAAGTTCTAACCGGAACCTTATGGAATTCGGAGATGTTTAATAATTTCATGTTGCTGCCGATTAAAATCAATCACTTGAATATTTAGAAAGGATAGGTGCGACGCGTAATAAACCTACATGTTTAAGCTGAACACGAGAACTTTTTACGAATAAATGTTTATAATCTTGAAAAAACAATATTGATGAAGTTTTAAGCTACTTAAGAGATAAGTGATTGGACAATTAGAAAAAGATCAAATTCGTCCTTTCAGTTCAAAATTGCGCTGCAATAATTCTATAATAGACATATTAATTATAAGATTAAAATAAAATATCAAGAGAATTATAATTTTTCAAACCTATTGGTAGGACAGGCCACGAAAATAATTTTATAATAAACTTTTAAGAAACTTTGAAATATTCATTTTTTATTAATTAAGACAAATAAGGTGTAACTCATAAGGAATTTAAAATGCAATTTTATTAAATCCTTTGCATTCCCAGAGAAAGCTGTTAGCAACACAAATAAAGTATTCTACTAGTGATACAAAGTTACTTAACACTTAAGGAAATAAAATATAATATGGAAACAATATGTGTTTGTTTAATGCAAGATTTTAATAATTGAAAAGAACTGTTTGTAATACAAACGAAATAAAATGCACATTATTGTCATATAAAAAATGACAGCCACAGTGGAAGTGCTACACACATTTCAAGGTGACTAATGCTACTTATAGAATTCATGTTAATTAAAATTTTGTTAATCACTATTGTTTTACGAAGGTGAATTTTACGATCAACTACACGAAATATCAATTAAAAAATTGTGATACTCTTTTGATGAATATAAGAAGGTTTATAAATTGTTGAAAACTTCTTAAATGCTTACTTTGCTGTAGAAAAGTTTGAAGTCTTTTGGGTTTTTCTATGGTCGGGTTGTCGTCTCTTTGACACATTCCCCATTTCCATTCTCAATTTTATTTGAACAAAAAAATGTTAAAAAGATTCGCAGAGGGAATTCAAAACATGAACATAAAACCAACGAACATGTGGCTAAAAGAGAAAACAGGAAAAAGCAACATTAACATAAAATCAAATATTGACCTTACACGAACCTAAACAAAAACTACGAGAAAAACTCCAGTGAAACAGACAAGTTATGTCATTACTCATGATGAGAAACAAGGTCAACTTTGGTTTAACATTTTTTGTTTTCTACTTACATCCATGTAATAATATATGTATATTTTTGTATTTGTATGCTTGAGTTGGATTTATCACATAAGTGTATATAATGAGTAATTTATGCAGTTTGTATATGGGCATTAACATTTGTTTCCTTGTACACACGATTTCTAAATATTTCTAAAAAATGAGAGGTGATGAAGGGCTGTTAAACTTTATCGGGGTTCGGTATTATTGTCATTTTACTTTTTTCCCAACTGATGTCGTAATAGTATCATTGTTTTGTAACCTTACATATCACTCAAACATTGCAAAGTATTTTGTATTCTATAATTGTTTTCCCTTTTTGTATTTGCACGAATATGAAATGAATCATTACACATGTTATATGTTGTTAACTTTATACTTTTAGATGGTATACTTTTCATGATTTTTTTATTGGAATATTGTGTAATTTTCATAACGAGGTTTTCTTTTATGATTTAAAAAAAAATAGTTTTCCATTTTGACAGGTTGCTGTTTAATTTTCAGTTGTTCTTCATCTGCTATTTCATTTCATAGAATATCAAGCAATTAACACGTTCCTGAAAATAAGCTTGAACAAAAAAAAATATGCAGTGAATACTTTTTTCAAAAGCAAATATTTTGTTTCAATGTTACTTACTGGATAATAATTAGAGTAACATTATCGATCTATTACTAAGGTAATCTGATAGTTTGAAAATCTGGAATGTATGAACATGTTATATCTCCCCAAAACATGAAAAAAACCACCTCATATTTTGCACCTTGAAATAATCATTTTATCATCATTTATAACATTCTGAAATGGACGAAAGCAAGAAAACACTCGATGTTTACAGTTGACACTGGGATAATATCTATGACGTCACATAGTTTAAATACTGCAGAAGATAACATTATTTTTAAGCTTTGCGGACGCTTATAGCTAGTTTTAGTGTCAAAAATGGCCTTCATTACGCGTCGTCAGTTTGACTCAGTTTGCAGCAGTTTAACTACCCATGTACGTACACAAAGCTCCAAACACAATACAGTATCTAATTATCTATTTCTTTACTAGGGAAAATTAATCATGACGCAGATTTTGTCACAGAAGCAATCATTTAAATTTGATTGGTATTTGGAGTAATGATACACGAAAGCAAATTCATTATTTGAAACATAAGAATAATTATGTAAGATAAGAATCAATATAAAAAAACAAAATACCATCAAATGAATCATATCCAACAGCATGTCCTGTACCCGGATCTTGAACTGTTTCAGTCTGCGTCGTGTCTAAAATACATTAATTGATAAATCACATGTGCTTAATTTTCTTCGTTTCCTTTCTCTAAAAACATTAAATAAGATACCATTTAACTACAAAAAGGGGGAGGGGGTGTTTTTCTTTATGTGTCAGAATTTTCTTTCGCGCGAGCGCTTACATTTATTTAGTTTTTCGATGCGATCAAACAGATTAATTATTTTTTATATTTAACACTTTAAGGTATGAAGGGGAATTTGCATTCCAAATTTTTAATTTTCATCTGTTGACCAGAATAGTTTTTTCATCACATTTGGGAGTTGTTATAGAAAAAAAAACCACATTAACTTCATTCCCCTTTCCCCTTCCCCCATTTTGGAAGTAATCCAACCAGACCAATTAAAAATATATTAACTGCATTAAAATAAGACGTCACTTAAAACGGGATGATTTTACGGCAATTTTCATCACGTGTTTACTATGGAAGTGAACATTTAGAATAAAACTATTTATCAACCTGTCTGTTGGCATTGTGAATTCTGGAATGTATTGACATGTGAGGTCATTATAAAACAAGTAGACAGAAATAAACCATTAACATTTGCACCTTGAAATAATGTTTTTATCAACTTTTTTTTTTACATTTAAGGAATGACTGTTACATGTTAAATGTTTATGCAGAAATAATATAAAAAAAAATGTGGTACACACTGAATAATCCGCATAGAGTGTGTTTTTTAAGTGTACACCACATGTTTTTATGTTATTCTGAATAGACAGAAAAAAATATTACAGTCATATCTTATAGTTGGATTCCATAATAAACCGGAATAAACCAGGGAAAAACGTTAATGACGTCACGGTCACATTACAAAATTATATTGTCTTTGAGCGAATTACAATAACAAGGCCAGCCAATCAGAAGACGCGTTACATCCAAAGTTATTTATTCTGAGAAAGACAAAAAGCGAGAAAACAACCGGCGTTTACATTTTTTTGCATGAAAATGATGATAACTGTATATTTTTTTGAAATCGATAAATATCTGCTTACATTCTTCACTTCGCATTGTCATGTAAACTCAAATTGCGACGGTCAAGCTGCAGATGTACGTCTGCAAAGTTTTATATTCAATTTAGTTATCTCACAATTTTACAAAAGATATGTTTATCTATCGCGGAATATATATCATGTATATAGAATAGATTTATATCCAACTAGTATATATACCAAAGCGCAGATTTATAAATAGATTTTTTTTTTGTGGTTTTTCTAAAACTGTCACGAAGCAATTCGTTTAATTTCGATTCGCATTTTAGGTGATAACAGACGAAAGCTTCACAAATTTCTTATTTTAAACAATCGTAAATATAAGTAAGATTAGCATCATAAAAACTAAATACCATCAAATGAATCATATCCTTCATCCTGTTTTGTGTCCGGATCGTGTACTGTTTTAGTCTGCATGGTATCTAAAATCAATCAATAAATTAATCATTTGATCTTTGTGATTTTTCTTATCTACTATTGTTGCGATAACTCACGCTGAAAGTTCTTTCTAATTGATATGACTGAATAAGGCTCACGGCTGTCATTTGGTTAAGCGAGAACACTTTAATCTTCTCGAGACAAAACACTGAACGTAAATAGATAATATGATTTTATCAATTATAATGACTTTAATATGCATAAACTATCTGTTAAAATAATTAAATATTATGATCAGTATCAAGGAGTAATCAAGACCTTAAAGCACAATATTTTACGGAATAACAAAAGGAATGTTACTTATAACAATTTTAGATAATATGAATTCAAACGAGGTTTTTTTTCAAATTATTATGCAAAAACTACCTTTCTCTTAAAACAGTTCTCAAAGTTATTTTGATTTGAATTTACATAGAATCTTAAGTGAAATTTGCAAAATTGTAATATCTTCGATCGTGAAAGATCGAGTACAGCAGTTTGATGAATGTGATATATTTAATACCGCCTTTAAGTATTCGTTCTTGCAAAAAAATCCCGAAAACGATCAAATGTTTCTTTGAACAAATGATGAAATATAATTGTAATTAGTATATGATAGCTGCATGCGGTTGGATCCGATTATTTGATAGTACCAAACCGACTATTTCTCTTATAACAATATAAGACCGTCTGTCCGTCCTTCAAAACACCACCGTCTGTCCGTCCTTATAAGTTTTATGTCGTATGAAATGGTAAGAATGTCTCAATTGATTTCCATGATGTTATATGCACTGTCATATCACAACAAATAATATACTTGTTGAGTTTTTAAAAGAAATTAAATTTATCCAAGGGCTTGTACAGAAAGGAAAACTAAAATTACCCCAGTCTTTTAATTTCACCTTTCGATATATTGATGATGTACTGTCTCTTTATAATAATAGATTCCGTGATCACTTACATTTAATATATCCAAGTGAACTTGAAATTAAAGATACTACCGACACAGATAAATCTGCTTAATTTTTATACCTTTTTCTCGAAATGACTACTGCATGTACTGATGGTAAATTGAATACCAAAATTTATGACAAACGTGATGATTTTAATTTTGCTATAGTCAACTTTCCATTTCTGTGTAGCAACATCCCAACAGCACCAGCATATGGAGTATATGTGTCTCAATTGATACGTTAGTCATACGTTGATTTTGTTGAACGAGGAATACTGCGTTCTCAAAAGTTGCTAAGACAGGGCTTTGAATCAATCAAATTAAGGTCATCACTAAAGAAATTTTACGGTCGCCATCATGAGCTGATTGGCCATGATGACAAAAGTGTGTCAGAAATCATATCTGATATTCTTTCTCAGTCATAATAACCTTCCATCATTACCGAACTGAACAAAGAAATAACACGACGGGTGCCGTATACGGTGCAGGATATGCTTACCCTTCCGGAGCTCCTGATTTCACTCCCGGTTTTAAGTGGAGTGAGTGTTGTTTCTTATTTATTATTTATAACTGTTGATGCAAATGTCTTTTGGTTTTGTGAGTCTTTGTTTACTTCTTGGGTTTGCTTGTTATTGTCTTGAGAATAAGTGTTCGGTTATACTGCAGGGTGAGTTTTGAAATTCCCATCACTAAACGAAATCATGGACCAAAAATCAGTTCGATATGTTGTTCGATGTGTTTGCGCCTGTCCGAGTCAGGAGCCTCTGGCCTTTGTTAGTTTTGTATATTTTCAATTCTAGTTTTTTGTGTATAATTTAGAGTTTAGTATGGCGTCCATTATCACTCTACTAGCATAGATATTTGTTTAAGGGGCCAACTGAAGGACGCCTCCGGGTGCGGGAGGTTCTCGCAGCATTGAAGACCTATTGGTGAACTTCTGCTGTTGTCTGTTCTATGGTTTGGTTGTTGTCTCTTTGACACATTCCCCATTTCCATTCTCAATTTTAAAACAAAAAGCATCTCAGACGACAGAAGAAAAACAAAAATAATCAGAACAAAAGCAAAAGGTCTTTCAACGAAAAGTGGAAAGACCTAATAAGTATTAATATACAAAAGTCAAATACCATCAGATAAATGGTATCCTTTACCATGTTCTGTATCTTGGTCTGTTTTAAGCTGCATCTTGTCTAAAAGATAGTGAGTAAACAACAATTTGATACTGGTGCTTTTATAAAATTATCTGAAATGAAGTGGCGATATTTCTAGCTGGCAATGCTTTTATTTTTGACGTGACTATACATTTTGTTTATCTATTAATAATGGGCTAGGGACTTATTAAGTATGTTAATCAATTAAAACTACATGTACGAATGTAAGTACTATTTGTCAAGATGTTCAAATGGGAGAAAAAAAAATAGAAGGAAATACGTGTCATCATTCACCAAAAACAATCCAGAGGTACGCACACACTCATAAATATAAGAAAACGTCATGATATCCTTTAGTAGTCACAATTGATAACGATGGAAAGTCCTGTTCCCGAGGTAAAGAATTAATGGATAAGTGGAGTGGAAGCTGCATTACATTCTTTACATGCTATAAAAAATGGCTGCACATAAATTAATCAAAAACAAAAACAAAATTCAGACGTAATGGCATAATGATAAACTATTGAGTACTATTCGTAAAGAATTAAAGAATTAGATCATCAAAGTCAAATGCTAGCGAAATATTCAAAAGATCCATTTATTCGAGCAATTTCATTAAAAATGTCATTAAAAAATAATGGTAAAAAATGTTAGTTACAGTATAGACAATATAAGCTTGATGTAATTGAAAAATCTATTTGAACACCATCCATTAAAATATTGGGAACTTTTAAACAAACTTAAATAGGAAGTAGAAAATAATTTGTCAAGTCATAGTGCAATTTCAGCTGATGAGAGGTTAAAACATGTTAAAGAATTATATACAGTTTATTCAAAATATTAATCATAAAAAATACTAGAATTAAAGAAAATGCTTTGAACATTAGAAAAAGAAAGACTTTTTCTGACCTTATTTATAAAGGTACAGATGACAAGGCAATATATGCCTTAAAAAATAATAAATCTACTGGATTACATTGCATTTCAAACTGAATGCTCAAATTTAGTGCGGTAAAACGTAAAATCACAAAAATACTGAACTCCGAGTAAAATTTAAAAAGGAAAGTTCCTTTTTTAATCGAAAAGTCGAAAGCTCGAACACATAAAACGAATGGATAACAGCTGTCATATTACTGACTTGGTACAGGCATGCTCGTATGTAGAAATGGTGGATTAAACCTGGTTTTAAAGCTAGCTAAACCTCTTAATATTAAGACAGTCACATTAAATGGACAACGATGTGTGAACAAATAAACAGTCATATTTTGGCTTAAATATTGATTTACTTATAGGGTCTTTGCATCGGAATTAAACACATTTATTCTAAAACCAGTTGTTGGCATGACACGGATTATGTTCTTCTCATATGTTTTATGATGGTATAATACTAAACCCCAAACGGGAGGGATTGTGCTTGATATTCACGAGATGAAGAACTAATCTGCAGACGGACTTGCATGTGTTAAGTAGGAACAACTATGTTAAAAAATATTGTCAATATGCTAGGAAGGAAAATCAGGCTGCATTTTGTCAAGCACCAGGAGAAGAGTAAACTAGTAAATTGTGGCAAAAAATCGACGTATGGTTCCAACGTAATATTGAATTTTACGTTAAAACAAATTTTCATGTGTAATTGAAACTAAAATTTCTCAACTGGTTTTTAATCGATCGCTGTCAATTTTTTATACATCGAGTCAGTATTTGTATTTTCTGTTTAATAAATACATAATCTGATTATACATAATTTTTGCCATAAGGCTTGTTTTGCTTGTCGGGCGTCATATATAAGATCAGTATAAATATGCAAAAATGTAATACCATAAACAAATATGTATACTTTACCATGTGCTGTATCTTGATCTTGGTTTGTTTTAGCCTTCATCGTGTCTATTTAAAAATAATAAATCGTCAATTTGATATTGGTGCTATTTTACAGTAATATGCAATACAGAGGCGACACCTCTAGCTGGTAGTGCTTTCATTATTTACTGGACAATAAATCATGTTAATCTATTACTTATTATTAGGGTCTTGATAACTTATCTATCAATTAATTAAAACTACATGTACAACAGTTAGTACTGGTTTTTAAGATGTTCAATAGGGAGACAAAATTTGAAAGAAATACGTGTCATCATTCACCTAACAAACAATCAAGAGATACACATATCTAAAAACACTCTCATTAATATAAGAAAACGTCATCATGTCCTATATAACAGATATATAATTAACTGATCAAAAAGATTAATAAATCTGTGTTAAAATAAGCTGATGTATTAGAAATTGTCATTCCATAGGGCATTAAGCTTGAACATTTACAATATCATGCATTCTTTCACTGATTGCAATATATATATATATATATATGACGCTCAGGTAAAGGATTACATGAGCCCATATTGAACTCTGACATGTTTAGTCATTTCCTTGTCGTTGACTAAAAAATATCACTTGAATATAAAGGAACCTTATATGCAATGCGTAATTAACTAAACCATCACACATTCAAAGAACTCAACATTATAGAAAACTTCATGAGCTCTTACTCACATTATGAACAATTTGTATCATAGGAGGTTTGAATTCTTTTAGAAAGTTTAACGCATACTTCTTTTTAATCTTTTCTAAAAAGGACTTAAGCTCTACTTTGCTATGCAATTCATAACTCAATATTTTTTACATTGCAATTTCATGCATCCTTCTTGCTGTTTTAAGCATAAAGCATTGAGAAAGAAATTTGTAAGGGGTATGAACAAAATAAGCAAGAAGGGACAACATTTTTACACAACAGTTAACAAAGGTCGATAACTGTGCTCTTAGGCTATATGTCACGATAGCAATTCGTTCAAATACGACTGGTATTTTAATGGATGACAGACGAAAGTAACCCGCATGTCTTATTTGAAATTAAAACATATATAAGATTAGTATAAATATACAAAAAACTAATACCACCAAAAAATATGTATACTTTACCATGTGCTGTATCTTGATCTTGGTTTGTTTTAGGCTTCATCGGGTCTATTAAACAGTAATAAATATTAAATTTGATATAAGTGCTAATATAAAGTAATGTGCAAAACACTGGTGACACCTCTAGCTGCAGTGCCTTCATTATTGACAGGACAATAAATCATGTTAATCTATTACTAATTGGTAAGGGTATTGATAACTTATCTATCTATTAATTAAAACTACATGTACAAATGTTAGTACTGGTTTGTAAGATGTTCAACTGGGAGAAAAAAAATGAAAGAAATACGTGTCATTTTTTTTACCTTACAAACAATTAAGAGATACACATATGTGAACACACTGTCAATAATATAAGAAAACGTCATCATGTCCTATATAACAGAATATTTAATAATCTGATTATAAAGAATAATAAATATCTGTAAGAATAAGCTTATGTATAGAAAATTGTCATTCCATAGGGCCTTTAGCTTGATAATTTACAATATAATGCATTCATGCACTGATTGCAATATATATATTTGACGCTGAAATATGCTTTGCATTAGCCCATATTGAATTCGGACATGTTAAGTCATTTCCTTTTCGTGGACTAAAAAATGATCACGTGAATATAACGGGGCCTTATATGTAACTCATAATTAGCTAAAACTTCACACATGAAGAGAATTCAAAATTAGAATGAAATTCAAAACAGTGTGGCTGTGGCCATTGATTGACACATTAAATTCATCCATTGACTGGGACAATTTAGGTGAACGTTTGTATGTAACGACCACTGTGTACTTTTTAAAGACACTTAAACTATGGGGTCACCAAAGGTTCTCAACACTTTAATAAAGTTATTCGAAAAAATTAATCAGAAATAACACGATGTTTTGATTCATATCAATTATATAAATTAAAACATAAAGGTTATTTCTGATTATTTTTCGAATTATTTTATAATTAAAGGCGTTAAGAAACCTTGGTGACCCCACAGTTTAAATGTTTATCGTAGGTACGTCGTGAACAGTGATCGTTACAGACAAACGTTCACTTAAATTGTCCCAGTCAATGGATGAATTTAATGTGTCAATCAATGGCCACAACCACACTGTTTTGAATTTCATTCTATTGAAAGCTTCATCATCTCTTACTTAAATTCTGAACAATTTGTGTTATAGGAGTTTCGAATTCTGTTAGACAGTTTAACGCATACTACTTGTTAATCTTTTTTGAAGGACTACAGCTCTACTTTGCTATGAAATTCATAACTCGATATATTTTTTACATTAAAATTTCCGGCTCCTACTTTCTATTTTCAGCATAAAGCAAAGAGAAAGAAATTTGGAAGGGTATAAACAAATTAGGAAGAATAACACTGTTAACATGAGGGACAACATTAGTACAAAACAGTTATCAAAGGTCCATTACCTGTGCTCCTAGACTATTTGTCAGTAAAGCAATTCTTTAAATTACGACTGGTATTTTAATTGGTCATGTTGATGATAGACGAAAAAACCTTAATGTCTTATTTGAAATCAAAACATATATTAGATTAGTATAAATATACAAAAATCTATTCCAATAAAAAAAATATATACGCTTTATCATGTGCTATATCTTGATCTTGGTCTGTTTTAGGCTTCCTCGTGTCTATTAAAAAATAATAAATTGTGTATTTAATATTAGTGCTATTTTAAAGTAATATGCAATACAGTGGTGACACGTCTAGCTGGCAGTGCCTTCATTATTGACAGGACATTACATCATGTTAATCTATTACTTATTGGTTAGGGTATTGATAACTTATATACAGTCCGTGTAACGTAAAAGTTAACAATATGAACAATGCCAGAACCCTGTACGGACGATGCCCAAACAATGTACGTACGATGCCCGAACGGTGTACGAATGCAAACGAAACGCTGACCGAACGTTGTACGTACGAAACCATGTACTATAAACCATACCATAGACGATAATATAAGCGCCCTTTTATCGTACATTGTATGGTTTTGCGTACATCATTTCATTTAGCGTATACCGTATTGTTTTATAGCGTAAATCGTTTCGTTTAGCATATATCGATCGTATCATTTATATAGCGTACATCGTTTCTTGGCGTGCATAGTTTCGTTTAGCGTATATGTTTTTTTTTTAATATAAAACATGAATTGAGTTCTGTTAAATCTTTTTATATAGGTCATAATATGCGTAAAATTGAGATTGGATGCATGTTTCAGTTTTTAAATAATAATTTAATAAATCATAATTAATCTGACTCGATGTTGATCCCACATTATTTACATTAAAGTTTGAAAAATAAACACTGAAGTAAATTTAAACAAATTAAAAGATACAATTTTTTATGATTTTTTAGCCGTAGAAATACGAACTTGGTAAATGTGCGAGTAAACTGCAGTCTGCAGAGTATTCAGTCAACATTTTTTTGAAAATAGCCTTAAGTATTACCATTTTTTTTTCTAAATGAACAATTTATTTCAGATGGAATTCGGAATAAATCTAATGTACAAAAGTATATTCAGGGTCTTAAGGTTGACTTTTTGTTGAAAAGGTTTGTTAAATTTTATTTTGTATTATCTTTTATAGCAAGTATTTTAAAATCGACTGAATAGCAGTTTTATCTTTATGTTGTAATCGAACCATTTTTTTCATTCATTTTAAAATCAGACAGAAAAAAACAAATATTTGAGAAATTTCAAATAAAAAGACTTACTCATCATGTGCCTCATCAACTCCAAACATAAATCCCTACTAATGTACAAAATGTACAAACGATTGTGTATTATTTTTCCTATAATTGCACTTGACTTTAAACAATCATACACAATTTTCCGGCAAAAAACTAGACCATTTCCCTCTATTCATTGATTTTCTTATACCATTTTCGTTTTCTTTATTTGCCCGTTATACTCCACTATAATTTTATATTTTTTTCTTTATTTTCCTGTATCTTCTATACCGTCTTCATTCGGAGCAAACCGCCCTAAATATACATATGATACACACGGTCTATAGGTCATCGCTTGTGCCGTGATACACATGTTTGCATAACAAAGGATGTCCTTGTTCATATTAATAACGTTTTAAATGTCACCATAATGGTAATCTAATAGCTGCCACTGGACATTAAACAACTAACTATAAATTCATCCTTCATATTCTTAGTTTTGTTTTAATGTGAAAATCAAACAACATGATGAAACAATCATTATTGCAGATTTTCAATACGAAAATAATGGGAAATAATTGTAAACAAAACCACTCGATCACATCCCTAAAGCACAAATTAAAGTCTAGCCTTTTCATTTCAAAACACATTATTTTTATAAATCTATTTTCTAACTAATTTTTAACAATTTTAAATCAAAGGGTCATTTTTCTTATTTCCATGAAAAAAAAACAAAAAAACAACAATTATTTTCATTTCTTATTTTAAACAGATCGATTGTTTTTTCAGTGCCTGTCAGCATTTATAAAATCTAACACTGTGTTTGCCAGAAAGAAAGCTACATAGAACAGGAAAACAACAATGTCTTAGAAATACTTCCAGGCCCTATTTTCTAATTTCTGTTGTAATGCGGTTTAATACAAAAAAGGGTAACTCCTGAATACTGATTTGTACATCTTAAGCATTTGTGTTTAATAACAAATCTATGGTAGCCTCTCTTTCTTTGCTCGCCAAGTATTCGACTAAATCATGTTTTATTTATGGCAATTGCTCATTGCTAACGAATGTTAAATATTGATCCCTAGGTTTTCAATTGTTAAGTTGTTAGGTTCCTGTCTGATCTCGCAAAAAACATTGTATGGTAATTTTTTTTGCATTCTATTGCACCAATGCAATAAAAAAAGAAATAAAAATTCCGAATTTTAATTAAATTTTCTAAATCATAGAGTTTTTCTGATATATGATTGTACAGGGTCAAACATTTCTTCACCGTCATCAGCCAATAAAAGCAACATGGATATAGTAAATCTTTCTAATTTTTCTAATCGAGTGCGCCTATTTTAAGAAGAAATAAATACTAACACACCGAGCTGTGTAAAATAAAATATGTTTGTGTACACGACAAGTCATGTGTGTGAATTTTTTTAAATGTAAATTATACACTCATAGTTTATGATGTGATACATAATTATTAAGTCGCTTTTCTAGTTACGGATTAATAGGAAAACGGAATAAATCTTATCTTCACGTTATTGTAAGTAATTATAAATTTTGTTTTTTTAATTAAATCCATTGAACTGCATGTTGAAACGTTTCAGAATACAATAGTCAATCATAAAGATCATTCGATTATCGTATCCTTAAGAGCATAAATTGATAATGTTCTAGTAAGATCTGTTACAGAATAAGGTCAAAGTTGAGAAAAACGCTTTGTACTTTTTATATACTTTGTGGAAAGATAGGAAAATACTGTCATTTAGAACTCAAAGACTCATCACCAGAGAGCCAAATACATAAATTGTAATATTGACATAAAAACAAAGATTGCATTTATCATTATAAGCCTTTATGAAGAAAAATTGTTACAATATAATAAATAAATGATGATTCTTCAATATGTCCCGTTTTCTTTTGAATATTTTTTAAGATATATAATTTAAAATTTGTATACCAAACATTTAAAATTTTACTCTGCGTTTATAAATAGCATTGAAAGTACAACATGTTATAAACGATAAACATTGATAGAGGTAAATGAGCCACTCTTTCTCATGTTGAGATTGCATATTATCGTTTTATTTTTTATTTAACGAGTTTAACAATCGAAGCCCTTGAAATATCGTCTGATGACAAGCACAAAAAATGGCGAAACTGAAATTTTAACAGCGGACAATGATTTTTAATTATTCAATATTTTTTCAATGGATGTTTTTAATGCAATGTAGAACTTATCATTTAAGACATTTCTTATCCCTTTTGAAATATGAAGTCACATGCACGAAGAAGTTTGTATGACGTATGCAAATTGAAAAAAAGCATGACAGGAGTTTAGAGAAAAAAGGCAATATAGGCATCTTGCCAAAAAGAAAAGGCATGATGACTTTATGTAAAACAAGTCAGGATAAATTGATAACTAGGAAAGGCAGGACATAATAGAGTGTAAAATGAACAAGAAGGACTACATTAACATTGAGATTACATTTAAAGAAAAATGCAGGACAATATTTTTCATCCTAGCCACCCCGTAAAAAAATAATGATATCTTCCTAGTGTTGATTTCGACAACGAACTTTGTAATCGCAGAGAAACAGTCAATTGTAATCCGGTGTAACTCTACCCACCACCAACATATGACCACAAGCTAAGTGAGAAGACGTTTTTGCTATAAGACGTCTAGCACTATTTTCGACCTTGTCGTTTTATTTTTAAAATTTTGGCATTGATGATCTGATCACCACAACGTTTTTACAAAATATTCGTTCCCGTGAAAACTAAGATTTGTTTAACTTTGAAATTTTATCTAGGTCTCTTCTCAGGATATAACGGCTTTCTGTATGTTGGCTCTAAAGTCGACAAGATAACAGGTTAATGCATTCAAGTGAATCTAAGAGTTGTTGCAATTTTTAAATGGTTAAATCAAGGACTTTCTATACTAGAAATAGTCTAAAAAGTCCCTGGTTAAATCAATCATATCTTTTATGTGCCAAAAAGGCATCCCTATAAATAAGACAGTCCATGCGTGACCCATGGCATTAGATATTTTATGCATGTCATTTGATATTTTCTATTATAATTCATGCCAGCTAATAACTAGTGTGAAGCTAGCACTAATAATCTAATCTATATTATTTAGGTGTCTGAATTTTTTGAAAAAGAAACTAAACTCTAGAACAGACCTTTTATGAACATCGGGTTGGGACTTTATCGTTTGTGTGAATTCGGGATTTACATGTATTAAACTCTTCACTTTTCGGGATTCGAGGAAAAAAAATGATTTAGCAAACACTGTTGAAGAACACAAATAAAAAAAATACAGTACATGATATATAAGGCGTACTTCGAACCCATGCTACGATATCACAGTAGCATGGGTTCGAATCCCTCGCCGGGATTCGAACCCATGCTACTGTGATATCGTGACATATATACATAAGTACGTCTGAGAGCCCAGTTGGTCGTGTGGTCTAGCGGGACGGCTGCAGTGCAGGCGATTTGGTGTCACGATATCACAGTAGCATGGGTTCGAATCCCGGCGAGGGAAGAACCAAAAATTTGCGAAAGCAAATTTACAGATCTAACATTGTTGGATTGATGTTTAGACGAGTTGTATATATATATATATATATATATATATATATATATATATATATATATATATATATATAAAATGTGTTTCAGAGATCAATTTATAAACTTTATGCTTAAAATAATTTACCAACACAGCGCGATAGCACAGACACAAAAATGCTCTGAAAAGAGGACTGTTTGCAAATCATTTTGAAAGAAAAACTGAATTATTTTGATATCCTAATGATAATGTTTCTTTTTGACAGCACTATATTTTATTGATTATTCAATATATGTATATGGTGTCCGGCATTTGTATACATGTACATGCATAATATAATCCCTTGGATATATTTAAGTTGATTGATTTTTAGTTGTTTAATGTCCATTGTAAACTATTTCTATGAAGAAAAGAGTTTCTCATTCCTAGGAAGATTTAAGAATTTCTTGTGCATAATCATGATAATGTAATTTAAAGTATTAACTCCGTGTTTCAAAGTAAAAAAAAGATAAATTTGATTTATCTTCATATTTAAAAAAAAGGGATTTGATTTGTGCTCAATAGAATTTACCACGACCAATTAAATTGTATTTTAGGTTTGTGCCAAATAGGGAAACAATAAACTTGTAAGTTGTTGACCATTTAGACTTCATTAAGATGAAACACGTTAAAAATTGAAAAGTGAAACTTTTTCTTTTATTGTTAACTTTGAACTAAAGTGTATATACAAACATATTCTATTACTTTCCTCTGAGCAAAGTCTTGATGGAAATATATATTGAATAACCCTATCAAATATGTTTTGTTTTAATCCAATTAAACGTACATCAAACGGAACTGAAACTGTAGGAGATAATAGTGGGTTTAACGACAACGAGACAGCAATCAACCAACAAAAAACACATAAGGACAGCTAGTGGGCAACATATATAGTACTCACCAATAGATAAATGTATACACAACATGCCAATTATGAATCATTCCTTATTCAGTATCATTGTGAATAGATTTATCCGGGAAAATAGAATACAAGTACTACATGTCTTTGATTTAACAGAACAAATAATAAAAGATCTGGCATTAAAACGTGATTCTCCATATGATTTAAAAATTAAGGAGAAAGCTAGAATATGAAGTTATACAATTTAAAGAATACCAATCTTCAAGTTTTACTACTTAGATGTATTTCCCCCCTTTTTTAACCTACATGAAAACTTCCTGAAAGCCGAAAATTAAATATCCACCTTATTTTTTGGACATTTTCATATATAATATTATTATGGCGTCAAGTGTTTGAACAGTTATTCGCCAATCAAATCGATATGCACGATAAATAAATATTAAAATGTCAAATAAATAATGCTTAAAAAGTGATGCAATTATGTTAGCAATCTTAACATATTAATCATGAAAAAAATAAAAATAAAATATATATAGAATGACTGAAGATATGAGCTGAGCGTCACTGATGAGTCTTATGTAGACGAAACGCGCGTCTGGCGTACTAAATTATAATCCTGGTACCTTTGATAACTATGAAGAAATTAAAAATTTTACAGGATATTGTTACAATATTGCGAAAAATGAGACTACTATAATTGTTATACATGTAGTAGTCTCAGCCGAAAACAATACGTTATTGATAATATAAGCAAGTATGACAAACCAATCAAAAACATTTTGTTTGGGATTATTTATGGTTGACTAGTTTTATATTAACCAGTGACACGTGTCCTAATTTATTATGAAGAAACGGGACAGAAAAGTATTGAACAGAAATAACCTGTTTTTCCAAACTATATTTTCAAAATTCACTGCATGATTTAAACAGCTAAAAAGTGTTTTATTAATTTTATCTTTGTGCGTATACGAAAAATTGATAGCAAGTTGAACTTCAATGTTCATGACTTATGAGTATTAAATTTCTTGTGAATTTGGTCGATGAGCGAATTTTCACAAACACCGAACAATTTAAAAGAATATGGCGTAAACGTCAATTAATGGACAACAAACCCAACGAGAAAAATAAAATTTAAGAGGTATCTATAACTAGTTTTGAGTTAGACAAATCATTCAATGCCATATGATTCTATTTAGGTCTGTGTGTTTTTCGATTTACGAATAAGTCAATAATATAAAAAAAAAAGTAATTTGAAGCCAAAAAAAAAAAAAAAAAGAATTCAAAAAGATACATGAAATAAAGTAATAACATAAGTTTACAAATACGTATCTAGGTGCATTTAATAAAGCAAAATGTGAACTTATTATTGCCATTTTTTCCCTTTCAATTGTAGTTTTATGTTTATGTATATTTAATGTATCCTTTGCATGATTACAATTTAATAATTTATGATTTATCAAGGCCGACGAACAATTTCCTAAACTTAAAAATGAATATATGCAATAAAAAGAAAATATTTCAAGATCTTTTTCTTATATATTCAAAAAATTGTCAACAAATCATTTGCGACTTGTTGTCCTGAGACTTTTTGTTCTACAAACTTGTGACTTTATTTCCTGTGACTTTTTGTCCCGTGACTTTCTGTCCGATTACCATTTAATGTTACCCGATATGGAGTTCTTCTAAAAGATAAAAGTCACTTGAATGGGTATATCTAGTGTATATATCACACGTGCTATCTACATGTCCAATATACGGAAATGACACGGCTGGGTATTGTAAAGTTACTGAAGGAATATTAATGTCAGATGCATATCCCCGGGCGAAGAATTTACTGGTTTGTCAAAACGGTTACGTGTAATTTGTGCCAACTACCATCATATTAAAAGGTTCGGATCGCGCCCATCTCTTCTTTTCAAATAATATGAATTGCGCCAATAAAGGGAATTTAAAAGTGCCATATGTCCCTAGAAACGATTAACCTATTGACACGTACATATAACATTAGAATAGTGACTTCAACTGTTAATTAACTTTATAATTACTAAAGATATAATTATAAAATTTTAAATTATGTACTTTTAGAACGTCTTACTATATGCCATGTTTTTGTGTCAATTCTATCATTCCATCAGGTCCTTAGTGCAATATTTTGTTCTTAGCGCACTCGAGGATTTGTATGGTTAAACTATACAAATCCTTGGTGCACTAAGGAGGCCCTTGCGGAATTTCTACTTGTACCTGTAAATACCGGAAAGGACCTCTTCAGTGCACTAAGAACAAACATTTGCAAACAAGTCTATAACATTTGCGCAAATAAATGATTGTTTAATTGGCGCAAATGAATGCTGCAGTTTTTAAAATAAAGTGATGCAAAAAAAAGAATTGTAGTAATTATGTTGTGGCGCAAATCAATTCTTTTTCAGCGAAACTAGATATCGGCCTTCAAATCACCGTGTGTACACAAACAAAAAAGGTATTCATCTTTTACGCAGTCTAGCCTGAGAATAAAAGTGTTGGCAATTTGTGTAGGATTTTATTTTTTAGAATGTAATGAACAAGTAAG
This sequence comes from Mytilus edulis, assembly GCA_019925275.1. Taxonomy (NCBI): domain Eukaryota; kingdom Metazoa; phylum Mollusca; class Bivalvia; order Mytilida; family Mytilidae; genus Mytilus; species Mytilus edulis. The sequence continues at coordinate 84,663,639 of CM034360.1, read as the reverse complement.
AAGATCGTTAAAAACCTTAAGTGAATCGGAAAATGAGCTATGCACGATGAAAGGAAAAGGTTTGGTGCGTCGATAAAAAATTTCATATAGGCATGTGATACTTGTAAAATTTCAAGTCTTTCATTACAACCATTTGTAGAACTGATAATTTCAATCCTTCAAATATGTGTAAAATAATAATAAAATATATATTATTTCGTCTCTTTCATATATACAATTGCAGTATGTTTATAAATAGATTTGTATTTGATCATCGATTGCATGCATAACGCCCAGTGACAAATATTTCTTGTGTTTGTACACAGAACAAATCAACATTATACATAATTTATTGTGTCAAGGAAATATTTGGATTAGAGAAATATTTGGTGGAGGAGAAAGAGAGACAAAGAGAGTGACTTATATCGCGGTATTTGGTCTCATCTTCATGTCAAAATGTGATGGGAGGAAACGTTTCCCCTTCGTTTTATATATATATTCCATAATGATAGTAGTTGGGATTTAATCCAATCCAAGCTAATAATTGTGTTTTTTTTATCCCGAATCTTTTTATTAAATCGTTTTAACTCAAAATAATAATTCAAATAACTTTCTGAAATAAAACCATAACATACATCAGACGCTTAAGAAAACGATATACCATACGATTGATGAAACGCTAAACGATATCACATACCATACGATAAACGGAACGCTTAACGATACCATGAACCATACGATAAACACAACCCTAAACAGTGACATTTATCAAACGATGAACGAACGATGAACGAACGCTGTCCGAACGTTGTACGGAAGCTATACGAATGATGTACGAACAATGACCGAACTCTATACGAACGATGACCGAACGCTGTACGTACGATTCCCGAACGGAAAAAGTGTAAACTGTTAGACAGTCTAACGCATACTACTTGTTACTCTTTTTTGCAAGGACTAATGCTCTACTGTGATATGAAATTCATAACTCAATCTGTTTTACATTGCAATTTCAGGTTTCTACTTGTTATTTTAAGCATAACGCATTGAGAAAGAAATTTGGAAGGGGTATGAACAAAGTTAGCAAGAATAGCACTGTTCACAATAGGGACAACATTTTTACACAACAGCTAACAAAGGTAGATAACTGTGTTCCTAGACTATATGTTATCATAGCAATTCGTTAAATTACGACTGGTAATTGATGACAGACGAAGGTAACCCAAATGTCTGATTGGAAATCAAAACATAGTTAAGATTAGTATAAATATACAAAAAACTAATACCATTACAAAAATATGTATACTTTACCATGTGCTGTATCTTGCTCTTGGTCTGTTTTAGGCTTCATCGGGTCTATTAAAAAGTTATAAATCGTAAATTTGTTATTAGTGCTAATTTAAAGTAATATGAAAACAGTGGTGACACCTCTAGCTGGCAGTGCCTTCATTATTGACAGGACAATAAATCATGTTTATCTATTACTAATTGGTAAGGGTATTGATAACTTATATATCTATTCATTAGAACTACATGTACAAATGTTAGTGCTGGTTTTTAAGATGTTTAACTTGGAGAAAAAAATTGAAAGAAATACGTGTCATCATTCACATACCAAACAATTAAGAGATACACATATCTTCACACACACTCTTATAAATATAAGAAAACGTCATCATGTCCTATATAACAAATAATGTAATTAACAGATTAAAAAGAATGATAAATCTTTGTAAGAATAAGCTTATGTATAAAAAATTGTCATTCCATAGGGCATTCAGCTTGATAATTTACAATATAATGCATTCTGTCACTGATTGCAATATATATATATATTTGACGCTAAAATAGCCTTTACATGAGCCAATTTTGAATTCGGACATGTTAAGTCACTTCCTTTTTGTTGACTAAAATGGATCACTTGAATATAGAGGAATCTTATATGCAATGCGTAATTAGCTAAACCTTCACACTCAAAATTATAGAAAACTTCATCTTTCTCAAATTATGAACACTTTGGTTTATATAAGGTTTGAATTCTGTTAGACAGTTTAACGCATACTACTTGTTAATCTTTTTTGCAAGGACTAGAGTTCTACTTTGCTATAAAATTCATAACTCAATATTTTGTTCATTGCAATTTCATGCTTCCACTTGCTAAATTAAGCATAAAGCATTGAGGAAGAAATTTGGAAGGGGTATAAACAAAGTAAGCAAGAATAACACTGTTCACAATAGGGACGACATTTTTACACAACAGTTAACAAAGGTCGATAACTGTGCTCTTAGGCTATATGTGACGATAGCAATTCGTTCAATTACGACTGGTATTTTAATTGATGACAGACGAAGGTAACCAAAATGTCTTGTTGGAAATCAAAACTTTTATAAAATTAATATAAATATACAAAAAACTAATACCATAAAAAATATGTATACTTTACCATGTGCTGTATCTTGATCTTGTTCTATTTTTGGCTTCATCGTGTCTATTAAAAAGTAATGTATCGTTAATTTGATATAAGTGCTATTATAAAGTAATATGCAAAACAGTGGCGACACCTCTAGCTGGCAGTGCCTTCATTATTGACAGGACAATAAATCATGTTAATCTATTACTAATGGGTCAGGGTATTGATAACTTATCTATGTATTAATAAAAATTACATGTAAAAATGTTAGTACTGGTTTTTAAGATGTTCAAATGGGAGAAAAAATTTGAAAGAAATACTTGTCATCATTCACCTAACAAACAATTAAGAGATACACATATCTACACACACTCTCATTAATATAAGAAAACGTCATCATGGCCTAATTAACTGATTAAAAAGAAATAATAAATCTTTGTAATCAAACCGAAGTATTAACTAACTACAGAATAAAAACAGATACTTTACATAAACCAACAAAATTAACACCAAAAAAAAAAATGTCATTCCATTGGGCATTTGGCTTGATAATTTACAATATAAGGCATTCTTTCACTGATATCAATATATATCATATATTTATATATATATACATATATATTTGACGCTGAAGTAAAGGTTTTGCCGTTTTTGGCACAACTTTTTGGAATTTTGAATCCTCAATGCTCTATAACTTTGTATTTGTTGGGTTTATAAATATTTTGATATGAGCGTCACTGATGAGTCTTATGTAGACGAAACGCGCGTCTGGCGTACTAAATTATAATCCTGGTACCTTTGATAACTATTTAAATTAGCCCATATTGAATTCGAACACGTCTAGTTATTTTCTTTTTCTTGACTAAAAATATTACTTGAATAATTAAGGAACCTTAAACTTCAGAAATGCAACGAACTCAAAATGATAAAAAGCTTCATCAGCTCTTACTCAAATTATGAACAATTTGTGTTATAGGAGGTTTGAATTCTGTAAGACAGTTTTACGCATACTACTTGTTATTTTTTTTTTGAATAACTAAAGCTCTACTTTGCTATAAAATTCATCACATTATGTTTTACATTGTAATTTCAGGCTCGTACTTGCTTTTTTTAGCATATTGCTTTGAGAAATTATTGACAGGAAATTAAATGATGTAAATTTATTACTAATGGGTATGGGTATTGATAACTTATCTATCAATTAATTACAACTACATGTACAAATGTTTGTACCGGTTTCTCAGATGTTCAAATGGGAGAAAACAATTGAAGGAAACACGTGTCATCATTCACCTTACAAACAATTAAGAGATACACATATCTTCACACACACTCTTATAAATATAAGAAAAGGTCATCATGTCCTATATAACAAATAATATAATTAACAGATTAAAAAGAATGATAAATCGTTGTAAGAATAAGCTGATGTATAAAAACTTGTCATTCCATAGGGCATTTAGCTTGATAATTTACAAAATCATGCATTCTTTCACTGATTGCAATACATATATTTGACGCTGAAGTAAAGGTTTGCATGAGCCCATATTGATTTCGGACATGTTAAGTTATTTACTTTCGTTGACTTAAAAATATCTCTTGAATATAAAGGAACCTTATATGTTACGCGTAATAAGCGAAAACTTCGGACATGCAAAGAACTCAAAATTATAGAAAGCGTCATCAGCTCTTACTCAAATTATGAACAATTTGTGTTATAAGAGGTTTGAATTCTGTTAGACAGTTTTACGCATACTACTTATTATTTGTTTTAAAATAACTAAAGCTGTACTTTGCTATAAAATTCATCACATTATTTTTTACATTGTAATTTCAGGCTCGTACTTGCTTTTTTTGAGCATATAGCTTTGAGAAAGAAATTTGGAAGGGGTATGAACAATATTAGCAAAATAACACTGTTTAAAATAGGGACAACATTTGTACCCAACGGATAACAAAGGTTGATAACTGTACATTTAGGCCATATGTTAAGATAGCAATTCGTTCAATTACGACTGTTATTTTAATGGATGACAGACGAAAGTAAACCCTTATGTCTTGTTTGAAATCAAAACATATATAAAATTTGAATTAATATTAAAATTCAAATTCAATTAAATAAATATGTATACTTTACCATGTGCTGTATCTTGATCTTGGTCTGTTTTAGGCTTCATCGTGTCTATTAAAAAGTTATAAATCGTTAATTTGATATAAGTGCTATTTTAAAGTAATATGTAATACAGTGGCGACTACTCTAGATGGCAGTGCCTTCATTATTGACAGGACAATAAATCATGTAAATCTAATACTAATGGGTAAGGGTGTTGATAACTTATCGATCGTTTAATTTAAACTACATGTACAAATGTTAGTTCTGATTTTTAAGATGTTCAAATGGGAGAAAACAATTGATGGAAATACGTGTCATCATTCACATAGCAAACACTTAAGAGATACACATATCTACACACACTCTCATTAATATAAGAAAACGTCATCATGTCCTATATAACAAAATATATAATTAACTGATTAAGAGATTTATAAATCTGTGTAAAAATAAGCTGATGTATTAGAAATTGTCATTCCATAGGGCATCAAGCTTGAACATTTACAATATCATGCATTCTTTCACTGATTGAAATATATATATATATATATATATATATATATGACGCTCAGGTAAAGGATAACATGAGCCCATACTGAACTCTGACATGTTTAGTCATTTCCTTTTCGTTGACTAAAAAATATCACTTGAAGTATAAAGGAACCTTATATGTAACGCGTAATTAGCGAAAAATTCGGACATGCAAAGAACTCAAAATTATACAAAACTTCATCAGCTCTTATTCAAATTATGAACAATTTGTGTTATAGGAGGTTTGAATTCTGTTAAACAGTTTTACGCATACTACTTGTTATTTTTTTTTAGAAAATTAAAGCTCTACACTGCTATTAAAATCGTTACATTATTTTTCACATTATAATTTCAGGTTCGTACTTTCTTTTTTTTAGACTATAGCTTCGGGAAAGAAATTTGGAAGGGGTATGAACAAAATTAGCAAGAATAACACTGTTCACAATAGGGACAACATTTGTACACAACAGTTTACAAAGGCAGATAACTGTGTTCCTAGGCCATATGTTACGATAGCAATTCGTTAAATTACGACTGGTATTTTAATGGATGACAGACAAAAGTAAATTCGAATGATTTATTTGAAATCAAAACATATATATACGATTAGTATTATTATACAAAACTCAAATACCATCAAATAAATATGTATACTTTACCATGCGCTGTATCTTGATCTTGGTCTGTTTTAGGCTTCATCGTGTCTACTAAAAAGTTGTAAATCGTTAATTTGATATAAGTGCTATTTTAAAGTAATATGCAATATAGTGGCGACTACTCTAGATGGCAGTGCCTTCATTATTGACAGGACAAGATATCATGTAAATCTTTTACTAATGGGTAAGGGTATTGATAATTTATCTATCGTTTAATTTAAACTACATGTACAAATGTTAGTTCTGGTTTTTAAGATGTTCAAATGGGAAAAAAACAGTTGAAGGAAATACGTTTCATCATTCACCTTACAAACAATTAAGAGATACACATATCTTCACACACACTCTTATTAATATAATGTTACACGTTATCATGTCCTATATAACAAAAAATATAATTAACAGATTAAAAAGATTAATAAATCTGTGTAAAAATAAGTTGATGTATTTGAAATTGTCATTCCATAGGGCATTAAGCTTGAACATTTACAATATCATGCATTCTTTCATTGATTGCAATATATATATTTGACGCTGAAGTAAAGGTTGACATGAGCCCATATTGAATTCGGACATGTGTAGTCATTTCCTTTTCGTTGACTAAAAAATATCACTTGAAGTATAAAGGAACCTTATATGTAACGCTTAATAAGCTAAAACTTCGGAAATGCAAATAACTCAAAATTATAGAAAACGTCATCAGCTCTTACTCAAATTATGAACAATTTGTGTTATAGGAGGTTTTAATTATGTTAGACAGTTTTACGCATACTACTTGTTATTTTTTTTAAAATAACTAAAGCTCTACTTTGCTATAAAATTCATCACATTATCTTTTACATTGTAATTTCAGGCTCGTACTTGCTTTTTTTAGCATATAGCTTTGAGAAAGAAATTTGGAAGGGGTATGAACAATATTAGCAAAATAACACTGTTCACCATAGGGACAACATTTGTAAAAAACAGTTTACAAAGGTCGATAACTGTGTTCCTAGGCAATATGTTACGATAGCAATTCGTTAAATTACAACTGGTATTTTAATGGATGAGAGACGAAAGTAAACTCAAAAGTTTTGAAATCAAAACATATATAAGATTAGTATTAATAAACAAAATTCAAATACAATCAAATAAATTTGTATACTTTACCATGTGCTGTATTTTGATCTTGGTCTGTTTTAGGTTTCATCGTGTCTATTAAAAAGTAATAAATCGTTAATTTGATATAAGTGCTGTTTTAAAGTAATATGTAATACAGTGGCGACTACTCTAGATGGCAGTGCCTTCATTATTGACAGGACAATAAATCATGTAAATCTATTACTAATGGGTAAGGATGTTGATAACTTATCGATCGTTTAATTTAAACTACATGTACAAAGGTTAGTTCTGGTTTTTAAGATGTTCAAATGGGAGAAAACAATTGATGGAAATACGTGTCATCATTCACATAACAAACAATTAAGAGATACACAAGTAGTATTTCAATATTCAGCCCCATTCTACTATTTAGTCAGCCATCAGTCCTACCCTGATATACCCTATCTTTTTCGGGTAATTAATACTGATAGCGTTTGACATTTTTTGCCGAACAAATTTATCCATTTTATATAACTTGAATTATTGTATGCTGGTTCATATTCTGGACGCCAATCTTTGCTCCTTTATTATATAATTCATTAACAAAACAATTATGAAGCTTAGAAATGGAAAATTACTAAATACTAAACTTGTTCAAAGGGTATCTACACGTCTCAATCTTCAAAATCGGTTATCTAAAAATACTACCATCGCTAACATTTTTAACAATAAAAATCGTGGTTACCCTTCTATCGATAAGTGTCATGCCAAAAAATGACTTACATGTCCCCGTCTTTCCACCAACAATACGGTAAGGTCCACGTTTAATGGTCGCACATTTTCTTTAAATTTTGAAACTGATATAACTTGAAAAACAAACAGTATCATTTATTTACTCACATGAAACAAACCGGGGTGTGGTATTCAGTACGTAGGAGAAACTGGACGATATTTATTTAAACGCACTCAAGAACATCTGTTTCGTTTTAAAAGACCCAATAAATTCAAAAGTATCATTTACCAACACCTTAGGAAGCACAACCATCCTTTTAAATATTTAGCAGTTCAACCTTTAGAAGTAGTAAATAAGCAGCCTGGTGAATCGCATTCAAAGTTTGTACGATCATGGAAAATAATTGAATTAAATTGGATTAAAAAAATACAGACAGTTTACCCTCTCGGTCTAAATGATAATATCATGGGAATTGGTAATATATCTAGAACCAATTCCGTTAACATTTTGGATATAGTTTCTAAAACTGTTCGTAAAAAACGTTCTCACGGTCGTAGAACAAATCGCAATAAAAGAAAATTTCGGGCCAATCATACCAATATTTCGGACCTTATTTCTATTTCAAAAAACAACGGCAGACATAATCTGTTAACAAAACTCTGTTCGTTACCGGTTAATAAGTTAAATAAAATTTTGGAGGATTGTAACACAATTTCATATAGCAGTCCTAAGTATGAAATTGTTCAAATTATTATGGCATATTGTTATTCTAAATTATTTCCCAAAATTGATCGCCCTGAAGATCATAAAAAACATTTTATTAAAATTAAGTATGTCAATAAAGGCTTTGATTTTGTAAATATTGCCGGTATATTTAACGACCATTCTGTTAAAGAACAAATTCCTGGATATTTTGACAATACTGAGCTACCTCTTATTTGTTATATTTACAAGAAATCTACCCGGAAATTTGTGTTTAATTATAGTCAATTGTGTAAAGATGTTAATATCAGTGAAAATACACCTACTTCATGTAATTGCAGTTATTCCGAATATATTTATGGACCCATTTCCCTTGTTATAACAGGAGATCTTAACATCGTTCAAGACCGAGAGTTAAAATCATTCCTCAGTAAAGGACCTAAATATCGTCCCCCGTCAATTATTAACTGGAATGAGTGTCGTTATATCATCCACGACTCACTCCATACTTACTGTATGAAATGGATAAAACGGGAAAAAGCTGACAAAAAATCTTTGGACTCTTTTTTTTAATTCAGTAATGAAGATAGTTGATATACGTATTCAACATTTTAAAGAACATTTTACTACTAACAATAACCACAATAAACCTATTTCTCGTATCAAACATAAACTAAAAGAACTAGCCAAGGAATTTGTTTTTGTCCCGGCCGATAAAGCTGCTAATAATGTTATTATTGTTTGACGTAAATTTTATATTGAGGTTCTGAAAAAGGAAATCACCAGTTCACCAACATTCCAACTGACTCCATTTTCAGAAAACGAAATCTGTAACAAACATAAACTTTTAGCCACCGCTTTACAAGCAGAGCCAAATACAATGAAAGTCCCAACTATGTATTGGCTTCCGAAGCTACACAAAACCCCTTACAAATATAGATTTATTTCGTCTTCAAGCCATTGTTCAACTACTAAATTGTCTATTCTTCTTACCAGCACACTTGGTACAATTAAAAACCTGATAATAAATTGTTCAAATAAGGCCTTCGAAAATATTGGAATACATTACTTTTGGAGTGTCAAGAACTCGTTGGAAGTACTTGATAAATTGCATGCTTATATTGGTGATTTTGAATCTGTTCAAACTTTTGATTTTTCTACCCTGTATACCACATTGCCTCACATTCTCATTAAGAAAAAATTCACAGACCTAATTAAATGGGCATTCAAAAAATCAGAATATGAATATATATGTTCAAACTCTTTTAGGTCATTTTTTAGTAGCAATAAACAAAAAAACTATGTTAATTGGACATGCTTTGATACTATATATGCCCTTGAATTTTTACTAGATAACATTTTTGTTCGCTTTGGGGATTCCGTATATCGTCAGATTATCGGAATTCCAATGGGGACTAACTGTGCACCACTAATTGCGGACCTGTTTTTGTATTGTTATGAGTTACAATTTATGACAAAAATAAGCAAAGACCCATCGAAACAACATCTGATAAACAAATTTAATAATACTTTTAGATATTTGGATGATATGTTGGCTCTCAATAATGACGACTTCAGTATGTATATTAATGAAATTTATCCTGTTGAACTTACTTTAAATAAATCTAAAAACTAACAATGACCACTGCCCTTTTCTCGATCTTGATATCTATATCACTAATGGAAACTGAATACTAAAATTTATGATAAAAGGAATGATTTTTCATTTTCTATCGTTAATTATCCGTTTTTAGATGGTGACGTTCCCTTGTCACCATCTTACGGTGTTTATGTATCTCAACTTGAACGATTCGCTCGTGTATGTAACAATGTTTTAGATTTTAACGAGAGAAATTTATGTATTACTGAAAAATTATAACACCAGGGTTTTCGATATCACAAACTAGTCAAAACATTTACTAAATTTTATCATCGGTATAAAGACATCATTCGTAAATATAGCTCAACATGCAGACTTCTAATACGTTCAGGTATTTCACATCCAATTTTTTATGGACATATTCTTTATAAAGCACAAAGGTGTCAGTATTCACCTCAGAAACTTACAAAACCTTTGAATAGACTTATTTAGAAGGGATATAATTACGATACTGTTGTCAAGTCATTAAAGATTGCATATTTTGGCGTTAATATTGAGTCACTGATAAGGTCTTTGCATCGGAACTAAACACATTTATTCTAAAAACAGTTGTTGGCATGACACGGGTTATGTTCTTCTCATATATGTTATGATGGTATGATGCTAAACCCCTAACGGGAAGGATTGTGCCTGATGTTCATATGATGAAATCATAATCTTTCAGTCAGTTTAATTGAAGTCTGGAGCTGGCATGTCAGTTAAATGCTAGTAGTCTGTTGTTATTTATGTATTATTGTCATTTTGTTTATTTTCTTTGGTTACATCTTCTGACATCAGACTCGGACTTTTCTTGAACTGAATTTTAATGTGCGTATTGTTATGCGTTTACTTTTCTACATTGGTTAGAGGTATAGGGGGAGGGTTGAGATCTCACAAACATGTTTAACCCCGCCGCATTTTTGCGCCTGTCCCAAGTCAGGAGCCTCTGGCCTTTGTTAGTCTTGTATTATTTTAATTTTAGTTTCTTGTGTACGATTTGGAAATTAGTATGGCGTTCATTATCACTGGACTAGTATATATTTGTTTAGGGGCCAGCTGAAGGACGCCTCCGGGTGCGGGTATTTCTCGCTACATTGAAGACCTGTTGGTGACCCTCTGCTGTTGTTTTTCATTTGGTCGGGTTGTTGTCTCTTTGACACATTCCCCATTTCCATTCTCAATTTTACATATCTTCACACTCACTCTCATTAATATAAGAAAACGTCTTCATGTCCTATATAACAAAACATATAACGAACAGATTAAAAAGAATAATAAATCTTTGTAAGAATAAGCTGATGAATAGAAAATTGTCATTCTATAGGCCATTCAGCTTAATAATTTACAATATCATGCATTCTTTTATTGATTGCAATATATATATTTGACGATGAGGTAAAGGTTTACATCAGCAAATATTGAATTCGGACATGTTTAGTTATTTCATTTTCGTTGACTAAAAAATATCACTTGAAGTATAAAGGAACCTTACATGTAACGCGTAATAAGCAAAATCTTCGGACATGAAAAGAACTAAGAATTATAGAAAGTTTCATCAGCTCTTACTCCAACTATGAACAATTTGTATCATAGAAGGTTTGAATTCTGTTAGACAGTTTTACGCATACTACTTGTTATTTTTTTTAAGAATAACTAAAGCTCTACTTTGCTATAAAATTCGTCCTATTATTTTAAATATTGTAATTTCAGGCTCGTACTTATTTATTTTTAGCATATATCTTTGAGAAAGAAATTTGGATGTGGTATGAACAATATTAGCAAGAACAACACTGTTCACAAAAGGGACAACATTTTTACACAACAGTTAACAAGGTCGATAACTGTGCTTTTAGGCTATATGTCACGATAGCAATTCGTTAAATTACGACTGGTATTTTGATGGATGAAAGACAAAATTAAACTCAAAAGTCTTATTTGAAATCAAAACATATAAGATTAGTATTAATATACAAAAATCAAATACAATCAAATAAATATGTATACTTTACCATGCGCTGTATCTTGAACTTGGTCTGTTTTAGGTTTCATCGTGTCTATTAAAAAGTAATAAATCTTTAATTTGATATAAGTGCTATTTTAAAGTAATATGCAATACAGTGGCGACTACTCTAGATGGCAGTGCCTTCATTATTGACAGGACAATAAATCATGTAAATCTAATACTAATGGGTAAGGGTATTGATAGCTTATATATCAGTTAATTAAAACTACATGTATAAATGTTAGTTCTGGTTTTTAAGATATTCAAATGAGAAATACAATTGTAGGAAAAACGTGTCATCATTCACCTTACAAACAATTAAGAGATACACATATCTTCACACACGCTTATTAATATAATGTTACACGTTATCATGTCCTATATAACAAAAAATATAATTAACTGATCAAAAAGATTAATAAATCTGTGTAAAAATAAGCTGATGTATTAGAAATTGTCATTCCATAGGGCATTAAGCTTGAACATTTACAATATCATGCATTCTTTCATTGATTGCAATATATATATTTGACGCTGAAGTAAAGGTTGACATGATACCATATTGAATTCGGACATGTGTAGTCATTTCCTTTTCGTTGACTTAAAAATATCTCTTGAATATAAAGGAACCTTATATGTTACGCGTAATTAGCTAAATCGTCGTACATGCAAAGAACTCAAAATTAGAGAAAAACTTCATCATCGCGTACACGTCTTACTCAATTTATAAATAATTTGTGTTATAGGAGGGTTGGAATCTGTTAGGCAGTTAAACGCATACTACTTGTTAATCTTTTTCAAAGAACTTAACTTCTACTTTGTTATAAAATTCATAACTCAAAACTTGTTACATTGCAATTTCAGGCATCCTTCTTGCTATTTTAAGCATTAAGCATTGAAAAAGAAATTGGGAAGGGGTATGAACAAAATGAGCAAGAATATTTCTTTTCGCAAAAGAGACAAGATTTGTACACAACAATTTACAAAGGTAAATAACTGTGCTCCTATGCCATATGTTACGATAGCAATTCGTTAAATTACGACTGGTATTTTAATTGATGACAAACACAAGTAAACTCGAATGTCTTATTTGAAATCAAACCATATATAAGATTAGTATTAATATAAAAAAATCAAAAAATGAAATAAATATGTATACTTTACCATGTGCTAAATCTTGATCGTGGTCTGTTTTAGGCGTCATCGTGTCTATCAAAAAGTTATAAATCGTTTATTTGATATTAGTGCTATTTTAAAGTAATATGCAATACAGTGGTGACACCTCTAGATGGCAGTGTCTTCATTATTGACAGGACAATAAATCATGTAAATCTATTACTAATGGGTTAGGGTATTGATAACTTAACTATCTATTAATTAAATCTACATGCACAAATGTTAGTACTGGATTTTAAGATGGTCAACTGGGAAAAAATACGTGTCATCATTCACCTAACAAACAATAAAAAAATACACATATCTACACACACACTCTCATTAATAGAAGAAAACGTCATCATGTCCTATATAACAAAATATATAATGAACGAATTAAAAAAATAATATTTGGAAGAATAATCTGATGCATAAAAAATTGTCATTCCATAGGACATTTATCTTGATAATTTACAATATCATGCATTCTTTCACTGATTGCAATAAATATATATTTGACGCTGAAATAGCCTTTACATGAGCCCATATTGAATTTGGACATGTTTAGTCACTTCTTTGTCGTTGACTGAAAAGTACCACTTGAATATAAAGGAACCTTATATGTAACGCGTAATTAGTTAAAACTTCGTACATGCAAAGAACTCAAAATTATAGAAAACTTCATCAGCTCTTATTCAAATAATGAACAATTTGTGTTATAGGAGGTTTGAATTCTGTTAGACAGTTTAACGCATACTACTTTTTTTAATGTTTTTCAAAAGGACTAAAGCTTTTCTTTGCCATAAAATTTATAACTTAAAACTTTTTACATTGCAATCTCAGGCCACTACTTGCTATTTTAAGCATTAAGCATTTATAAAGAAATTCGGAAGAGGTATGAACAAAATTATCAAATATAACACTGTTCACAATAAGGACAACATTTGTACACAACGGATATCAACAGTCGATAACTGTGCTCCTAAAGCATATGTCACAATAGAAATATTTTAATCACGACTGGTATTTTAATTGATGACAGACAAAAGTAAACTCTAATGTCTTATTTGAAATCAAAAAATATATAAGATTAGTATTAATATACAGAAATCAAATACCATCAAATAAATATGTATACTTTACCATGTGATTTATCTTGATCTTGGTCTGTTTTAGGCTGCATCTTATCTAAAAAATAGTCATTAATCAATGATGTGATATTTGTGCTATTTTAAAGTAGTATAGTTTAAACATATTTTATTGTTCCAAAAAGAGACAAATGGATTAGACACAAGTTTTTCAACTTAGTAACGTCTTCTCCAATATATACATAAATATACACATGAATGAACATTATATAAATATGACTTTAACCAATTATTATTTAAGCATGAAGATATAAAAATAAATTACATATAAAGTTTAAGAATCGAATCAATGGATATTTACCACTTAATATAACCAATCGAATGCGCCTATTTTCAGAACAAATAAATGCAAACACACCGAACTGTGTAAATTAAATATGTTAGTGTACATGACAAGTGACTTAGTCATGTGTGTATGAATTTGTTTGAATGTAAATTACACACTCATAGTTTATAGTTACGGATTAACAGAAAAACTGAATAAATATACACGTAATTGTAAGTATCAATCTTGTTTTTTTACTTAAATCCATTGAAACTTTTCAGAATACAAAAGTCAATCATAAAGATCATTCGATTATCGTACCCAAAAGAGCATACATACATTGATCATGTTCTAGTAAGATCTGTTACAGAATAAGGTTGTCAAATGTGAGAAAAACGCTTGGTACTTTTTATATACTTTTGTACAGATAGAAAAACAATATCATTTTCTTCAGAACTCAAAGACTCATCACCAGAGAGCAATAACTCAATTGTAATATTGACAGCAAAAACATTGATTTCATTTATCATTAAAAGCCTTTGTGATGAAAAATTGTTACAATATAATAAATAATGTTTAGCATCTTCATTGATGAAGCCACATAAACAATTGGCATCTTGTACTAAGTTTGCATTAAACAAATCAGATTGAAGAGTGCTACAATGGTTTCGCAACCTTGCATGTAATACAGATAGTAAGCGGTCTCCAGAGCAAAAATGCCTCGGAGGTTTTTTATTCTTATAGTATAACATGTGCAATTTGCTTTTAAATGATGAAAATGTAGGACTCTGTCTAATAATAATATCTAAAGTGTTCCACAATGTTATGGATGCTGGGAAATAAGAATGTTGATAAACCGACAAACGATTCACTGGAATAGTGATATTGTGTCTGTTTCGTAAATTGTAATTACTAATATCAGACACAAATTCTGGAACCAAGTCATGTAAATAATCTGGAGCCTGATTGTTAATAATTTTATAAAACATGGCTAACTTTTTTACCTCCCGCCTTACGCTTAATTTTTCCCATCCCGTCTCCCTGTAAATAGCGTTTCGGCTAGCATAACTTGGTAATCCAGTAACTATGCGAGCAGCCTCGATTTGAATATTTTCTATCCGATCAGAATTGGTGTTCCCACAATTATCCCAAACTTCTGATGAATACTCAAGTATCGGACGAATAAAAACCATATAAATTTTTTCCAAATAATCCCTTTTTAATCGATATTTTAGTTTGCGTAAAACATTAAGCTGCTTCGTAGTTTTCTCAATCAGTTTATCAACATGCTTATTCCATTTACAATCATTACTAAATATGACACCTAGGTGTTTGTGCGCACTAACTGGTTTCAATGTAGCACCACCAAAATCAAAAGTAATATCACTGTATATATTTTTCAAACTAAATATCATAATGTCAGTTTTATTAGGGTTAAACTTCACTAGCCATTTTTCTGACCACTTACTTAAATAATCAAGATCTCTACTGATTGAATTTTTCAAAGTGGATTCATCAGGTGCAGTATGACCTATTGAAGTATCATCTGCAAAAAGCCTTCCGAATCCAGACATACCATCAGCTATATCATTTATGTATATTAAAAACAACAAGGGTCCTAATACTGACCCCTGAGGCACACCAGCGTTAAGTTTTCCAATGTTTGATAACGAATCTTTTATGACAACTCTCTGAGATCGTCTAGACAAGTAACTTGTCAACCAACATAGCAAGTCTCCCTTAATACCATATTTTTCAAGTTTATGTAATAAAGCCTTAATCCAAACAGTATCAAATGCTTTGCTTATATCAGCAAATGTAATGCTTGTTAAAAGCTTTTCATTTAGTGCACTCAAAATTTTGTTATACAATTCTATCAACTGATGCGAAGTTGAGTAACCTGGAATAAATCCGGATTGATACTTGTATAATAATTTATTTCCATGTAAATGGTTAAAAATATTTTTGAAAACAATCTTTTCTAAGACTTTACTCACACATGACAATAAGGAGACTGGCCTGTAGTTAGACGGTAATGACTTGTCACCACTTTTGAATAAGGGAATAACATGTGCAATCTTCCATTGGTCTGGAAATATTTTATCATTTAAAGATTTGTT
Organism: Mytilus edulis; assembly: GCA_019925275.1. Lineage (NCBI taxonomy): Eukaryota > Metazoa > Mollusca > Bivalvia > Mytilida > Mytilidae > Mytilus > Mytilus edulis. The sequence goes on along the minus strand of CM034360.1, from coordinate 84,647,105 downwards.
AAAAAGTAGACATAATGGTTTGGAAATTTCATTTTTAACGGCAAGTAACATTCTGTTGCTAACGATATCTGGCCCAACAGCTTTATTAACATCGAGCGTTGAAAGAATATCAAGTACATCTTGTTCACTAACTACAATTTGTGAAATAAATTCAAGACATCGGTCGTCAAATTCCGGCAAATCTTTACTAGCGCCATCTAAATTAGAAATTGAACAAAAATATTTATTTAAAATGTCGGACTTTTCGGTTCCCTCATACGCAAGTTTAAAGTTGTGATCAGGGTCCGTCATGGGTGGTAAATCATGAGACGGTGTATCACTTTTAATTAACATGTTAACCGTTTTCCAGTATTGTTTACAGTTGGTAACTTTTAGTTCATCTAAATTTTCATTAATACTGGTAAAAAAATATTTTTTAGCTTGCTTTTTCAAGTTATTTACTTTGTTTCTTTGTTGTTTAAATTTCTTTTCTGCGGATGCACTATTTGAGCGAATAAAAATATTACGAAGCCTGTCGCGTTTTCTCGTTTCACGCCGCAAATTTGAATCATACCAAACTTTATCGTCACATCTTATAGTTACTTCCCTTGTAGGTATGCACTCGGAGGCTATATTAAGAAATGAGTTCGTGAAATTAGTCGCAGCAACATGAACATCACTTGCATCAGAAATTAAAAATTCCCAATTTGTTTCAACTACTTTTTGTTTCATAAGGTCATAATCACCTTTTTTGTAATCCCATATCGATCTATTATAAGTTCGTCTTTTACTAAAACCACAATTAATTGTGACGTATGTTCCATCATGATCACTAATACCTCTATCAAAAGGTATTGTGTCTTTATCTAAAACCGGTATCGAATCAGTGACTAAAATAGGATCAAGTAAAGACGTGCTACCTGTTCGTGTGTCAAAATGAGTAGCTTTGTCAATTATGTTAACAAGGCCATTGATGAAAAAAATATCTCTTATATTTGACGGTAGATCTGACATAAAGTTTTTATTCAGGTCACCTAAGCAAATTATGTTATTATTTTCATCCAGGGCATTTTTCAACATTTGATCAAAATACTGCCAGAAATAAACTGAAGATTGCCGTTCCGACCTATAATTGATGTTTATCAATATTGATCGCAATTTAGTTTTTAACTCAAACCACATACTCTCAAGTTGGCAATTCTCCAAATCATGTCGACGAGTTATGCGAACGTAACTTTTATAATACATAATAATGCCACCCCCATGAGAATTTCTATCTTTTCGAACTGGTATTTCAAAACCGGATATATATAAATCAGAATCTGTAATATTTGAGTCTAAATGGGTTTCTGTCAAGAATACGACATCGTAATCTTCAATAATATCGACAATATAATTCAGTTTATTTCTAAGGCTTCTTATATTACCATGGAAAATTGACAATGTTTTCTCAGATATTTCTGGTGTGCGCTCAGGACCCGGGTTCGGTTCGATGTCACCACATATTAGCAACAACCATAATAACAGTATGTACAATGAAATCATATAAGCAGAAGATCTGTATAAATTAAAAAAACATAGTTTGAGTCTTGAAATATTCGTAAATAAAACGGCAAGTAATTCATACACTGAGAAAGATACAAATGTTTTTCTCAAACAACCCAGACTTATCTTGTGATAAAACAGTCCTATTGTCATTCTATATGCTACGATGTCATTACCCATTGTCAAATACAAGACAATACATGTAAATGACAATTAGAAAATAGGACTGCTTTGTAAAACATGATGCAAGATATAAACACATATAAATCGAATGATCATTCATGAAATTCAGGAAAATAAAAAATAAGGGACAACAAAAATGTATGTACAAAAGGCAAAATTGGAACATCATAAGAATGTTCGATGCAGTTGTAATGAAATCAGAGAGATCAATTTAGTTAAGATGAATTTAGTTTCGATGTCATTTGAGGGGGCGGAAACAATAATCAAATAAATCAGAAAACAAAATGTGAAGTTTTTCAAAAACGGAAGATCATTTGTGAAGTGTTAATATAAGGTAAATAGATTAATCTATCTTTTCATTTAATCAATACAGGTAAGCTATAAAAACGTTTGAAGAACGATCATTATTAAAGTTACAGGAGCGTAACAAGTTCACGTGTATGTAAGTTATTTAAATCACTCAAGTGTAAAGAGTTGAGTTATAATTTCATGTCACATGTTTTAAATTGCAAATAAATGAAATATAAATAAACAAACACAGACACGTGATACTTAACACGTGTAGCGAGAAAAGAAATATTCAGCACAGCAATACATAGAAAACGAATATAATTATCTATACAAGACTAGTGTATATAATCAAATTGATAAAACAATTTAAGAATCGTGTTATTTATACAAATGGCAGTCAACGGACATAAGACTATGATGTAACGGAATGTCTAATCCTCTTTCTGGTCATCACCTTCAAGGACTTCCCCACCAAGCTTATATATGTCCTGCCTAGAAATTACCACTTTCGGACGAGAATTCTCAGATTGTTTAATCAATATGGACCCGTCATGTGTCCAAAACGAATTTATTTGACCTTTCTCACGCAATGTGTTAAGTCTGTGCAGAAGATTGTATCTGTGTTTTGTAAGGTTTTCAGCAATGAAAGTTTTGTTTGTGTTTCCTTTTAATTTGCGTTTATTGCTGAAAACCAACTGCCTTTGACGATACGACAGGAACCGTACAATGATGGAAATGTTCCCGTCTTTAATCTCACCTATGGGATGGGATCTGCCAATATCTCTCGTGTCTAACTTCAATTTCAATTGCTTATGGCAAATACCAAGGATAAGGGAATCTGTGTCTATAGGCTTGATAATATCGCCTTTGTCGTCAGTTGGTGCAGGAACATTATGGAATCGTAAACTGGTTCTTCGAGAATACTGTTCCTGTTCCTCGACTCTGGCTTCGATCTTATCTAATTTGCGATTTAAAGAATTTATTTGCTCTTTTTGATTGTTAAGTTCAACATCTTTCAAAATAAGTGCTTCTTTATTGTGTTTAATAGTAAGTAAATGAGGCTGAATACATTCGTCAACGATCAGTGCAATTTTAGGTTTGACCATTTCAATTACTTTTTCAGTGATGAGAGGAATGATGGAGTCTAAAAACTCTTGATTTTTTAGCGTAGCACAAACAACATCAGATAGCTTGAATACAGTTTCATTTTCAATTGTTGATATTATCTGTTCAGAACTGTCATGTTCAGAAACGATAGAGCCACTGATAGATGAATCAAGGTTGGCTGTTCTTGCTACCTTTTCAACTTGTTGCATAGATGGCGATAAATTGTCGGGACTACTGGATGGTTGTAACCTTTTACCACTATGTTTTGGTGTATTTTTAAAATAACTATCTAAGTTTGATTGTTGTTGTTGTTGTTGTTGTTTGTCTTTCGTTACCTGGTCAGCCATTTTGTGTGTTGTGAACTCCAATTCAATCACTTTCGAAAATCTTTACAAAAGTCACTATTTGGTCACTAAAAATTCGAATAAACTATAACAGCTTCACACATAATGTCTATTCTGATAAAGAATCAGAAAACATCTCAACATAAAACACTGGAAAATATATTTTTTCTCTCTTTTAAGTCTCCCAAGATTTTCACACCTTCATACTCAAGGGCACATAACTCTTGTAAAGTAGTATGCAATACAGTGGCGATTCCCCTAGCTGACTAGTGCCTTTTTGTTGACAGGACCATAACTAATCGGTTAGGGATTGAGTTGTTGTCCCAGTTGGATAACTCTGGCCGTGTTGGTCGAGACTTTTTAAACTTTTGGTCTTCGATGCTTTTCAGCTTTGCACTCCGCGTTTTGGCTTTCAAACCTTTTTCATCTGGGCGTCGCTGGTTGGTCTTGTGTGAACGTGGGGCAGGTCTGGCGTCTTAAATTTTGAACAAATGACCTTTTGTTGGCTATTGATCGTTTGATTCTCTGTCATATGTTTTCTCCCATTTGTTTGTATTGTAGTCCTGTCATGTAATGTTGTCATTTTATTATTATAATTAACATTGCCATCAAAGCGGGAGATTTGGCATGCCACAAAACCTGGTTCAACCCACCATTTTTATCTTAAAATGCCCTTTACTAAGTCAGGGAAATGGTCATTGTTATATTATAGTTAGTTTCTGTTTGTGTTACATTTTATTGTTGTGTTGCTGTTGTGTCGTAGTTCTCTTAAATTGATGCGTTTCCCTTAGTTTTAGTTTGTAACTCAGCTTTGTTTTTCTCTATCGATTTATGAATTTCGAACAGCGGTATACTACTGTTGTCTTTATTGATAATGAATCTGTCAATCGTTAAAAATACATGTACAAATGTTAGTACTGGTTTTTAAGAAGTAAATATGAATTAATATCCCAAATACGCCTCCAATGGAGGAACAAAAAAGTTGTTGCACATCTCTGTGTAGTGATATTGGACATGTTTCAATTTTTAAGAAGTGACTGAGCTTAATCATTTGTGTTGATCTGAGAAAAGAGGACCATAGAATAAATGTGTAAAAACTATGGAGTTATTAAATGTAAATAAGTATTAAATTTTCAAAGAAATTATTGTGTGAAAAAAAGATTTTACCATGAATAGCATGATCACGACAGGATGTTTGGGGTATGTTTATTTACGAAAAAATAAATCACACTTCGTACCCCGAAAATGTAACCACTTATGTTAAAATGTCTCAGCTTTTAACGAGCAATCATATATATCTATGTTTACGATATGGACTGAACTAGAGAAGAAAACATTACCATTACCGCATAATATGAAGAAACAATTGCGCAAATTGCTCCATATGGTAGGGAAAAAAATGAAGGAAATACGTTTCATCATTCAACTAACAAACAATCAAGAGATACACAAAGCTATACACAGACACTCATTAATATAATAAAACGTCATCATATCTTATTGAACAAAATATTTAACTAACTAATTTAAAATATAATATAATCTTTGTTAATAAAACATGTAAAAGCTAATGCATCAAAAAGTACCATTCTTTTACTATTGCATAATATATATGTGATACGGAAGCAAATGTTTACATGAGTCAATGTAAAACTCGAACATGTTTAACCTTGACTTAAACATATCAAAACAAAGAATATTGCGACGCGTAATTAGTTAACAATGAGTGGTCGATACGACCCGAGAACACAGTTATTTCGTAGTGCATTTCTTTTAGACCATAAATTCAAATTAAAAAAATCGCACCTGCTCTTTCTCAAAAATATTTTTACAGTGTAGTGTACTACCAGTGAGACAAATAATATCAAAATTATAGAAACTTCTACCAGCTCTAACTCAAATTATTGACAATTCTGTGTTAAGGGGGTGTAAAATTCAGACGTGATAAAATTTGATCTTTTTGGACTGGACCAAATCACTACTTAACATAAAGATTCAGCACCCAAATTTTGTTAACATGTAATTACATCCCCCTTCTTAATATTTCATGCATTTAATATCAAGAAATAAATTGGGAAAGTGTATAAAAAAAACATGCAAGTTATACACTGTTTACACTAGAGACTATATTCGTAGACAACCAAAACCAAAGGACGATAACTGTGTCCTTGGATCTAATAGGACAGAAAGACTTGACCAATCTTTATAAAACTTTGCATAACCTAAGCGTAGGCAATTATGAGACAGTTTGCCAAGTTTCATAGCCATATGGCATATATTAGAGAAACTAGGGTCATTTAAGTATTGACATTTGGATGTTTATTGTTTGACGTATAAATGAAATATCTTCAAAAGAGGGACGAAAGATACCAAAGGGACAGTCAAACTCATAAATCTAAAACAAACTGACAACGCCATGGCTAAAAATGAAAAAGACAAACAAACAACAGCACACACGACACAACATAGAAAACTAAAGAATAAACAACACGAACCCAACTGTCAAGATTTTGGCCTAAAAATTTGAAATTTTGCAAATATTTGCTTTTTAAATGCTCTTGAATATTATATATTAAGTATTATAAGCATCTGAACACTCATTTAATTTATCAGATGTATTGTAATTATTCAAATTCATATGAGCCTATACCTGAAAATAGAGATTTTCCAATTCATGGAATCCTTATATAAATATGCATTTTTCTCAGCCAATTTGAAGTTTTTGATTTTTTTAAGCCTAAATTATTCTTTCATATATATTAAATGTACTTTAAACGTATAGAAAAGTTACAAAAAGCATACCACATGAGTATAAAATGGTCTTGGGCCATGTAGTACTGAGAATTATTTTGAGTCGATTTAGGCGGTAGCCCATATTGACATATAAAAATGCACACAGAATCTATCAGAAATGAAAATGTGTTACTTTTTGCTCATTTATATGCTAAGGTGTTATGATACAAGAAGTCTAATTGCAAAAAGACTCTTGCATTTAAAATTTTTGAAAGACAATATTGTCTGATGGCCATTTTTTTTTCACTTTTCAATAGAAAACTTGCATTTAGTTTTAGTCTCAATAGGCATAAATTTGGACCACTTACTATCATACAGAAAAAAAATATGGTAGCCTATGAAAGGAGTAAGGTGTACTGAATATAGTAAAGTGCTTTTTTTACCTATTTAGTGAAATATTTGTGATGGACTACAGATTTGATGTACAAAGCTCTTTCACATTTTACATACATCAATTAGGCCGTTTAAACAGGGCCATGAATACAAAATATGCTGCACTTTTTTCTGTGATAATCTACTTTTCTCTATATTCAGAGTTCACAAATGGTTACTTAAATCTAATTTAAGCATAGAAACACAAATATCAGGAACAAAAAAACCGTCAGTTAGAAAGTCAGCATGCCTCTTAGACATAACATGTAAATTGCTTTAAAATGCTTATTACAGCCGTAGAATGCCAATATGGCACATTTTAACAGAATTTCTGTAAACCAAAGATGTAAATCCTTTACTTTGATTGAGTTTGACAAATTGAAACCAGCAAATCATTTAGGATAGTTGCCAAAGTACAGAATCTAGATTTCATAAATCCATCTCTTTTGCCCGAGAACACAGTTATTTCGTAATGCATTTCTTTTAGACCATAAATTCAAATTAAAAAAATCGCACCTGCTCTTTCGCAAAAAGATTTTTACAGTGTAGTGTACTACCAGTGAGACAAATAATATCAAAATTATAGAAACTTCTACCAGCTCTAACTCAAAATATTGACAATTCTGTGTTAAGGGTGTAAAATTCAGTTTGACAGCTTCGAACGTGATAAAATTTGACCTTTTTGAACTGGACCAAATCACTACTTACCATAAAGATTCAGCAACCAAATGTTGTTAACATGTAATTACATCCCCCTTCTTAATATTTCATGCATTTAATATCAAGAAATAAATTGGGAAAGTGTATAAAAAAAAACACATGCAAGTTATACACTGTTTACACTAGGGACTATATTCGTAGACAACCAAAACCAAAGGACGATAACTGTGTCCTTGGATCTAATAGGACAGAAAGACTTGACCAATCTTTATAAAACTTTGCGTAACCTAAGCTTAGGCAATTATGAGATAGTTCGCCAAGTTTCATAGCCATATGGCATATATTAGAGAAACTAGGGTCATTTAAGTATTGACATTTGGATGTTTATTGTTTGACGTATAAATGAAATATCTTCAAAAGAGGGACGAAAGATACCAAAGGGACAGTCAAACTCATAAATCTAAAACAAACTGACAACGCCATGGCTAAAAATGAAAAAGACAAACAAACAACAGCACACACGACACAACATAGAAAACTAAAGAATAAACAACACGAACCCAACTGTCAAAATTTTGGCCTATAAATTTGAAATTTTGCAAATATTTGCTTTTTAAATGCTCTTGAATATTATATATTAAGTATTATAAGCATCTGAACACTCATTTAATTTATCAGATGTATTGTAATTATTCAAAAGTCAAATTCATATGAGCCTATGCCTGAAAATAGAGATTTTCCAATTCATGGAATCCTTATATAAATATGCATTTTTCTCAGCCAATTTGAAGTTTTTGAATTTTTTTAAGCCTAAATTATTCTTTCATATATATTAAATGTACTTTAAATGTATAGAAAAGTTACAAAAAGCATACCACATGAGTATAAAATGGTCTTGGGCCATGTAGTACTGAGAATTATTTTGAGTCGATTTAGGCGGTAGCCCATATTGACATATAAAAATGCACACAGAATCTATCAGAAATGAAAATGTGTTACTTTTTGCTCATTTATATGCTAAGGTGTTATGATACAAGAAGTCTAATTGCAAAAAGACTCTTGCATTTAAAATTTTTGAAAGACAATATGGTCTGATGGCCATTTTTTTTTCACTTTTCAATAGAAAACTTGCATTTAATTTTAGTCTCAATAGGCATAAATTTGGACCACTTACTATCATACAGAAAAAAAATATGGTAGCCTATGAAAGGAGTAAGGTGTACTGAATATAGTAAAGTGCTTTTTTTTTACAGATTTAGTGAAATATTTGTGATGGACTACAGATTTGATGTACAAAGCTCTTTCACATTTTACATACATCAATTAGGCCGTTTAAACAGGGCCATGAATACAAAATATGCTGCACTTTTTTCTGTGATAATCTACTTTTCTCTACATTCAGAGTTCACAAATGGTTATTTAAATCTGATTGAAGCATAGAAACACAAATATCAGGAACAAAAAAAACGTCAGTTAGAAAGTCAGCATGCCTCTTAGGCATAACATGTAAATTGCTTTAAAATGCTTATTACAGCCGTAGAATGTCAATATGGCACATTTTAACAGAATTTCTGTAAACCAAAGATGTAAATCCTTTACTTTGATTGAGTTTGACAAATTGAAACCAGCAAATCATTTAGGATAGTTACCAAAGTAGATAATCTAGATTTCAGGAATCCATCTCTTTGGCCCGAGAACACAGTTATTTCGTAGTGCATTTCTTTTAGACCATAAATTCAAATTAAAAAAATCGCACCTGCTCTTTCGAAAAAAGATTTTTACAGTGTAGTGTACTACCAGTGATACAAATAATATCAAAATTATAGAAACTTCTACCAGCTCTAACTCAAAATATTGACAATTCTGTGTTAAGGGGATGTAAAATTCAGTTTGACAGCTTCGGACGTGATAAAATTTGACCTTTTTGAACTGGACCAAATCACTACTTAACATAAAGATTCAGCACCCAAATGTTGTTAACATTTAATTACATCCCCTTCTTAATATTTCATGCATTTAATATCAAGAAATAAATTGGGAAAGTGTATCAAATAAAACATGCAAGTTATACACTGTTTACACTAGGGACAATATTCGTAGACAACGAAAACCAAAGCAGATAACTGTGTCCTTGGATCTAATTGGACAGAAAGACTTGACCAATCTTTAAAACTTTGCATAACCTAAGCTTAGGCAATTATGAGATAGTTGCTAAGTTTCATGGCTATATGGCATATATTAGAGAAACTAGGGTCATTTTAGTATTGACATTTGGATGTTTATTTTTGACGTATAAATGAAATATCTTCAACTGTCAAGATTTTGGCCTAAAAATTTGAAATTTTGCAAATATTTGCTTTTTAAATACTCTTGAATATTATATATTAAGTATTATAAGCATCTGAACACTCATTTTATTTATCAGATGTATTGTAATTATTCAAAAGTCAAATTTATATGAGCCTATGCCTGAAAATAGAGATTTTCCAATTCATGGAATCCTTATATAAATATGCATTTTTCTCAGCCAATTTGAAGTTTTTGAATTTTTTTAAGCCTAAATTATTCTTTCATATATATTAAATGTACTTTAAATGTATAGAAAAGTTACAAAAAGCATACCACATGGACTTGGGCCATGTAGTACTGAGAATTATTTAGAGTCGATTTAGGCGGTAGCCCATATTGACATATACAAATGCACACAGAATCTATCAGAAATGAAAATGTGTTACTTTTTGCTCATTTCTATGCTAAGGTGTTATGATACAAGAAGTCTAATTGCAAAAAGACTCTTGCATTTAAATTTTTTGAAAGACAATATGGTCTGATGGCCATTTTTTTTTCACTTTTCAATGGAAAACTTGCATTTAGTTTTAGCCTCAATAGGCATAAATTTGGACCACTTACTATCATACAGAAAAAAAATATGGTAGCCTATGAAAGGAGTAAGGTGTACTGAATATAGTAAAGTGCTTTTTTTACAGATTTAGTGAAATATTTGTGATGGACTACAGATTTGATGTACAAATCTCTTTCACATTTTAAATACATCAATTAGGCCGTTTAAACCAAAGATGTAAATCCTTTACTTTGATTGAGTTTGACAAATTGAAACCAGCAAATCATTTAGGATAGTTGCCAAAGTACAGAATCTAGATTTCAGGAATCCATTTCTTTGGCCCGAGAACACAGTTATTTCGTAGTGCATTTCTTTTAGACCATAAATTCAAATTAAAAAAATCGCATCTGCTCTTTCGCAAAAAGATTTTTACAGTGTAGTGTACTACCAGTGAGACAAAAAATATCAAAATTATAGAAACTTCTACCAGCTCTAACTCAAAATATTGACAATTCTGTGTTAAGGGGATGTAAAATTCAGTTTGACAGCTTCGGACGTGATAAAATTTGACCTTTTTGAACTGGACCAAATCACTACTTCACATAAAGATTCAGCACCCAAATGTTGTTAACATGTAATTACACCCCCCTTCTTAATATTTCATGCATTTAATATCAAGAAATAAATTGGGAAAGTGTATCAAATAAAACATGCAAGTTATACACTGTTTACACTAGGGACTATATTCGTAGACAACCAAAACCAAAGCAGATAACTGTGTCCTTGGACCATACTCACAAACTTGAAATTATAGAAAACTTCATCAGCTTTTGCTCAAAGTATGGACAAATTAAGTTAAACGAGGTTTGAATTCTGTTCGATAGTTTTACACATACAAATTTTTAACCTTTTCAAAAAGATTAAAGCTCCAATTTACTTTAATATGCATTACTCAATATTTGTGCACTACAATTTCAGAATCCAACTTGCTTTTTTTTTATTGCATAAAGAACTACAAAAGAAATTAGGAAGGAGATGAACAAAATTATCAAGAATAACACTATCCACACTAGGTACAATATTCGAAATCAACTAATATCAAAAGTCAATAACTGTTCTTTTGGACCATCTTTCATGTCAACAATTCATTATAACGACTTGTATTTTTATTATGACAGACGAAAGCAAAGTCAAATGTCTCATTTGAATGAAAAAAAAACCAACATGTAGAAGATTAGTATCAATGTTTTGATATTGGGTCTAGTTTAAGATTGTACATGCGGTGTTTTACTACGCTCTCTATGTACACGATGTCTCCGTTGTCTTTACGTTATCTAATAAGAGTTTAAATATGAGTATCATTACAAGAAAACGTTCTTATTTATTAGCCTTAATACGTGTCCGATACAACCACTCTACGATATAAGTTTCCAGACCAGGATGAATCTCTGAAGCTGTGTTCGATACGGAGGATTTGTCAATCATATTGAACAGTCTGAGACGAAAGCAGGAAATATTACAAAAAATACATGTGGAGCAGGATCTGCCTACTCTTCCGAGGCACCTGTGATCACCCCTAGTTTTTGTTGGGATTCGTGTTGCTTATTCGTTAGTTTTCTATGTTGTATCATGTGTACTATTATTTGTCTGTTTGTCTTTTTTATTTTTAGCCATGGTGTTGTTAGTTTATTTTCGAGTTATGAGTTTGACTGTCCCTCTGGTATCTTTCATCTCTCTTTTAAATTAGGATATTGGAATTGGATTAAGGAGAAATTGAAACAGATATCGTTGAGGCAGATGAGTATGCAGAACTTAGAAGGTAGCATTCGTCAAGTCAATAAACTTATCTAAGTAAAAATTAAATCGTTAAATACACACGCAGAAAGTTTCACTCTACGCTAAGAATACTACACAAGCCGTTGGAACAATAAATTTTTTATAAACTGAACACCAGAATAACTCAAACTACCCTTTGTCCGATTTTCTCCCAGCAGTTAGCTAAATAAGTGAATAATAGTTATCAAAAGTACCAGGATTATAATTTATACGCCAGACGCGCGTTTCGTCTACATAAGACTCATCAGTGACGCTCAGATCAAAATAGTTCAAAAAGCCAAATAAATACAAAGTTGAAGAGCATTGAAGACCCAAAATTCCAAAAAGTTGTGCCAAATACGGCTAAGGTAATCTACTCCTAGGGTAAGAAAGTCCTAAGTTTTTCGAAAAATTCAAAGTTTTGTAAACAGAAAATTTATAAAAATGACCATATAATTGATTTTCATGTCAACACCAAAGTGCTGACTACTGGGCTGGTGATACCCTCGGGGACGAAACGTCCACCAGCAGTGGCATCGACCCAGTGGTGTAAATGGTTATCAAAAGTACCAGGATTATAATTTTATAAGCCAGACGCGCGTTTCGTCTACAAAAGACTCATCAGTGACGCTCAGATCAAAATAGTTCAAAAAGCCAAATAAATACAAAGTTGAAGAGCATTGAGGACCCAAAATTCCAAAAAGTTGTGCCAAATACGGCTAAGGTAATCTACTCCTGGGGTAAGAAAATCCTTAGTTTTTCGAAAAATTTAAAGTTTTGTAAACAGAAAATTTATAAAAATGACCATATAATTGATATTCATGTCAACACCGAAGTGCTGACTACTGGGCTGGTGTTACCCTCGGGGACGAAACGTCCACCAGCAGTGGCATCGACCCAGTGGTGTAAATAGTTATCAAAAGTACCAGGATTATAATATTATACGCCAGACGCGCGTTTCGTCTACATAAGACTCATCAGTGACGCTCAGATCAAAATAGTTCAAAAAGCCAAATAAACACAAAGTTGAAGAGCATTGAGGACCCAAAATTCCAAAAAGTTGTGCCAAATACGGCTAAGGTAATCTACTCCTGGGGTAAGAAAATCCTTAGTTTTTCGAAAAATTCAAAGTTTTGTAAACAGAAAATTTATAAAAATGACCATATAATTGATATAAAACAAATTACCCAAGTTGAATCACCCTACCTTCGGTGGAGACCCATTGGTGGCCTTCGGCTGTTGTCTGCTCTATGGTCGAGTTGTTGTCTCTTTAATACATTCCCCATTTACATTCTCAATTGTATATACTTCAATGGCATTCATTCTGGGACTACTTTAAGAAAATCGTGCATGCAAATCAAAATTTAATTAACGTCCAAAATTCAACTATTTGAAATCGATACTTCACGATGAAACTCTGAAATCAGTGACGGGGTTATGTTGATATTCTGTCGCCTAGATAATCACCTATCAACCTCCAACATTTTTATGATTACCTTGAACATCACATAAAGGTTTAGAATCACTAGGACAAACTGATGTTTCATACGGAGCGCTATAAGTACCAATTATATTGTACAAACTACTAAGGAAAATTCGACAAAAACCTTGCAAGAGAATTTTGGTCTAACTACATACGCTTGGCCAATTCACGACAAGGCATATTTAATGATATGAAAATCATTGAAGAAGGAAACTCGAAAACTCGAAATTGACAATCAAGTCATATTTCACAAATAAGGTTCACCAAAACATTACCTTCAACTCTAAACATTTATTGCCAATTAATAGTAACACGCCTCAGTAAATTGTACCAAAGTTATTGATTATAAAGACTGCATGCCGATAGTAAAAAGAGACCGCATATGATTCAACGCTTAATGACATCATAACTTTGTTGATTACAGGATATGTCACAAGCGTGATTACACGAGTGTTTGTAAGAATAATGCACATATAGATAAACACGATAGTGTGAACGTTAGTATCATACATCAAATCGCAAAGACACTGGACACAGTTTCATTCAAAGGCAACCACAAATGTCATGATCAAAACCGAAATTAATTATTACTTCTGGACTACATTGTTTAGATGCCAACATTCCTTTTGATAAAGGAGAAGGAGCACATTGGTCGCTCATCACAGAAGACCTAGTCTCTAAATTGCAATTATCAGTAACATGGCATAGCATGGTATTTATGATTCGGAAATATAATATTCATTCATTCATTTATTCATGCAACTGGCACAGAGAGTTTGAATTTATCCGGGTTTGGAGAGAGAGCAGAAAGTACAAGGACTAACCACTTAAAAAAAAACAAAACGATTACTCATCGCAGGACAGAAACGTAATGAAACGACTAAAGAAGGAACCGCATTTATTACAGAAATACGGGAAATAATAGGAAAACAAAAAAGAAGAAGATTTATAGAGAAGATATGTCAAGTTATAGTGACTAGTAACATAGATCACTACAGATTGCATCATGCCGTAAAAACTAATCGTTAACTGCACCTATTAGGATGGTTTATTACTGTAGTTGAACGACACTTCTAGCTTACACGACTGTTTAATCGAAACACCACGTGATCGATTTCATAAATTTGCAGTTTCAACAGACATTGAAAAAGCGTTTTTAAATGTTGGATTAGAGGAGAAAGACCGTGATGTAACACGATTATTTAGGTTTTTCCGATCCTAAAGACTTTTCAAGTTTGCTATCAGTTTACCGATTCAAATCCGTTTAATAGAGGTTTCCCTATTTGCAACCGTACCAACCGTAGTACGAACTGGGAGCCGTCATTGAACTTTTGAAATTAATTCATATATGCCCTTAATGTCAATGTATGTTTCATGAATCATTATTAAACGTATTTAAATGATTTTTAGCTACAACTTGGTATAACTTTCTTATAGATATGTTACCTATGCATATCAAACAATATTGTGTCTACTCGATTATACTTTCAACAAACCGTTTCAAGAAACCGTTGCAACGAACGGTTGTAAATTAAGATTTATTTCCCCTGAAATTGCATGGGCAAAAAGAAGCTAAACAAAAATTGTTAACTTTATCTTATGTTTGCCTGTTAAACCGATATAAGTTTAAAATAAAGAAAGATAACATTTTTTGGGGGTAGGCTTTTAGAGAAGATAATAAAAAGAGCTATTTAGAAATACAAAATTGACTTTATTGAAAATATATAATGTTAAAGATAAATTAAAAAAAACAACACTATAGTACCTGTCGCTGACTGTGTACACAGCGGCAGCGGTTGCACAGTTTTTTTCTGTACAGTATAAAACACGGCTGAGCAAGACTATAATTAATTCTGTAATGCAAAACATAAAACCCTGGAGGGTTAAAATGCAAACATAGTACAATATATAAACAAGTGACTAGAAACATAATACATGATAAATGTTTTAAACAAGTGAAATTTATACATGTATTAACAATACATACATTGTATATATATATAGGTGGTCATGTGGTTTAGCGGGACGGCTACAGTGCAGGCGATTTGGTGTCACGATATCTCAGTAGCATGGGTTCAAATTCCGGCGGGG
Source organism: Mytilus edulis (assembly GCA_019925275.1). NCBI lineage: Eukaryota > Metazoa > Mollusca > Bivalvia > Mytilida > Mytilidae > Mytilus > Mytilus edulis. The sequence goes on along the minus strand of CM034360.1, from coordinate 84,631,600 downwards.
GAAAAACAAAAAATTTGCGAAAGCAAATTTACAGATCTAACATTGTTGGGTTGATGTTTAGACGAGTTGAATATATATATATATTCATAATAATATTCATTCATTCATTTATTCATGCAACTGGCACAGAGAGTTTGAATTTATCCGGGTTTGGAGAGAGAGCAGATAGTACAAGAACTAAACACTTAAAAAAACCCAAAAAGATTACTCATCGCAGGACAGAAACGTAATGAAACGACTAAAGAAGGAACCGCATTTATTACAGAAATACGGGAAATAATAGGAAAACAAAAAAGAAGAAGATTTATAGAGAAGATATGTCAAGTTATAGTGACTAGTAACATAGATCACTACAGATTGCATCATGCCGTAAAAACTAATCGTTAACTACACCTATTAGAATGGTTTATTACTGTAGTTGAACGACACTTCTAGCTTACACGACTGTTTAATTGAAACACCACCTGATCTGAACGAGTTAACAGGTATTATGCTTAGATTTCGTGATCGATTTCATAAATTTGCAGTTTCAACAGACATTGAAAAAGCGGTTTTAAATGTTGGATTAGAGGAGAAAGACCGTGATGTAACACGATTATTTAGGTTTTCCGATCCTAAAGACTTTTCAAGTTCGCTATCAGTTTACCGATTCAAATCCGTTCAATAGAGGTTTCCCGATTTGCAACCGTACCAACCGTAGTACGAACTGGGAGCCGTCATTGAACTTTTGAAATTAATTCATATATGCCCTTAATGTCAATGTATGTTTCATGAATTATTATTAAACGTATTTAAATGATTTTTAGCTACAACTTGGTATAAACTGCATGTAGATATGTTACCTATGCATATCAAACAATATTGTGTCTACTCGATTATACTTTCAACAAACCGTTGCAAGTAACCGTTGCAACGAACGGTTGTAAATTAAGATTTATTTCCCCTGAAATTGCATGGGCAAAAAGAAGCTAAACAAAAATTGTTAACTTTATCTTATGTTTGCCTGTTAAACTGATATGATAAGTTTAAAATAAAGAAAGATAACATTTTTTGGGGGTAGGCTTTTAGAGAAGATAATAAAAAAGAGCTATTTAGAAATACAAAATTGACTTCATTGAAAATATATAATGTTAAAGATAACTTAAAAAAAACCAACACCATAGTACCTGTCGCTGACTGTGTACACAGCGGCAGCGGTTGCACAGTTTTTTTCTGTACAGTATAAAACACGGCTGAGCAAGACTATAATTAATTCTGTAATGCAAAACATAAAACCCTGGAGGGTTAAAATGCAAACATAGTACAATATATAAACAAGTGACTAGAAACATAATACATGATAAATGTTTTAAACAAGTGAAATTTATACATGTATTAACAATACATACATTGTATATATAGATATAGGTGGTCGTGTTGTTTAGCGGGACGGCTACAGTGCAGGCGATTTGGTGTCACGATATCTCAGTAGCATGGGTTCCAATCCCGGGGGGAAAAACAAAAAATTTGCGAAAGCAAATTTACAGATCTAACATTGTTGGGTTGATGTTTAGACGAGTTGAATATATATATATATATATATATATATACAACTCGTCTAAACATCAACCCAACAATGTTAGATCTGTTAATTTGCTTTCGCAAATTTTTGGTTCTTCCCTCGCCGGGATTCGAACCCATGCTACTGTGATATCGTGACACCAAATCGCCTGCACTGCAGCCGTCCCGCTAGACCACACGACCACCTGGGCTCTCGAAAAAAGAGCTTTCGGTGGGCATGTGTTACCTTTCCACGTCAGTTTTAATCTAGCGGCGTACTACAGTACATGATATATAAGGCATGAAGATGTTGTTGTTACAGATCAGCTAAATTATCTATAGTAAAGGATCCTACAAATTAATGTAAGATACAGTCACAGAAAATAATTATATTCATAAGTACGTCTGAGTCAGTGACAACCCTACAACAGATGTATCCATCGGATCGCCATCAATGATGGTGATACATGGCTGTGTACATAATGTATATACAACTCGTCTAAACATCAACCCAACAATGTTAGATCTGTTAATTTGCTTTCGCAAATTTTTGGTTCTTCCCTCGCCGGGATTCGAACCCATGCTACTGTGATATCGTGACACCAAATCGCCTGCACTGCAGCCGTCCCGCTAGACCACACGACCACCTGGGCTCTCAAAAAAAGAGCTTTCGGTGGGCATGTGTTACCTTTCCACGTCAGTTTTAATCTAGCGGCGTACTACAGTACATGATATATAAGGCATGAAGATGTTGTTGTTACAGATCAGCTAAATTATCTATAGTAAAGGATCCTACAAATTAATGTAAGATACAGTCACAGAAAATAATTATATTCATAAGTACGTCTGAGTCAGTGACAACCCTACAACAGATGTATCCATCGGATCGCCATCAATGATGGTGATACATGGCTGTGTACATAATGTATATACAACTCGTCTAAACATCAACCCAACAATGTTAGATCTGTTAATTTGCTTTCGCAAATTTTTGGTTCTTCCCTCGCCGGGATTCGAACCCATGCTACTGTGATATCGTGACACCAAATCGCCTGCACTGCAGCCGTCCCGCTAGACCACACGACCACCTGGGCTCTCAAAAAAGAGCTTTCGGTGGGCATGTGTTACCTTTCCACGTCAGTTTTAATCTAGCGGCGTACTACAGTACATGATATATAAGGCTGCAGTGCAGGCGATTTGGTGTCACGATATCACAGTAGCATGGGTTCGAATCCCGGCGAGGGAAGAACCAAAAATTTGCGAAAGCAAATTAACAGATCTAACATTGTTGGGTTGATGTTTAGACGAGTTGTATATACATTATGTACACAGCCATGTATCACCATCATTGATGGCGATCCGATGGATACATCTGTTGTAGGGTTGTCACTGACTCAGACGTACTTATGAATATAATTATTTTCTGTGACTGTATCTTACATTAATTTGTAGGATCCTTTACTATAGATAATTTAGCTGATCTGTAACAACAACATCTTCATGCCTTATATATCATGTACTGTAGTACGCCGCTAGATTAAAACTGACGTGGAAAGGTAACACATGCCCACCGAAAGCCCAGGTGGTCGTGTGGTCTAGCGGGACGGCTGCAGTGCAGGCGATTTGGTGTCACGATATCACAGTAGCATGGGTTCGAATCCCGGCGAGGGAAGAACCAAAAATTTGCGAAAGCAAATTAACAGATCTAACATTGTTGGGTTGATGTTTAGACGAGTTGTATATACATTATGTACACAGCCATGTATCACCATCATTGATGGCGATCCGATGGATACATCTGTTGTAGGGTTGTCACTGACTCAGACGTACTTATGAATATAATTATTTTCTGTGACTGTATCTTACATTAATTTGTAGGATCCTTTACTATAGATAATTTAGCTGATCTGTAACAACAACATCTTCATGCCTTATATATCATGTACTGTAGTACGCCGCTAGATTAAAACTGACGTGGAAAGGTAACACATGCCCACCGAAAGCTCTTTTTTTGAGAGCCCAGGTGGTCGTGTGGTCTAGCGGGACGGCTGCAGTGCAGGCGATTTGGTGTCACGATATCACAGTAGCATGGGTTCGAATCCCGGCGAGGGAAGAACCAAAAATTTGCGAAAGCAAATTAACAGATCTAACATTGTTGGGTTGATGTTTAGACGAGTTGTATATACATTATGTACACAGCCATGTATCACCATCATTGATGGCGATCCGATGGATACATCTGTTATAGGGTTGTCACTGACTCAGACGTACTTATGTATATATATATATATATAAATATACAACTCGTCTAAACATCAACCCAACAATGTTAGATCTGTAAATATATATATATAAAATATACAACTCGTCTAAACATCAACCCAACAATGTTAGATCTGTAAATTTGCTTTCGCAAATTTTTGGTTCTTCCCTCGCCGGGATTCGAACCCATGCTACTGTGATATCGTGACACCAAATCGCCTGCACTGCAGCCGTCCCGCTAGACCACACGACCACCTGAGCTCTCAAAAAAAGAGCTTTCGCTGGCCGTGTGTTACCTTTCCTCGTCAGTTTTAATCTAGCGGCGTACTACAGTACATGATATATAAGGCATGAAGATGTTATTGTTACAGATCAGCTAAATTATCTATAGTAAAGGATCCTACAAATTAATGTAATATACAGTCACAGAAAATAATTATATTTATAAGTACGTCTGAGTCAGTGACAACTCTACAACAGATGTATCCAGACTAGTAAAATTTTAATAAGTAATAGCAATTAATTTGTTTAGGCACATAAGAAGAATGGCGGAATATTGGTCTTCAGACTAGTAGTTAGAAACGTTTTTGGTCAGTCTGCATCAATCCACAACAACATTATGCAAAATATATTTGAAAAAAAAAACAAGACCTTAAAATATTTCGATCATGTTATGGACAGGATTAGATCCTTTTACGTCTTGTGTCTCAACTAACTTTAACAACATATCTCATAATAATCAAATCTCATTTATATTTTTTGTGTCCACCTGCAGTATCTCATATCTACAAACTGAATAATATCATTTCCTAGGCACATAAAAGTTGGTAAATGCTCATTTGTGAACAGCCAGATTTTTTTAATCATAGGGTTATTCTCTAAAATTAGCACAGAAACTGTTCACTTTATCCAATAATAATTTTCTCTGTTCGCTATATAAAGGACAGCTTACTGTAAAATGAGTCTCATCTTCAATAGATTTTGATCTGTGTGATACATTTGTAAGCATGATAGCATATAAAATCGGAGATCAACTGACTTGTTTGTAATAAATAATCACTCGAGGAATTCTTTGCATTCTATGATAGAATTTAGCATTGTAGATTTATTTTGGTTGTTCAAATTCATTAGCTTTAATACAATTCTTACATTTGTCTTATATTTTTTTCTGAAATTTGGCAAAAATCGTCATTCACGTGTATGAGAAATTTTACTTACGTTAAAAGTACTAATAAAGGATCAAATAATGGATACACTAGTCAGACCCAAGAGCTTTTGTTAGTCTTGTATGTTTTTTAAACTTAAGTTTATTTATATGTTTTGGAGTTTATATAGTAGGAGGTCCATTTTCACTGAACTAGTACACATTTCTGTTCGGGGGCCAGCTGAGGTCCACCCCCGGTGCGGGATTTTCTCACTGGATTAAAGACTCATTGGTGACCTACGGCTGCTATCTGCTTTTTAGTCGGGTTGTTATCTCTTTGACCTATTCCCAATTTTCATTTAATTTTTTCTAATAAAATATTCATTGGACTCAAGTGTCAGTACAATTATACATTTGTATTTTAGTATAATTATATAAAAATTATTCTAGTCGATTACATTCAATGATTCAAGAAACGATTTTTTCATTGGCAACCGAATAGTGAATTATCTTTAAAAAAACCCGGAGAATTCCATTTTATTTCTCAATTTTAAATCGCAGCTCCCTTATTCTATCTTAAAAAAATATTTTGCTGCAAAGATCGAAATATATTACTTAAATAATAAAAGCTAATTTCAAAATCATGCAAGAACTAATTATAATACGAAAAGTACGCAAATTTTACACGTTAACAAATATAACCGACATCAGTATCATGTGTTTTAGGAAGTAGTCTAAAGTTATTATTTTAATAATTCCAAAGTCTCACTTTCACTTCTGACAATACCAATAACAAAGAGAAACGCAATCTATATTTAGAATCTATAAAGGCCGTGTAAACACAGTTCATTTAAAGGTCTGTTTGATTCATGCACTTATGCATAACTAAGTCATTTAATAAGTTAATCATATAACAAAGAGTACTTGAAACGTTGAAATCGTCATCAAATAAATCGTTAAGCAAGTTTTTTTTTGTGATACGCGTTTCAATTCTTTTGATTTTATCATGATGAATAATATAATTTCATGCTTAAAATGATACCTCCAAAACAGCACTAACGGTTGCTTTACGTACCAACCGTACCTGATACATAGCAAATCGGGAAACCTCTAATATGAGATGCCTGTTTTCCATTTATTTTAAATGCATTTGTTCAAAAGCGCCTTGGTGAAAATGCACGTAAATTAACTGATGCTATACAGAAGGATCAATACGTTGACAACATAATTTCAAGTATTTCAACCGAGAGCCATTTTCTACAATATTTTGACACATTTCGTAACTTATTTGCAAATGCGGGATTCAATTTACATCAAACACCAAGACTTTACAAGATCATGCAACGTTAGAAAAAATCAGAAAATGAACTTGATAATGACAAACTTATAAAAAGTAAAATCACAAAAATACTGAACTCCGAGGAAAATTCGAAACGGAAAGTCCCTAATCAAATGGCGAATTCAAAAGCACAAACAAATCAAACAAATGGATAACAACTGACATATTCATGATTTGGTACAGGCTTTTTCTTATGTAGTAAATGGTAGATTGAAGGTGGTTTGAAAGCTAGCTAAACCTCTCAAAAATATCAAGACTTAGGTGAAAAAAGTTATGAAATGTACCAGGATTATAATTTAGTACACCAGACGCGCGTTTCGTCTGCATAAGACTCATCAGTGACGCTCATATCAAAATAGTTATAAAGCCAAAACAGGTACAAAGTTGAAGAGCATTGAGGATTCAAAATTCCCAAAAGTTGTGCCAAATACGACTAAGGTTATCTATTCCTGGGATAAGAAAATCCTTAGTTTTTTCCAAAAATTCAAAGTTTTGTAAACAGGAAATTTATAAAAATGACCATATAATTGATATTTATGTCAATAACTAAGTACTGACTACTGGGCTGGTGATACCCTCGGGGACGAAATGTCCACCAGCAGTGGCATCGACCCAGTGGTGTAAAAAATTATCAAATGTACCAGGATTATTATTTAGTACGCCAGACTCGCGTTTCGTCTTCATAAGACTCATCAAATGCGCTCATATCAAAATAGTTATAAAGCCAAACAAGTACAAAGTTGAAGAGAATTGAGGATCCAAAATTCGAAAAAGTTGTGCCAAATACTGCTAAGGTTAACTATTTCTGGGAGACAAACATGAATGTATAGTGACTGAAAATTTTCAAAGAAACGAGATCAACGGATGATAGTACATTACGCATATTTACAGATGCTCGTTCAAAAGAGATTGTGTATATGAAGGCTGATCCATTGAAAAACATGACAATTTCAAAACTTGAGCTCACGGAAGCAGTGATAGGGAGTACACTACTGAAACATTTGAAGTCGTATGTAAGCTTTTCACTGATCACACGTTGGAGCGACAGTCAAATTACACTGAGGTTGTTAATGACTATGAAACAGGAACTGATTTTCGTCAAAAACAGAGAAACGGAAACAAATATATTTTCCTGGCTGATTCAAACACGGTAGACTTACTTTTAGGTATGGCAGCGGTAAGGTTTAAAAGTTGCTATCAATGGATGAAAGGCCACGGCTGGATTGTTGATGCCACAAAATGGCACCAGTGGGAGAAAGAATGAGCTCTCATATACAAAACTCTAACCAAATATAACTTATCAACAAACACAAACAATCCAGCGACAAATATTACAGAAGGTATAAATAAAATCATGGAAACTAGAGTCTGTGTCGCTCACCTTGGTCTATGTGAATATTAAACAAAGGACGCAGATGGATTCATGACAAAATTGTGTTTTGGTGATGGTGATGTTTTTGTACATCTTACTTACTGAACATTCTTGCTGCTAACAATTATCTCTATCTATAATGAACTTGACCGAGTAGTTGGAAAATGTAAGTAAAAATTTACAAATTTTAAGAAAATTGTTAAAAATTGACTATAAAGGACAATAACTCCTTAGGGGGTCAATTGACCATTTTGGTCATGTTGACTTATTTCAAGGTCTTACTTTCCTGTACATTATTGCTGTTTACAGTTTATCACTATCTATAATAATATTCAAAATAATAAAAAAAAAAAAAAAACGGCAAAATTTCCTTACAATTACCAATTCAGGGGCAGCGACCTGACAACGGGTTTTCCGATCAATCTGAAAAGTTTCAGGGCAGATAGATCTTGACCTGATAAACAATTAAATCCTGTCAGATTTGTTCTAAATGGTTTGGTTTTTGAGTGATAAGCCAAAAACTGCATTTTATCCCTATGTTCGATTTTTAGCCGTGGCGGCCATCTTGGTTGTTTGGCCGGGTCACACCACACATTTTTGTAAACTAGATACCCCAAAGATGATTGTGGTGAAGTTTGTTTTAATTTTGGCCAGTAGTTCCAGAGGAGAAGATTTTTCTAAAAGATTACTAAGATTTACGAAAAATGGTTAAAAATTGACTATAAAGTGCAATTACTCCTAAAGGGGTGAACTGACCATTCTGGTCATGTTGACTTATATGTAAATCTTACTTTGCTGAACATTATTGCTGTTTACAGTTTATCTCCGATAATAACCAAAAACAGCAACATTTCCTTAAAATTACCAATTCAGGGGCAGCAACCTAACAACAGGTTGTCCGATTCATCTGAAAATTTTAGGGAAGATAGATCTTGACCTGATAAACAATATTAATCCATGTCAGATTTGCTCTAAATGCTTTTGTTTTTGAGTTATAAGCCAAAAAACTGCATTTTACCCCTATGTTCTATTTTTAGCCATGGCGGCAATCTTGATTGGTTGGCCGGGTCACCGGACACATTTTTTAAACTAGATACCCCAATGATGATTGTGGCTAAGTTTGGTTAAGTTTGGCCCAGTAGTTTCAGAGGAGAAGTTTTTTGTAAAAGTTAACGACGACGACGACGGACGACAGACTCCAAGTGATGAGAAAAGCTCTTTTGGCCCTTCGGGCCAGGTGAGCTAAAACATGTGTTTGGGGCGTAGCAGAAACTTTTACGTGTAACAGCGTATGTTTACAGATTAAGTAATAACTGTAAAAATTTGTAAAAACGTAGCGGGAATTTAAATGTAGAAGAAATTGAGAAAGCATCCGTTACTTGGATACAAGATTCACAATTTCGTAATTACGCAAATGTTTTTCCAAGTTTATAACAGAACATATAACAAAAATATTCTTGTAAAGCAGTCGAAATTGCTCTTCAACTTTGTACTTGTTTGGCTTTATAAATATTTTGATATGAGCATCACTGATGAGTCTTTTGTAAATGAAACGCGCGTCTGGCGTACTAAATTATAATCCTGGTACCTTTGATAACTTTTTTTTTAACAAGACGAGAAAAGGTTAATACATTGTGGCGGACGTTTTCACAAAGCACCTATTGCAGCTTCGGTAAATTTCCGGATATTATTCCCAAAACAGATACATTGTCAACTCTTAGTTTAATAGATGCACATAATAGACAGCTACACTCTGGATTAGAAAGTCGAGTCACTTTTAAACGACAGTTTAACTGGATACCAGCAATCCGATAATTACCTGTATTACCTGTCGTTAAGTTACAGGGTGGCCGTATGCTATACTGGATCCGCCGCCTTAACTAGTTGACAGACTACGAAATTCCCAGTCATTTACTCTGACTACAGTTGACTTTACAGATGCGTTGAGTTTTAAAACTAAAAACTAAAAATGGAGTTGGAGGAAAGGAATACATGTGTCTATTTACTTATGCTTATACTAGAGATGTGCACCTAGATTTTGCAGATCTTACTAAAGAGACATTTTTTAGCGTATTGCTGATTCACCAGCAGGAAGTCGTTACAAACAAATCTTCATTTTGGATAATGCTACAACCTCTATAGCTTCAGGAAACGAAAAAGAGTTTCTGACAAAGTCACCGTCATTAAATAAGCAATAAAATTCATATGGACACTGGCCACACTAGCAATGGACAATACTTGCAACAAACGGATATTCAAAGTCGATAATTGTGCTCCCGGATCATCGTTTACGTTAACAATTCGTTAAATTACGACTGGTATTTCAATTGATGACAGACGAAAGCAAACTCGAATGACTTATTTGAATACAAATAATTCTATAAGATTAGTATTAATATACAAAAATCAAATACTATAAGATAAATGGTATCCTTTACCATTTGCTGTTTCTTAATCTTAGTCTGCTTAAAGGTGGTAATGAATCTATACTTTGAAATTGGTGCTGTTTTAAAGTCACAAGCAATATAGTTGCGGTACCTTCAGTTGGCAGCACCTTAGTTATCGACAGGACCATACATCATGTTTATCTTGTTCTTATCAGTTTTAGATTGATAACTTATCTTGAAATAAAACATACCCTTTGCCAGTTTGTTTTCAAGTTCCTTATTATGTCTTTTTAGACTTTCAATTTTCCCTGAAATAAACAGGTAAAACTGTTACCTCTTTATTACTTATTATTACATGTGCATCAGTTCAGAGTATTCAGAGACAGTACATTTAGAATATATTAATTTCAAAACTACTTGTGTTTCATTTGCGAGAATTATTTAACACTAATTGATGCAAAAGAGTATTTCAGTTTATATATCGTAGAGTTGTCACATGTTTAGACTCATTTTTGAGACTGAATCTTACGACCCTTTAGTATAGATATTTAGCTAATCTTTAATCAGATTCATCTTCATGCCCAATATAGCCTTAATTTACTGTGTTACAACTCAGAAGTGAATTATAATAGTTCAGTCTATGTAGCCGTGTGGTCTAGAGCAATAGACAAAGTGCAGACTGTGTTGTTTTGATATCCCAATAGTTTGATTTTATATCCCGGCCGAGTGAAGAACAAACATTTTCTTCTGCAAATTTGCAGATTTAACATTTTTGCGTTTTAATTAAGAGTAATTATGTACAAAAACTATGTTGCAGAGAGAAATGCTATACTATGCTAAATTACCAATTAACTTAAACACATATCATCATGAGCTGTCGTAATATTGATTTTGTGGAATATGTATGTCAAGCAATGATGAAAAAGAAATTATGAACGTTTTAGTAGAAATCTGATTGCAACTAATTACATTTTTACAACATTTTGAGGTTATATTCTGTTTTATCCAATTTGTACATACAATAAAGAATTACATAACCACACATGGATCAGAATAAACAATAACATCGAAAACATCTATAGAATTTGTGATATAAATACGTTTTGCTTCATTTAGTTGCTCTTCTAGTTCCCTATGTCTGGTTTGTGTATTTTTATCATTTTCTGAAATAAAACAATAAAGTGAGCAAGTTCATTGCAACTTACGTCATGTCATACTATTTTAAAACGTTTCGGCCTAACACTCTGTTTGGGACGTGTTATAGTTTAAACAATAATTAGCCTCTTAAACTTACAATTATCTGGGTTGGAATCGGCAGGTCTTTGTAAGTTAATGGAATGACATTCCTTGTTTATATTTTTTTCTTTTCATTAGTTTATGAAAGCCCACACTTTAGCAAGTTAGAGTCTGTGCTTAAAAAAATATATATGAGTAATGCCAATGTCACATTCAAAACTCAAAAGAATAATACTGACACCGTCATGACAAAAATATCAAACAAAATCAACGAAAAGCAAACATGCAAACAACAACCCTATACAGAACCTAAGACTGACGTAAACGATCCCCATCGAAAGTAATCATATATCAAATCTGTAATTTATTATTTGTAAATGTCCCTTTGAGATTAAAGTTTAGTAGTTGGTGTGTCGTTCAAACCAAACAAACTTGTTTATAAATTTACTTCATGTATTCATATTGAACTATACTAACAACTGTTTAGGAGCTTTATTGAAAATATTGAGGTTAGTGTATTTATCTGTAAAAGCATTTCATTCTTTAAATCATTTTGAAGAGTTTAAATTCCCCCTAATACATTTTCCGAATTTCTTCCATAGTTTTTTTTAAACTTTCAGTCAAGCTAAAGGTATTTGGTATAAACTGCGAATATTCGAATATTAGATATGAGGTATACATAATAACAAGATAAACAAATTAAGATCATTATACTATACATTTAAAGTTTCGTATGTACACGAGCGATAAACGCTAAGTTTTACATGATAATGCATGCTCAAAATACTAAAGAATTGTATGGTCAATGGTGCATGCTTACGTTCGTATTTATTTCGTTCATAGTCCTATGACGTTCGGTCAATGCTTTGCATCCGTTTGGCCTATCAGTAGTGCAGCTTTTATGAATCAGTTTGACATCGTAAACGATTCAGTCATAAAGTAAATTAAAGTTTAACAGATATCAAAACTCATAATTTGAAAACAAACTCACAATGCGAAGGCAATAAAAAAGAAGGCTAATAGACAGACAGCAGTCATCAAAACACCATATAGAATACAGAACAACAGTCATGTAGAGCAGAACGAACCAAACCGACATTCATCAATGAATATGGAATGATGCAAAAATATGTGTCAGTAGTCCATTTGCCAATTAGCGATTTGATTCTGTTATTACACATTTCTAAACAAATTACTTCCCTTTGTCAATCGTAGACTGGTTCTATACCGGACAAAAATGGCTTTTGCCAATGCAAAACATGATGAATTGAAAGTGATGTATCGGCGGTTTAACAAATTTTTCATGAAAATAATTTCCGATGTTAAAAGTATTTAGCTGAACAACAAAATAATGTAATTAAAAGATTTGAAAATCGTCAAGATTACTCACATTACGCACAGGTAAATTTGCTCTTTCTGCTAGCTCTCCATTGTAAATAAAAAATTATGTCCCTCATAAGGGAGACAACTAAAAGAAGGGATCTCTAATTACAGGGTCAATTACTGGAATTGGCAAATAGCCTTTTAATTTATACAAATGATACAAACAGAAAATAAAATAGCTGTGGTTTAGACTAAATAAAACTAACCTCTACTTAATATTCTTTCATTTTCTTTGTGCAAGGTGTCTTGAAATTTTAATAACTGTATCATTTCCAAGTTGTCTGAAATGAAGAAACAATTGATAAAAGTAGAATACATAACAATACACAAGTTTTCAGACACTAATACAAACAATAAAACAAATACCCCAAATTTGCCTATATAAAGAATTTTTCAACACCATACGTTCGGAGATCTAAAACCAATGTTAAAAACAACATTGAATCAAATATTCATCGATTTTGTACTTACCTAATTACACACAACGGAACGGGATATGTTTATCAATTTGAAGCACTTGTGATCATCATTAGTATTTGTTGGAGTTCGTATTACTCAAACTTTAGTTTCTATGTTGGCTTTTTGCCATTAGTTCTTTTTCGTTTTGTTTTTCTATGATGTTGTCAGCTTGTATTCAAAAGTAACGTTAGAAAAATACCAAACACCGAGGAAAATTCAAAACGGAACGTCCCTTATCAAATGGCAAAACTCAAACACATCAAACGAATTGATAACAACTGTCATTTTCCTGAAAACAAAAAAATCTCTAACAAAGAAACACAAAAAATATTAGGAGAAATGAAAAACAAGAAGAGAAAAATTTATACCATGTTTTAGCACAATAACACATTGACGAGATGCATAAGTCTAAAACTGAGGCGGAAAAATCCGTGTCTGTTGTTTCTATAATTTCTAGGTCAAGGGGGTATATTAATGGAACTCAATCAAAAACGTTTGGATTGTTAATGGAAAATAAATCATCAATATTCATCTAAATGTGAAATTTAACGACCTTGCTTCTTTGATCTTCTTATTTTAAACAAGTGTCTGCAGGAACTCCGACTCAAATGAAAATAAAAAGAGGTCGACAAGGAGAGGCTCACAGTTTGTTCCCAGAGGAATTCCGACAACGGGTTGAAACGTTCTACCGTGAAATTCAATACATATTTTTTTGCGTACAGGCAAACCACGAATTTAAATGTTAACCAAATCACAAATTTTCTAAAGAATGTATGTAAACTTTGCCAAAACCTAAATGTAATATCCTTGAATTTGCAACATTTCCTCAAACCACGAAAATTAGTACCCATGAAAAGAAATGAATCCACAGTATCCCAAAGTAATAAATCTATAATGCATGCTACCATTTTTATGTTGACAAGTATTGCGGACCAAATTTGATAGACGATTTTTCAATTTCTAATGGGAAATGGTGGTATGCAGGGTTGAAAAATCAAATGTTCCACAGTGTTGTTTTAAGACACTCTTTCACTGCAGACAGAATTTTTGGTAATCTAATCTTTGGTAGAACATGCAGTTGAGCCGGCAGTGTACCGGTGTTTGTACGGAATTTTGTGGAGCTAAGGTATCAAATACCATCAAGGTAAGTCCTCCGAGTTGTTGTTTAATGTATTGTTCATTGAAGCCATAAAGGACTAACGATTCGCCAAAATCTCACTTGTCAAATGATATGTTTTTGTAAGTTGGATTACTTGAGTGCGCATATATTTCTTAATTTTTAACCAGACACTCCGATTTGCATACATAGAAATATTAATTAAAGCAAAGATTTGTCCGCAGGAACAACAACATACTTATTGTGAAGAGATGATAGACATTTCACAGCCTCTTTGTCTCTGAAAACATACTTGGCCAATTTTTCAACTTATGAATGCGAAGTATGATCAGAGACCTGGTTGATTTGACCCATTCTAAAAAAGTGTCCAGTGCAACTTCTTCTCGTTTAGACGAAGCTCTAGAAATGGTGTAGTCCTCAATGAAATTCATAATTATTTTGAAGTTATTGTTCCAGTTGATGTGCGTGGGTTCTCTTAGGAACTTAGGAACTTTCGGAGTGGACATGTTGAATTGTGTTTAGATCTCCAGTTATAACATGTTTGGAGGGAATGTAAATATGAGGCGAATGGGAACAGTCACATATCATAGAGGTTTAATATTGTTTTAACTCCAGGTCCTGCAATGCTTGTTGATAGTTGAATACTTGAGATGCAACTGTTTTGGTGTAACTATAGGATACAATGGGAACAGACTTATTTTAGAAAATAATGTGTAATTTTGGATGCTACCTCCTTATTATGTAGAACTTTGATGATGGTGATTGTATCAAAACTCTATTGGTTAACCGAACTGGAAGAAATTTCTCTTTCTCTAATGTAAGTTTTACGATCTTACTGGTTTGAAAAGACGCAAAAGAGCTACATAACAAATCATACTGACAAGTCTGTATACTACATGTACTAGAGAAAATGTATTTATGCATCCTTTGTCAAGAGCATACAAAATCTCAAACATTTAAGAAAATTAACAGGCAGTGAAAATGTAATAGTTCTAATGTAATGTAACCATAGCGGGAAATAAGGTGTGAAAGAAGGTCATCAAAGGTCGCAGAGGGCAATCTAGATTTTGTCGACCTTTTTGCATTAGGTCAATGGTAATGCCTCTATTTTGCAATAAATTCAAACTTTTTCACATGTTTTAAAAATTATATCTGCAGATAATTACTGATCATGATTTTTAATTAAAATATCATTATTTTATCACATCGTCGGACAATGATTGAATAGTTTTGTTTGTTTCTTCGTCATCGAAAATTTTAATTGTCGAAATAGCTTACTTTACGCGTTAAACAAAATATTACACCAAAATCACAAGAAATGTACACGTATTGCACAGTCTGAACACCTCAAACGATGCCTCCACGGGAACATCATTATCTAAAATTACAAGTAAACAATAGGAAATGAAAAATCATCTGCCTCCCGTTAAACCTATAGATATCAAGACCCAAAATATATTGAGCCATCTTCAATATTTCAACCTACATTTCCGTATTAAAACTGGGTAAAAAAAGTGTAAAACTATGAAATTGGTAAAACCGACAAAACACGTTTTTATGTGCTGTGGATAAATGTATTAAATTCAGTATTTAAGAATTTTAGACGAGGATTAACCAATTCAGCGAGACATATAGGACATTATCCGTGCAACGTGTTTTTTTGAATATTTACGTATTGATTGTTCAGATCACTCTTATGGAAGGTTGAACATTTAATAAAAAAGCAATCTAAGTATAGTGTTAATGAAGAGTTGGATATGTCGATGCACCTTTGTCGTTTGGTCGGGTTTCTTTTTACCATAGTGTTGTCTGTTTGTATTGAATACATTGATGTTTGAACAGCCATATGTGTCTTTATCTTTTTTTTTTCAATTCCGTATAATATTTCTAAGAAATTTCACACTTGACGTACACTGTGCTCATTTTACATTTCTAAAGACTGGTACAATCTCTGGACATCATTTTTTAATATGGTTATATTTCTTCAAATGTTAAGTTACTTAGGATACCTCATCTGAGAATATGTTGTAGTTTACATTACGAGTCATTATGAAAATATTAACGTACCTCTTTCTTCACCAATGTCACTGTCAAAGGTAATTTCTACATACAAAATGCCTCCAATGTTTGTGTTAACTTCTCCAATGTCTAGCACCCTCTGAACCACAGCGCGGATTGATGATCGTAATGATTTTAGACTCACAAAAACATTCGGACCGCCACTAAGATAAAGATGTAAAGAGCCCTCTTTCACACAATGTATTGTGAAAGACGACATGTTATCTGGTTCGCATTGGTTCACAACATCCCCATCTGTGATAGATTCAGCAAAATCCAAAACTTTCTTTTCTTCATCTTCGAACAGACCATCAAACCTCATTTTGCCCTTTTCTGTTCTGATATATAATTACTATGATATTAATAAATCACTTTATAATATTAATATTATAAAAAAAAACTACCTCTATAAACTGCTTAAGGGTTGAACGAAAAAAATACTATTACACTGAAATGCTGACTAGTCAAGTCAATCTACCACACACATAGCCAAACCTTAAACAAATTGCAACAGAAGGAAATTTTGTTACATTTAATAGGATTACTTAGTCTCTATCACATATTAAAAATCTTGCAAAATCTAAGATGTAGAAATACAATAGTTTTGAGGTAAAATACAGGTTTTCACCGAAAAATCATTTAAACAATTTATGATTCAGTTTTTATTAATTTTTTTCAAATATTATGTGCACAAAGTGCATTTGTATGTCAAATACATCATTTTTGGATAAACATGTGAGTTTTTCTCGAAAGTTCACGGAATACTGAAAGTAAGTAATTAATTATCAATTTAACATCACATCAAAGAAAGAAATTGATTTGAAGTTTTGATTTTTTAAAGCTGTTTCATTACAAATGCCAAATGTTTATATATCAAAACGTATGTTTTAAAGTCCACCATAATTTGGGGGATAAACTTCAACGTTTCCTTGAAAGCTTATAAAGTTTTGGAACAAGCTTTAATGATGTATTTTGTAATTAAAATAAAATAACAATATGTACTGTGAATTCCATTACCTACAACTTAAATGTGGTTCACATCAAAGCATTAGTATTATAGATTATCGTTGACCAGCTCAACAAGATTGATTTTCTCGCTTGAGCCGGGACGGCGAAAGCGAGAATGGCAATCGAGTTGAGATGACCAATGAGAAAAAATTAACAAAAATCTTTGTTTTTTTTTTAAATTCAGTAATGCACATAGTTGATATACGTATTTTGGAAAATGCTGGCTTTGCTTTTTTTGGGGCATATTACATGGTTCTATTCATTTGGGAGATAAACAAGTACATAGTCACCTTCAATTATTTAACGTTAGTCAAAATCCATTATAATTTTTTATCATTATCTTACTGCTATTTTTTTTTTGGATGTTCAAAATACATTAAATATGAAGTCCTGGTTTTAATTTCACTACCATTGTCAAATATTATACCAGTTAAGATCGGTCAGTGCTGTTTATTGGAAATGTATTTCCACACAATCGGTGTTGTACCATCTTGAAAGTCGTCACCTTTGATATTTTAGAGTTGTGCCAACTCATATCACACATTACTATTTTTATTTGAAGCATATCTTTGCAGTCTCTGTTGTAAATAGCTATTTAATCTAAGTCATTTTTTGAAATAATAGAATTGTACAAGCGTCTCTTTCATGTCTATGATGTTCAGTTTAAACTGTTTTTATTGTATACATTTCGATATTGTTATAGTTTTATCACAATGAATTGATATGATTCAGTTTACATCAGAATCATACTGATGAAGGCTATTTGTTATTTGAAGTATTTGACTTTTGTTCATTTCATTATTATGTTTTGTTGATGTTGTACTATTTAAGACTTGTTATATATTATATTTTGTAGTGTAATGTATCATATTTATATGATCCATCGCCCCGTAAGATTTATCGTTGGCTATTATTTAGTCATCTTATATATAGATTCATATAATTCGTCCAAATAACAACCCAACATTTAACCGTTTCACAAATGATATCGGATATGTTCCTTACGTCGTAACTACAATCCCCTTCCCTTTCATGAATATGACCTACCGAATTAGACTATTTACCGGATTTGTAATCACATAAGCAATACGACGGGTGCCACATGTGGAGCAGGATCTGCTTACCCTTCCGGAGCACCTGCGATCACCCCTAGTTTTTGGTGGGGTTCGTGTTGTTTATTCTTTAGTTTTCTATGTTGTGTCGTGTGTACTATTGTTTTTCTGTTTTTCTGTTTGTCTTTTTTATTTTTAGCCATGGCGTTGTCAGTTTGTTTTAGATTTATGAGTTTGACCGTCCGTTTGGTATCTTTCGTCCCTCTTTTATAGATCTGTAAAGGAGTATGTCCGTTAAGGGCCGATTTCGGCCTCAATTTTCAAGTTCATCTGACGAAATTTTTTGGACACTTTTTAAACACTGAAGTTTCTATTTCAATTGATTCAATTAGTTTATGTGAAAGATTTAAACTGATTAGGTCATTAAAAACGCTCCGATTCAAGCTTAAATATGAAAAATCTATCAAATTTGCCAAAAATCGTCACTTTTCAGATGGTTTATGTCAAAAATGAAAGTGGCCGCATCCGTGTTCATCCTCGACCTTTATATATATTATGGGTTATCATCAAATACAACTTACATTTCAATTATCATGAATGAACACGAATGCGGCCACTTTCATTTAAGACGGAAACCGTCAAAAATTTAACTAAAATTATAATATTGTGAAGATTTCAGTAATTTAACATGACTTAATGATGCTAGTACCCTAAATATGTGCATTGTATTGTCAAAAACAGCCCATATTTATGAAGCAGAAGCATTCTACGTTTCAATAAATATCTGAACGATTACATTTTCCCAATTTTCTAAAACTGCTATATTTTGGGGCCAAAAAAGGGGTCTTACTGAAACTACTCCTTTACGGAAGCAATTTTTCTGTTCTTCTCAGACCGGGATTCGAAATCATGCTACTGACATATCGTTGCCCCAAATCGCCTTGCACTGTGTCCGACGCATTAGACCACTTGACCATCTAGGCTCTACAAAATAAAGCTTTCGGTGGCCGGGTGTTACATTTCCACGTCAGTTTTAGTCTAGCGTCATAACACAGTACATGATATATAAAGCATGAAGATGGAATTGTTATAGATGAGCTGTATATGAATGTGAATCCGTCTTTTCGTTTATGTAAGTACAAACCCGGTATTAAGTCTAGATTGGTCACATGCAGCCGAAATGAAGTATATTTTAGGCAGGATTCTACAGATCCTTTGACTGAACAAGGGCTTATAAGATGTGTTAAAACAGAAGGAGAACTGACAAAAGCTCATGGAATTGGCGAAAGTCAAAGATTACAGTGACTGAGGTCAATTGTCGCTTGTGTAGACATGAATCAAGAATAACAAGACCTTACATGAGTAGTCTACTATACAATAAACTCATAATAGACAAAATTTTATATATACGCCAGCCGCGCGTTTCGTCTACAAAAGACTCTTCAGCTCGAATCCAAAAAAGTTAAAAAGGCCAAATAAAGTACGAAGTTGAAGAGTATTGAGGACCAAAATTCCTAAAAGTTTTGCCAAATACAGCTAAGATAATCTATGCCTGAGGTAGAAAAGCCTTAGTATTTAAAAATAATCAAAATTTTGTAAACAGTTAATTTATAAATATAACAATATCAATGATAATTCATGTCAGCACAAACAGTGCTGACTACTGGGCTTGTGATACCCTCGGGAAAATAAATCTCCACCAGCAGTGGCATCGATCCAGTGGTTGTACAAGTGAGCAGCACAAACAAGAATTAAAAACACATTTAAAACGAATTAGAAAAGATATTTTGTTCATTCTTGTATTTATGAAAGAAAGCAGTCCGTTTTTTTTAGACAGTTCATTCAAAATCAAGGAAGCTGTAGTAACAGCTGATAGATCTGTAACTTTACATAATATAAAAGATGTTGGGACACCGATAATGGCATCTCTTTTGCACAATCACTATCAGATGCAGAAAATATGGATGTTATCGTCAAAAATGTCATTTATATTTCTTTCTGATCGTGGTATTTAAACGTTGAAAGTTTTAAACGTGGATAGCTGTATCGACAAGGTTTATATAATGCATAGCCAATAATTGCCCTGACACCTGCAAATTTTATTAAAATTATAATCTTAAAATAGAAGGAAATGCGTACATTTCTTAAAAGCTGGTAAAACAATATGCATTTACCATGCGTGACTCGATCTTATATGCGTTGTATGTGTAAATCTTTAAATTTAAATACTTCTAATGGCAATATGCTCGTTATGAAACAGTTACGTGCAGTAAAAATTGTACCATTAGTGTTAATTCATATCCTGGACGAAATCATGAAGATATCTTATCAATGTTCAAGTTATTATTTGTGGTTTGTTTGTTTTGCTGTGACAAATATTTCGATCGTATTTCGATCTAAAAGTACAAAGAAGAAATTTGACAAAAAGATCTTAGATACTACATTTCAAAATTTTCGTCACGAATGGCGTTCCATAGTTTATTAAATTTATGACGGGGAAGTGTGAAATAGGCATTTGTTTTTGGTTTAAAAAACGTTTAAGGGATCTAATATATTGATACAATTATTTGTTTATATACAAAGTTTGCTAACAAACTTAAATTATGCCGAATAAACATGAGGAACAACTGCGTATTTATAACGTCACAATTCAAGTTACGTTTTATAAATTGTGCTTTAGTGGGGGTTGTAACTTGCATAATCTAGGATACATCGACTGATTATGGATACTTACCATCAAATAAAGTCTTCCCACACCTTAAAGAAAGCAAGCAACAAAAAAGCTTGTACTGACTGTTGTTGTTGTAGTTGACTCCCTTTGAATGTATGGCGTTCTTTTCGCGACAATATCTGCAAGCTAAAAGCTACAAATTTTACCCCCCTAAATGACCCATTTATCCCAGTTTGAATATCTTAGACAATTAAATTTTGTGTTTTGTACTAACATCATAACAGCAATCATATATTCTGTTGCATTCAGTTTAACGTTTTCAATAGATTGTCTTGACTAGATGCATTTATATGGAAATACAAGTCATAAGAACTAAGAACTGTATAAGATTAGGACACTGTCTCATTTCTTACAAATAACTTACACAGATAAATAACATCTAACACTAAATGGCAACGGAAAATGCAAATGCTTAAGAAAACAACTTTTAATTCCGACTACATATCAATTCAAATTATAAAGCCAATAGGTCGTACCATTGTTTACCCTTTTCTATTCAATGAACTTCTTAAGTCGTGTTAAAATGTATGAATCACTAACAATAAATTACCTGTTGATATAGTTACATTCCATTCGTCTTTATTTTCTAGCTTTCTTCTTTTAATTTTAATGATAGCAGACTTATTTTCAAATCGTTCCAAGTATCCTTTATAAATGAATTAAAAGAATGATGTAATTTTAAATGATAAGAGAGTTCCACATATTATACTTGTTCATTAGCCTTGTCAATACCTTATTTCAAAATGTGTATCCTAAAACTCTGACTGCATATGCATACCACAAGGGCCCAATTTGCAAGTGTAACAAAACAAAAAGGCATGACTATGTGTCATTGAAAAAGCAACCCTCACAGAACAATATAAACAATAATCAAGAATCTGACGTTCTTATTTTGATCAGTAAAGTAAGATTCAAAATCAGGAACAAACTCAATGAATGCAGTGAAAGTAAATCGACATAATAATATCTATATAGGTATAAACTATTTATACAGTTGTTGAGATGATTAACAATAAACTTATCATAGTTACGTGGCATGCAATTTGTATTTGCAACTGACTATGGCTTTGTTAAAAAACACTTCAATAATATATGATGTTCAAGTAGAATAGATAGACCATGAGTAAGCTGCAATACGTTTTATATTTATTTCTATATTCCATGGTGAGGAAATTCAGTTAGAAAAATAGTTATGAAATAAGTCAGAAACACAATTTGGAGTTAAACACTATAATTCAACGGTAGGATATCGATGTAAAAATCGCATAACTCGATTAATTATTTTAAGTGACATAACGACATCAGACAAAAATTAAAGAATTTGTATTTCCGGATGCGACCACATGGTATTAAAGCGTCTACTGATATGCATGCATCACCCGTCGTGCGAATTCTCAGTTTATTATTTAATAGGCCCATATGTATCTGACTACTAAAAACCAAGAAAGGGACGTATTATCAATGCAATGATTTCGGACTTACATGTTGAATTCCATCAATATTAGAACGAGAAAAAAAACAGAAGTTTTAGGGCAGTAATTGAAAAGAACAAAAACTGTTTTAAAGGGAAGCCAGCGTTCATGTTAATTGAAATGGTTTGCTCAATTCAAGAAGGCGTTTTATGTTAACAAATGTTTTTTTAATTCCTACCAGGGATGGGGTCGATTAGATTACAATTACTTTGCTAATAAAATGTAATCGATTACATTCCAATTACACCTTATTTCAAGTGTAATCGAATACATTACATTACTTTTCTGTAAAGTAATCATGATTACTTTTGATTACTAATGATTGCATTGTATATTGCAATATCAAAGAATATTTTATCCTCACGAAAAAGCTAATTTTGGTGATTCTTTTTTGGAGCTATAATTTATTCATTTTACTTAAAAGAATTTAGACAAGTTCAGTGTTAAATGTGTAATTTGATAATTTAGCTGTAGACAAGTGTCCTTTCTCCATGTAAAAGATATAACTTTTTTTTTTACAAATGTTAACCAACTGCCCAATTAACAAAACACCTGCACAAATAATGAAAAATCAATTCAGTATATATAAAAAAAAAGATGTGGTATGATTGCCTTTGAGACAACTGTCCACAAGAGACCAAAAATGACACAGACATTAACAACTATAGGTCACCGTACGGCCTTCAACAATGAACAAAGCCCATACCGCTTAGTCAGCTATAAAAGGCCCCGATATGATAATGTAAAACAATTCAAACGAGAAAACTAACGGTCTTATTTACATAAAAGAATGAACGAAAAGCAATATGTCACACATAAACAAACGACAACCACTGAATTACAGGCTCCTGACTTGGGACAGGCACATACATAAATAATGTGGCGGGGTTAAACATGTTAGCGGGATCACAACCCTCCCCTAACCTTGGACAGTGGTATAACAGTACAACATAAGAACGAACTATAAAAATCAGGTGAATCAGGCTTAACTCATCAGATGGACAATTACACAAGTAGACGTGGCCGGGTACTTATACATCCCGCCAACAAAAAGACAGTAGGTAAAGATCTGAGAGTACTCGCAGTTATCTGACAGCTAATCCAAAGCCACCAACAACTTATAAAAAAAATCATGCATCTAAGACTAAACTATCAATCCGTACACATCCAACATCCAATGGATTTAGTGTAAAGCCGTCATAAACAGTCAGGGAAAAACATGACCTTGTGCAATGCCAAGTTACAGGTATAGTTTAATTTTAGTGTATGTGGCGACATAATTGACACATCCATAAATGTTTTTACAGGTGTTAATCACTACTTCCAAACAAACAATAGGAGAGCTTGGGTATTAAAATTCCATTGTCTTAACTGCGATATCAAGAAAGTTAAAAGTGGTTAATTGTCATCATTTGTTTGAAAATTTTTAATATTTATATATATATATATAATAATACTTATGGAAAACAGAATTTATTCAAATCGTCAAAAAAATGAAATATGGTTTTAAATTCCATTTTGAATTAGCTGGGCTCATGCATTTATGTCGACCATCAAAGTCAAATTGGAACTAAATGTTTTCTGCTTTTGAATTTCAATGTAGTTTTATCAAAATATTAAACAAACTTATATGAAATTGGAGTTAATATCAGAAGTGTTTAATCAAGGAACAAAAACGCTTTCGAGCCATTTTCTTATATCATAAGAGCTCAATCTCACACAAACATTGAAAAGGCAAATTCCTTTAGTAAAGTGTTAACAAAATAAAACACACCATCATAGTGAGTACTAGTTTCATGATTTTTCGTTCATGTTTTACATTTTCATATTGTCTATCAAAAACTATTTCATATATATATACAAGTTTTGTGATATGGATGTAATCTTAACTAATCTAAAAGTAATCATGATTACACCTGTTTTTGCAATGTAATCCATTACATTACGATTACTTGTAATCAGAAATGGAATGATAACTGATTACATAGGATTAAACTGCAACATGTAATCGATTACAGCTGATTAGGATTACTGATTACGATTACCCCATGTCTGATTCCTACTCAACCTTTTATTTCATTTCATTATGTCTGCCTGTTCATAGTCCGAAAACCCTTTGCCTGAGGAGCATTGCAAAACATACGAGTCAGCATTGATGCTCTTTAATGTCATTTGACATTAAGCATTTTAATGTCCTTCCAGTGTTGTATCCGGTTAGTGTTTTTTTTTTTTTTTTTTTTTTAACTTTTGCTCATTATTTAATAATGACGACATCAAACTATTTACGTGTTATATGTTTTTGTAAAGGGAGAATTAGTAAAACGTTAAACTGCAAGTCTCTTCCTGTAGTTTAACCTCACGCATTGCAATCATTATACGTATGATCCACTAGAACAATATCGGTAATTGCTTTTCATTTCAAGTACCATATAAACAAGAATGGAAGGCTAGTTAGTAATTCATTGAATGACATCGCAATTTGATTACCATATGTATTTTAGTGGAAAGGACATCAAACGAGACAAGGCCAAAATATAGGCAAAATATTACATTCAAATACAAACTAAACAAATCCGAAATATGGTTTAAATAAAAAGAGAAACAACTGTTTATATTTTGAACGGAAAGTAGGATAATTGACATCTGTACATACAAGTGTTTCTGGAAAAGGCGTTAATAGTTATCAAAGGTACCAGGATTATAATTTAGTACGCCAGACGCGCGTTTCGTCTACATAAGACTCATCAGTGACGCTCATATCAAAATATTTATAAAGCCAAACAAGTACAAAGTTGAAGAGCATTGAGGATCCAAAATTCCAAAAAGTTGTGCCAAATACGGCTAAGGTAATCTATGCCTGGGATAAGAAAATCCTTAGTTTTTCGAAAAATTCAAACTTTTGTAAACAGGAAATTTATAAAAATGACCACATTATTGACATTCATGTCAACACCGAAGTGTTGACTACTGGGCTGGTGATACCCTCGGGGGCGAAACGTCCACCAGCAGTGGCATCGACCCAGTGGTGTAAATAGTTATCAAAGGTACCAGGATTATAATTTAGTACGCCAGACGCGCGTTTCGTCTACATAAGACTCATCAGTGACGCTCATATCAAAATATTTATAAAGCCAAACAAGTACAAAGTTGAAGAGCATTGAGGATCCAAAATTCCAAAAAGTTGTGCCAAATACGGCTAAGGTAATCTATGCCTGCTGTCAAAATTGCGGACACAGAAATATCAAAATAATTGATATTATCAATATTAGAATATCCATCTATGATTTATCAGTATATAAATTGTCGTCTACACTTATCGTACATTA
Source organism: Mytilus edulis (assembly GCA_019925275.1). Classification (NCBI taxonomy): domain Eukaryota; kingdom Metazoa; phylum Mollusca; class Bivalvia; order Mytilida; family Mytilidae; genus Mytilus; species Mytilus edulis. The sequence continues at coordinate 84,605,715 of CM034360.1, read as the reverse complement.
CATCTGACAACTAATTGTTTTTGTAAACATACCATCATTTCCTACTTTTAAATCAGCTTGTTCTTTTGCAAACTTCTTGTATCTCTTTGCTTTACGAGAAAAAAAAATAATACATGTATTTCAATTTACAATAAGATGTGATTGTATAACGTTTTGGATGAATAGAAAATGCACATTTTTCATTAACCCGTGTTTTTTTTAGGCTTGCAGTATTGTTGTTTGTCTGTTTGTTTCCCTTCCTGGTAGGGTTTATTTTGCTCAGTCTTTTTTTTTGTGCACTGTTTTTTTTCCTTTGAAGCCATTGAATTGTCAGTGTATTTTCAATTAGTGAATTTGAATGTCTCCTATGTAACTTTCAACTCTGATTTACAATTAGGCAACAACCAATCCAGATTTTTTCCGTACCTTATAAACTTAAACTTTGAACTATTTAATTTAATTGAAAGCATTGAAAAACTCACAATCAAATTATACTGCCTAAAAAAAACATACATTTCTCTTCTTGAATTCAAATTATTGCTCCTTTACAAAAATATTGACGAAATACTTTTGTGTTGAAATTTGAATATTAAAGGATAATGTTGATTTAATTCCAAATAAGTGCAGTATCATATCTGTATTCCCCCCCCCCCCCCCCCCCCCAATTTTGCATACTTTTATCAAGCTCTTCTTTAACATAAATTGCAATAGTTCATTAAATTATAAAATACGTATACAGAGTTTAATACAATTTTAAATGGCATAAAAGTATGTTAGTTTCTCCTCATATACAGTAACTTACTTTTTTCCTTCTGACGAAATACTTTAAACTTTTCATCCAACAGTTTCAATGTTTCAATTTGCAATTCCACTATATTTTTATATCTTACTGGTTCCGCAAGTTGTTTAATTTTTTCTATATTATTCCAAGACGTTTCCGTATATACGGTTTGTCTTAATGACTCAAAACAATTTATCTCATCTTCATCACACTTCCCAGCTTTCCAGAGACACATTATCAAATTATTAAAACAGTAGTCTTCAATAGACAGGTTATTTTTATCAGGATTATCAGGAAAACACTTTGGTCTTACATTATCTTCCTCTCTATGTTCTCTCTGCGAGTTTTCGTGTTGACATTTACCACAAGATTGATGTAAAATATCCAAATGATCGAATACGAATTTATCTATTCTTTCTTTACTATTATTAGGAAGTAAGTTGTCTACATTAGGGTAAAATATTCTACTTTCGATAAAGTTGTAAAGAACTTGCTTCCCAAGTCTAATGGATAGTATCTGTACAGGTTGAGGTTCATCAGAACTATCAGAATCATCGAAATCTTCACAATCATGTTCATCATCTGAAAATGCAATACAAAGTCTTTCTTAATATTAATTGGCTTTTCATTACTATTACTTGATTTATTTTATGACTGGACGGGGTTTGAATGGTTCGCTTGTCATTGACCCGTCCATCTGTATAAAAGTTTTTTGGGATAAACTTATTTATTAAGTGTCCAGATATATCCATTGATTCGGTTGAAATATGTAAACACATAATAAGAAGTATAATCCAATAAATTACATCTAATAAGGCGGATGTCTCTGTTTTCTCGTATTTTTCTTCTTCAAAATTGCATTACATAACGAAGAAATAAAAGATTCGTTTATTTATCTATTACTAAGTTTTAAAATAATCATTATTGGATTTTATGAATCGCCTAAGACGATTATCAAATGATTATAATTATATTAAACTAAGTAAAATAGTTACACGGCGGGGTAAATATTTTTAAACGCAAGATTATTGTAAACATTTGCGCCGCATGAAAATTCGCAATTTTGGGTGATTCCTCATGTATGTACATTTGCTTAATAATGAACCAATAGTGTTTAAAAGTTTTATGTTCTAACGAGCATAGGAAAAAGTACACCCTAGCCACATAGAAGAATGGAATATTCATCTAGATAACCATTCTGTTGTCTAAAAAATCAAATGTGCGTACTTCAACTTCAAAGGTGATACACTTTACGAGTTTGTACACTTAATTTGGCATAATTCAAATGAACAACGTAAAGAGAGCTTGCGCTTAGTCCTGAAATTACATAACAACTTTCATTTCTTTACATTTTGACGTTAAAGTTATCGTTTCCAAACATTATCCCCCTCCCTTCGGGCTGTCATGATTGCCAAATGAAAGAGCTCCCTACGGTCGGTCTTTCATTAGATCAACCCTGACACCCCTCGGTGTGTTCTACGACAATAAAAACAATGACACAGGTATTATCTATAACATATCTATTTTTTTAGAAATTTACTTGTGATGTCACTTTTTGTAGCGTTGATATATTCGTGTGACAAACACACAGTTCGTTACTCTATTCTGCTGTTTTTTGTACTGTTCTAAATAATTTAAATTATTCGTTGTTATTCTGTGATTTACATGTCGATATGTAATATTATATTATTTATTTATGTATTTCTCTGTCTTGAGTGTTCTTGCATTATTTTGCACTGTATTCCCATCATGTATTGTTGCCATTTTAGCGATATATTCAACATTGCTATAAAGCGCGAGATTTGGCTAGCCACAGAAACAGGTTCAACCCCCCATGTTATCTAAATATGTCCTGTACCAATTCAGGAATATTGCAGTTTTTATCTAATAGTTCGTTTCTATTTATGTTACATTGTCGTGTGTTGTATTTTTTGCTCTTTAGTTTTTCTGTTGATTTGTTGTTTTCCTCTGATAGTTGATACGTTTCCTTCGGTTTCAGTGTTTAACCCGGGTTTGTTTTCTCTCAATCGATTGATGACTTTTTAATAGTGGTATACTACTGTTGGCTTTATTTATCTTTAGCTACATGTAATAACAGATTTCTCGTGATCCCTGTATATTTCATAAGAACTCAGAATGAAAAAAATATTATTCAAAATTATAAATAGAATATGTTTACAATTCATAACAACCATAGCCACATTTACAATGTATTGTGAATTCTCTTTATTTAAACTATGTTGACTGTGAAAGGAATGCTCACAAATGAAATCAGAAGCTATCGCAAATGTGTGAAAAGTCAAATAAAATGTGCGCATATGTAATGCGCCCACACGGTAATAAGCTCAGAACATAGAGATACATATAGTCTTCCAGTAATTACCTGCGTTAATAGAATAGCTTCAACACAGAAACAGAAGAACATGAACGGTACCACAAATGTCCATAAAGAAGTTACAGATTAATGCCAGTTAGTTTTCAAAATGTCCAATAGTTTGCCACAAATTGCGCAAGTTATAGTGTTCTTAAAATTGAACAAGGAAGACATTCCAAAATTCTGTCAACATAATTTATACCCTGTGTCTTTCATATTCGGTAGGACCACTTCGGGAAACTATCAGAAATATATGATAAGGTCAATAAAATTCCCGTGACTTCATCTCTGTTATCTTACAAGGATGTTTCCGGCTATGTTTTATCAACCGATTTTGCTCTTTTGACACTTTAGTATTCTACTCTTACATTACACCGTACATGAAACCCAAACAATATTGAAAAAGATTACAATATATGAAAAGGTATACATTTTTAAAATATAAATTATATGAAAACGGGTGTGGATATCCGAACCCCAGCAGCACCCCTTATCAATTAAGTATTGAAGTTGCCCTCCGAGCTTTCAGAAGCAGAAAACGAATTTCAATCCACAATAAATGTACAAATATAAATTCAATTAGAGAATATATTTTTCAAAATTGGTGAAATAGTAAGTTATGACTCATAAAATATTTTTTTTTTTTTGCATTCGTGTGATGAGAATAAATCATTAAGAATTTTATGTAAAATTGATTAGTGACATATACCATTCCCGAAATGCTTTATTGTGTAATAAAGGAATGTGTTGTACCCTATACTCGGTGCAGATACGTTTGTCATGCCCAACCTACGATAGAAGAGGGGCATACTGTTTTCTGGTCTGTGCGTCCGTTCGTTCGTTTTTCCATCCGACCGTTCGTTCGTTCGTCTGTTCCGTTTCAGGTTAAAGTTTTGGTCATGGTAGTTTTTGATGAAGTTGAAGTCAAATTAACTTGAAACTTAGTACAGATGTTCCTTATGATACACTCTTTTTTATTTTTATATCAAATTAGAGTTTTAACCCCATATTCACGGTCGACTGAATATAGAAAATGATAGTGCGAATGGGGCATTTCTGTACTGGGGACACATTCTTGTGATATATTAATGTAACACAATTGTTTCTTTCATAATTATGGAAGGGATATACAAATTTATTTATTATACAATAGTTATCAATTAATGTGGACAAATATGTGTTTGTATGTTGATGTACATCTTCAATATCTAAAGAAATAATATAAAAAAGATAATATCAAGTAAATACAGCCATACATGTATCTCTTCCCTATGACATTTTGTTTATTATTTTGAAAATGTAAAAAAATTATATGCAAATTTACTGAAATTGTTTGTTTTCTATAATATTATTTTTGAATTTAATACATGAAAAGTTTGAATCTGTACCAGGAAACGTCTACAATAGGAGTTTTTACAATTTATTTCAGCCGTAGCCGAGAGTACACTCCTTAGTATGAAAACCGAGCGTTCCTGATTCAAATTTTGCAGAAAAATTATGTAACTTATGATATCCATTTCTCATATTGTCGACTTGACTTTTATTTAGTTGAATTGCACATTGAAAAAATATAGTGTACTTGATAAATTTTCGATTCTCCTCTTTCAATCGACTTTGAAGAGAACCTGAACACCAAAAGACACCAGGCTATTGACTTCAGTCTTTCATATTCTTGTACAGGAGCAAAAATGAAGAATGATTTACTTGAACAATTGATTCATTTGTTGGTTAACCAAAGGCTCGAAAATCACGGTTGGACCAAATGGGCAGTTAAGAATGTACATGTGTACCAGTCAGGCATATTTGTTGTTCTTCATAGACTTTTGTAAAATATACTTCCATGGAATATTATCAATATACGAGGTCTTTATATCAATTAGCGTGCCACCTGATATTTCCAACTAATCACATTACCACATATCCTATGTTCAGTCTTCTTTAACAACATATTGAAAATTTAAAATCAAACAGATATTTTAATAAAAAAATTCAGTTTATAAAATTATAGGTAGGAAATTTACTGATTACTTCTCTGTGAAAAAACGCAAATGTTTGCTAAACTGTAAATAGTGAATTGTATTATCATTTAAGGCATATGCAAATATGGCGTACCTGGTATATGTAAAGTTATTTTATTGACAATGTTCATCACTTTATCAAGCACGTCTTGCGTAATTTCTAGTAAGTCAAGTCTTCTCTCAGCTTGTATAAAGCTTAATTCATAAGCATTTAAGACTTTTGTGTTTAAATTATTACACTCTTCTCTGAAATCTTCACCACCAAGACGTACGACTGCCTAGAATTCAAAACAGAATAAGTTAATATATACATGATATAGAAGACAATTTAAATAAAAAAATGAAATATGAACGTGAGTCCTTTGATCTGCAAAATTTATACAGTTCGTAACAATTGATAATCTCTCCAGCTTAAATGATCTAGTCGTAATAGTGTTGTGTCCGGGAAGGGTAATTTGTATTTCTAAGGGATCATGGATTTATCCTTACGAGGAAGCTCCGAACATGCTCGGAGGAGGCCCGAGGCTTTTTAAATAGGCTCTTCTCTGCAGTTAATGTCACAATAGTTATCATGATCAATTAAGATGACAATCAAATCTACACCACTTCTATAATAAGGAAAGTAAAGCATTATTGAGGATGCTCAATTAACACCTTTGTAAACATCTGGTCTATTCAAATATATTTAGCATGAAATTCTACAAATCTATAAAATTATAAGATTATAAGTTCTTCAACAGTACTGTATATTAATGGTTGGAAAGAAATTTCATGTCTCCACAATAAGTAAAAGTCATATAAATACTAGTATACATTTATTATATTTAATAATCACTCCTTTTTTATGATAAAAAATTCTCAAATTGTATATTAATTAGATACTACGATTTAAATATAGTATATGTTATATAACATGCTACACAAAAGTAACCAAGACACAAAAAACAGTCAAAGGTGATACTAAACAAGTTATTTTTTTAGTATCTTATATTAATAGGTATTTTTTGTTTTAAAAATCATTTATGTCAAAGTGGAGTACATCTTTGAAAAACTTCGTACTTACAACTTTATTTCAAAGAAACATATATAATTGTTTTTGATAAAGACTAATCATTATGAATAACTGCAAGACTTAATTAAGGTAGCACAACACAAAGATTTTTTTCTTCCAATCACTAACCTTTAAAATGCTGTAACTTTCTTATGAATTCATAAAAAATAATAAAAAAAGGTATATATAGATAAATAAAAGAAACTATACAGAAAATTTTAACGAAATATTATTCAACACATCATGGTCTTCAAAAGAGTGTCTCAAATTGTCCCTATGGTATTCCATTCTCACATTAATCACTAATTAGTGTAAACATCCTAACCACATAAAAGAAGATAATGTTTAATTAGGTGTAAAATTTGATCTATACATTCTTTCTGAAATCTGAGACACCCTTTTGTAGATAATGGCCATAGGAACAACATTTAAACAAATCAACCCTCTAGGGATACCTATGCCGAAGCTTATTTTATTTGAAAGTGAAAATTTGGTGAAAAATATTTTAGACACAGTTAACATTATAATTGGTTTCATAATTGTTGTGAAAGAGTAATCTGTTAGCTATCCAAAACTATCACTTTTATAAATTTTCAAGCATTATTTAGAAAGTTACATCATTTTAAAACTTGGGAGTTGGAGTTTTTTGTATTGTACTACCTTAAATCACAAGGTTCTATCTATTTCAATTTGTCTATCGCTAAGATTCTGTGGCATCAGAAAGGCAATTTGTGTTTCAGGAGGATTTAAATAGTTTTATTGTGATGCCTTGGATCCCCTAATTTATCTATCTATTTTGTTTAATTATATTCACGATTAGTTTATATATTTCCGGAATTCGATCTGGACTTCACCTTACAATATTCTATTGTTACCGTAGGCTTACACCGGTCGTCATGTTGATTACCCCTTCCCCTTTATCTATTCGTTATTTATTTCTTATTCGTTTTCGTTACCTACTTGTTACTTATTTCTTATTCGTTACATATTTGTACCTTATTCGTTACCTATTCGTTACTTATTCTTTATTCCTTATTTATTCTTTATTCGTTACTTATTCCTTATTCCTGATTCGTTAATTATTCAATATTTATTCCTTATTCCTCATTTGATTGTTAATATCTGTCCCCCTTTTCTATTCTTTATATTCTTAACTCTAAAAATAGTTATTAAAATTTCCCTTTTAACACATAAGTATCCGTGTTTGTGTGCAACCGATCTTTTTACTTTATAATCGATACTTATTTGTTCCTTTTTCGATTTTAATACGTTCTACCTGCTTTATATTTCGTATGTCTGGAGTTAGTTCTTGGTTCGAAGAGGTGAAATAACCATTTTTGCGCGTGTACACCATTTCGGAGCTAGACTATACCTTGTTTTTAATTTATTCCTTATTCGCTTACACATGTAATACGTGTTTTATACGTTGAACCTTTTAAAAATAGATTTTCTTTTTTTTTCTTGTCTCTGGTGTTAACTATTGGTTCTTAGATGTGTAATAACCCTATTATCGTGTATGTTCATGTTTCAGCGCTCTATTTATACCATGTTACTTATTCGTTCCTTATTCGCTTATAATACATGTGTTATACCACTGCATGAAATGATTAGTTTAAGGAATCAATAAACTACTTGAAAATCAGTTGTAAGTTCCGAGTTTATTATTTTCCTGGTAGTTTATTGGTCAAGTAAACGCAATATTTAATAGTAGTTTACAAATGGTTTACTGGGTGCAGTAAGTTCACGAATCGACAACTGATTTACTGTCCAGTATTTTTCAAATTTATTGAAGTTTAATAGACATACAACTTCAAATTTAATGTAGAGGATACATGTATAACATGATTTACTACACATTAAAGTCAAAGATATTCCAAACAGAAAGCTGTTTACTGTGGTTTTAATTCTGATTAAACATCGAGTTGCAAATTTAATACAACAATAAACTTTCATTTAATGCAAATTGAAATCAGATTCAACTCCAAGTTTAAAGATTTAATGTGTGATATAACTAGATTTACTTCAAATTGAAACTCATTTTGACTCCATATGCTATAAACAAATATGTGTATTATTCGTGTTTGTTGCACTAAATATATGCCAATTGATCTGCAAATGCACTACAGAAAACAGTTTTCATCAATATATCACCAATAACAGTTCTTACAAGCATGACATATTTGTTTATGGAAAAATTCGCCAGTATTACAAATGAAGCCATAATTGTGCACTCTAAGTTGCCTCAACCAATAATTCGAATCAAAGACTCATGATTGCCTCAAAATATGAGATAATTACAGTGAGAGAAACAAGCTGTCTGTAATGGAGAATTCACTTTGCCTGACTAAAGCGAAAACCTGAATAAAAAAACACAATTGTATAACGTATTAACTAAATTTATTCTTTATTTTCAATTTACAAATACATGACATATCAAAGAACTAACATTCCTTTCTATAATAATTTGAAAACAAGAACAATATCTGCATACATATTGAATTATACAACTCTAATTTTGTGCGTTTTTGATTTTTTTGTTATACTGAGCGGTTTTAAGGAACAATAAAACATACATAAAACATAACATTTAAATATAATAAATATTACGATATTTGAAGAATCCTATTGTTGTGGTTTGGGAACAGTATATCTAACATATATATGTTCCTGTTGTGGTGGATTCTATTTTATGACCTAATTGATCCTAATTTTAAACTAACAATTGTTTTAATAGAAAGAGTTAGTTCCCTTTGAATACAAAAGTTTGAGCTGAATAATGAAATCCAACGTAATTTGGAGGATTTAAAAAGCACCCAATTATATGCAACCGGTTACCCCGTTCTTATAAAAAATAATAATTATACGAAAATTATCATACTATGTTTTTATAAGAATCTAAATAATTATGAACGTATTTATAAAAATTTAAGTTAAACATGTTAAAACAAACGCTGCTGTACCGTAATTATATTTTATTTCATTACAACACCCGATATCCCAAAGTGAATGTTGTTTATTCTCTTCTTTTGATTTATTTTGATTTTTTGTAATTGTTAATTACTTCACTCTTAATCTTCACATATATAATTATATTCAAAATATCCATCTTATCACTTTTCAACTGACGATAACTTGTAAACTAATAAGTGTAAATCATTCGTTTATATGAGTTTGTAACGTTTATAATAAGGTTACAATTAAAGCAAAATTCTGTTTATCTATGTCTGCACTTTAAACATACATTCATTAAACTTAAAAAAATTCTTCATTTTTTTTAAAGATACGAAAATTGTTCTTATTCTAACAAGAGTTGTTTCCCTTTTATTGTTCAATTGGTATAACGAATCACATAATATTATGTGTCCCTAGTCACGTACGTGCATGTGTATATGTTTAAAATATTATATTTGATTATCCTTGCTTGGACACCAATGAGCAAAATACACAATGAAGAGTTTCACAAAGACAAGGATTTTTAATGTAAAATCAGCTGTTGTCTACATGCATTGTATAATTGCTTACATAAGGATAGTAGATTCACTTTTATTACTACTACATGGCTTTTTCATATATTGTATAATCACGCACAAAAGAAACATTAAAAATATTGAAATTTAATTTATCCGAAGTTTCTTACTATTTCGAAGAATTTCCATTTTGTCTTAAACAATTTAATACTGTGTGTGTGCACATACAATAAACTTCTTGTTTACGCAGGAGCACATCATATATTAAACAAAAACAACGTCCGTGATGTTAGGTTTCAAATCAAAAAGGTTATAATTTTGTTTTGCCAATGATATGTTATTTATAATTTTGCCTATTACTACAGTATTGTTGTTTCAAGAAGCACTTTAAATTAACTATTTGTATCAAAACATCCTCCTACGACCCGCTTGTTGTTGTTGAAGACGGTATGCTGACATGAGGGTGTATTTAAGGTCTTTCCCCTACATGGGAAAGACCTTATTGTTTTTCTAATGTTTTTAAGGTCTTTCCTCTCCGTGAGGAAAGACCTTATTGTTTTTCTAATGTTTTTTTTTCTTTTTTTTCTTCCAGCATTTGTTTGGCTCGCCCTCCTACCGCTTCTATTGCAGTTATCAATACCAAAATTACACCATCAATAGACCTTAACATGATCTTTTACCAGATGAACTTTTGTAGGATTTCACCTTCCCCTTAAGAAGTTATCTCCCTTTTATTGATTTTTTTCAACATGGTCCCCCCAAAATGTGTTAAAAGATATCACGACTTTATTTGGACAATAGGTAGATCTCATCATAATGTATTACCATATGAGGCTGCATAGGATTTCATCATCTACTTTGAGAGTTATATCCCCTTGAATCAATTTCTTTTATTTGCATTTTTTTCAAAAAGTATTAGAGATATTATTTAATTGAAAATGACAGCATGTATTAGAACAGATGGCAATGTTTAAAAACATAAACAATTAATTTGTTATTAACCCTTATAAGGAGTTATTTCCCTTAACAAATTAAAAATATTTTTTCAAAAATTTATATTTGAGAACCGGAAGTCATAGAGACTTGTAACCTTCACCAATAATCTTAAATTCATATGACCTTTAATATGCACCCAAGGTCAAAGGTCACCGAGTGCAAAAAAAAATTACGCTGCAATTTCAAGCTTACATATTAGGAAAACGATAAGACTTTGCTGCATACATACAGCGTATAAAATGTTCTTCTCGACAAGCTCTACATTTTATACAATAAGCCCAAAAATGTCCGACCGTCTGTTCAAAGGTTACAACGGGAGGATTCTTAAAAGTATAGTATTGTGTGAATATCTTTTTAAAGGTAACAGATATCAACCTACTATAAACTGCAAAGATGATCAGTAGTTCAAGACCTTCAATTTGAGGTCAATGTCAGGTCATGATGAAATTTCACCTTGACCTTCACAGTATACTATGACCTTGACCTTGTGATAGTTGAAAGGTTAAGTGGTCCTGAGTTGAATGGTGCTAGTCCCATGTCTCTACGACTTCCGGTTCTTAAGTTTAGTATTGCATCATATATTTGATGATAAATTGTGACCTTAATGAACTTTGAAATTGTCCCAATCCTTTTTCTATAATGTTCTCCTTCAACTGTAGATCATTTATCATTTAACAGATTTGAAATATCTATTGTCGTTTTAGAGATAATGCAGTTTGAAGTTTTGCGAGCGGAGGCATGTATTTCTGAATCATCAAGAGCTTACCACTTAAAATGTTTAAGAAATTGAAGAGGTTGACATAGTTATATGTTTGACCAAATACCAAAAACATTCCATAGAAAAAAACACCAAAAAATCAATTTGAAATTTTCAAGTTTTGCATTGACTTTGTAAGTTTCATAACTTCTATTTATATAGTTGATATTGCATCATTATTTGCACTTTGTAAAATGGGGTCATCTGATATATCAAATTGAAGGTCTCAATAAACTCTACCTAAAAATGAAAATTTTAAACCCCCTTTTCATCCCAGGGGACGGGTGGGGTCATTTAGTGCAAACATTCAAATTTCTCAGATGGTAAGGTTGTTGCATATCAAATGAAAGAACATAAAGCGTACATTTCAAATTTCAAATTGATGTCTCCCAAAAATGGTTGGATGGGGTCATTGAGTGCAAAAAATAAATGTTCTTTTAAGGTAGGGTTGTTGTATATCAAATGAAAGGTCATGATGTGTACATTTGAAATATCAAATTCCCGACCTCCAAAAATTTGTTGGATAGGGTTATTAAGTGCAAAAATCAAACTTTCTAGAACATGGTGTTGTCGTATATCAAATGAAAGCTCATCTACTCTGTTCCATATATCATAATTCCGATCTCAAAAATGTAGGCGGATGAGGTCATTTAGTGTAAAAAGCGAAAATTTTCAGAAGGTATGCTTGTCGTATATCAAACGAAAGGTCGTACAAAGTACAATACGAAAACATCACTTTTACAGGAAAGACCTTTCAATTGTTTTACAAACAATTGAGATACTAGTTAAGGTCTTTCCTCTAGGCGAGGAAAGACCTTATTGTTTTTCTAATGTTTTTTTTTTCTTCTTTTTTTCCTTCCAGCATTTGTTTGGCACGCCCTCCTACCGCTTCTATTGGAGTTATCAATACCAAATTTGAACCATCGATAGACCTCATCATGAACTTTTACCAGATGAACTTTTGTAGGATTTCATCATCCCCTTTAGAAGTTATCTCCCTTTTATTGATTTTTTTCAACATGGCCCCCCCTAAAAGTTTTAAAAGATATCATGACCTTATTTGGACAATAGGTAGATATCATCATGATGTATTACCATATGAGGCTGCATAGGATTTCATCATCCCCTTTGAGAGTTATATCCCCTTGAATGAATTTCTTTTAATTGCATTTTTCTCAAAAAGTATAAGAGATAGAATCGATTTGAAAACGGCAACATGTACAGGAGCAGATGGCAATGTTAATGAACATGTACAATAATTTTGTTATTAACCCTTATAAGGAGTTATTCCCCTTGAAAAATTGTACATAATTTTAGAAAAATTGTATTTCGAGAACCAGAAGTCGTAGAGACTGAGGACCTTCACCATTAATCTTTAATTCTTGTGACCTTTAATATGCAGTCAAGGTCAAAGGTCACTGAGTGCAAAAAAAATTACGCTGCAATTTCAAGCTTACATATTAGGAAAACGATAAGACTTTGCTGCATACATTCAGCGTATAAAATGTTCCTCTCGACGAGCTCTACATTTTATATGATAAGTCCAAAAATGTCCGACTGTCTGTTCAAAAGTTCCAACGGGATGATTCTTAGAAGTATAGTATTTTGTGTATATCTTTTTAAAGGTAACAGATATCAACCTACTATAAACTACAAAGATGATCAGTAATTCAATACCTTCAATTTGAGGTCAATGTCAGGTCATGATGAAATTTCACCTTGACCTTCACAGTATACTATGACCTTGACCTTGTGATATTTGAAAGTTCAAGTGGTCCTGAGTTGAATGGTGCTAGTCCCATGTCTCTACGACTTCCGGTTCTTAAGTTTGGTATTGCATCATATATTTGATGATTAATTGTGACCTTGGTGAACTTTGAAATTGTCCCAATTCTTTTTCTATAATGTTGTCCTTCAACTGTAGATCATTTATCATTTAACAGATTTGAGATATCTATTGTCGTTTTAGAGATAATGCAGTTTGAAATTTTGCCAGCGGCGGCATGTATTTCTGAATCAACAACAGCCTTCCACTTAAAATGTTTTAGAAATTGAAGAGGTTAACATAGTTATATGTTTGACCAAATACCAAAAATATTCCATTATAAAAAACACCAAAAAATCTTTTTGAAATTTTCATGTTTTGCATTGACTTTGTAAGTTTCATAACTTCTATTTATATAGTTGATATTACATCATTATTTGCACTTTGTCAAATGGGGTCATCTGATATATCAAATTGAAGGTCTCAATATACTCTACATAAAAATGAAAATTTTAAACCCCCTTTTCATCCCAGGGGGACGGGTGGGGTCATTTAGTGCAAACATTCAAATTTCTCAGATGGTAAGGTTGTCGCATATCAAATGAAAGAACATAAAGCGTACATTTCAAATTTCAAATTGACGTCCCCCAAAAATGGGTTGGACGGGGTTATTGAGTGCAAAACATAAATTTTATTTAAAGATAGGGTTGTTGTATATCAAATGAAAGGTCATGATGTGTACATTTGAAATATCAAATTCCCAACCTCCAAAAATTGGTTGGATGGGGTTATTAAGTGCAAAAATCAAACTTTTTAGAACATGGCGTTGTCGCATATCAAATGAAAGCTCATATACCCTGTGTTACATATATCATACTTCCGATCTCAAAAATGTAAGCGGATGAGGTCATTAAGTGTAAAAAGCGAAAAGTTTCAGAAGGTATGCTTGTCGTATATATCAAACGAAAGGTCGTACAAAGAACATTACGAAAACATCACTTTTACAGGAAAGACCTTTCAATTGTTTTACAAACAATTGAGATACTAGTTAAGGTCTTTCCCCTACGTGAGGAAAGACCTTATTGTTTTTCTAATGTTTTTTTTTCTTTTTCTTTTTCTTTTTTTTCTTTTTTTTCTTCCAACATTTTTTTGACATGCCCGCCTCTTGTTTCTGTTGAAGTTATTAAGACCAAATATGGACCATCGCTAGACCTCACCAAGATGTATTACCAAATGACCCTGTTAAGGATTTCATCATCCCCTTTAAGAGTTATCTCCCTTTTATTGATTTTTTTCAACATGGCCCTCCCTCGTTGGTTTTAAAGATATTGTGACCTTTATTGGACATAATGTAGATCTCATCATGTTGTATTACCATGTGAGGCTGAATAGGATTTCATCGTCCCCTATGAGAGTTATATCCCCTTGAAAACAATTTCTTTCCTTTGCATTTTTCTCAAAAAGTATAAGAGATAGAATTGATTTGAAAACGGCATTATGTACAGGAACAGATGGCAATGTTAATAAACATGTACAATCATTTTGTTATTAACCCTTATAAGGAGTTATTTCCCTTGAAAAATTGTACATAATTTTAGAAAAATTGTATATCGAGAACCAAATGTCGTAGAGACTTGGGACCTTCACCAATAATCTTTAATTCATGTGACCTTTAATATGCAGTCAAGGTCAAAGGTCACTGAGTGCAAAAAAAAATTATGCTGCAATTTCAAGCTTACATATTAGGAAAACGATAAGACTTTGCTGCATACATACAGCGTATAAAATGTTCCTCTCAACGAGCTCTACATTTTATATGATAAGTCCAAAAATGTCCGACTGTCTGTTCAAAAGTTACAACAGGATGATTCTTTAAAGTATTGTATGTATATCTTTTTAAAGGTAACAGATATCAACCTACTATAAACAGCAAAGATGATCAGTAATTCAAGTCCTTCAATTTGAGGTCAATGTCAGGTCATGATGAAATTTCACCTTGACCTTCACATTCTACTATGAACTTGACCTTGTGATATTTGAAAGGTCAAGTGGTCTTGAGTTGAATGGTGGTAGTCCCATGTCTCCACGACTTCCGGTTCTCAAGTTTGGTATTGCATCATATACTTGATGATTAATTGTCACCTTGGTGAACTTTGAAATCGTCCCAATTCTTTTTTATAATGTTGTCCTTTAACTGTAGATCATTTACCATTTAACAGATTTGAGATATCTATTGTCGTTTTAGAGATAATGTAGTTTGAAATTTTTCGAGCAGTGGCATATATTTCTGAATCAACAACAGATTACCACTTAAAATGTTTGATAAATTGAAGAGGTTAACATAGTTATATTTTTAACCAAATACCAAAAACATTCCATTGAAAAAAACACAAAAAAATCAATTTGAAATTTTCCGGTTTTGCATTGACTTTGTGAGTTTCATAAGTTCTATTTATATAGTTGATATTGCATCATTTTTGGCACTTTGTCAAATGGGGTCATCTAATATATCAAATTGAAGGTCTTAATAAACTCTGCTTAAAAATAAAAATTTTAAACCCCTTTTTCATCCCAGGGGGAAGGGTGGGGTCATTTAGTGCAAAAATTCAAACTAATCAGATGGTAAAGTTGTCGCATATCAAATGAAAGAACATAAAGCGTACATTTCAAATTACAAATTGACGTCCCCAAAAAAATGGTTGGGTGGGGTTATTGAGTGCAAAACATAAAATTTCTTTTAAGATAAGGTTGTTGTATATCAAATGAAAGGTCATGATGTGTACATTTGAAATATCAAATTCCCGACCTCCAAAAATTAGTTGGATAGGGTTATTAAGTGCAAAAATCAAACTTTCTAGAACATGGCGTTGTCGCATATCAAATGAAAGCTCATCTACTCTATGTTACATATATCATACTTCCAATCTCAAAAATGTAGGCGGATGAGGTCATTAAGTGTTAAAAGCGAAAAGTTTGAGAAGTTATGCTTGTCGTATATCAAACGAAAGGTCGTAAAAAGTACATTACGAAAACACCACTTTTACAGGAAAGACCTTTCAATTGTTTTACAAACAATTGAGATACTAGTTTTTCTTTTTCTTTTTTTTTTTTTTTTTTTTTTTTTTTTCTTCCAACATTTTTTTGACATGCCCGTCTCTTGTTTCTGTTGAAGTTATTAAGACCAAATATGGACCATCGCTAGACCTCACCAAGATCTATTACCAAATGACCCTCTTAAGGATTTCATCATCCCCTTTAGGAGTTATCTCCCTTTTATTGATTTTTTTCAACATGGCACCCCCTCGTTGGTTTTAAAGATATCATGACCTTAATTGAACATAATGTAGTACTCAACATGATGTATTACCATGTGAGGCTGATTAGGATTTCATCGTCCCCTATGAGAGTTATATCCCCTTGAAACAATTTCTTTCCTTTGCATTTTTCTCAAAAAGTATAAGAGATAGAATCGATTTGAAAAAGGCAACATGTACAGGAACAGATGGCAATGTTAATAAACATATACAATCATTTTGTTATTTACCCTTATAAGGAGTTATTCCCCTTGAAAACTTGTACATAGTTTTAGAAAAATTGTATCTCGAGAACCGGAAGTCGTAAAGACTTGGGACCTACACCAATAATCTTAAGTTCATGTGACCTTTAATTTGCACCCAAGGTCAAAGGTCACCGAGTGCAAAAAAAAATTACGCTGCAATTTCAAGCTTTCATATTAAGAAAACGATAAGACTTTGCTGCATACTTACAGCGTATAAAATGTTCCTCTCGACGAGTTCTACATTTTATACACTGACCTCAAAAGAGTCCGACTGTCTGTTCAAAAGTTACGACGGGATGATTCTTAAAAGTATAGTATTGTGTGTATATCTTTTTAAAGGTAACAGATATCAACCTACTATAAACTGCAAAGATGATCAGTAGTTCAAGACCTTCAATTTGAGGTCAATGTCAGGTCATGATGAAATTTCACCTTGACCTTCACATTTTACTATGACCTTGACCTTGTAATATTTGAAAGGTCAAGTGGTCCTGAGTTGAATGGTGATAGTCCCATGTCTCTACGACTTCCGGTTCTCAAGTTTTGTATTGCATCATATATTTGATGATTAATTGTGACCTTGGTGAACTTTGAAATTGTCCCAATTCTTTTTCTATAATGTTGTCCTTCAACTGTAGATCATTTATCATTTAACAGATTTGAGATATCTATTGTCGTTTTAGAGATAATGCAGTTTGAAGTTTTCCGAGCGGAGGCATGTATTTCTGAATCATCAAGAGCTTACCACTTAAAATGTTTTAGAAATTGAAGAGGTTGACATAGTTATATGTTTGACCAAATACCAAAAACATTCCATGGAAAAAAACACCAAAAAATCAATTTGAAATTTTCAAGTTTTGCATTGACTTTGTAAGTTTCATAACTTCTATTTATATAATTGATATTGCATCATTATTTGCACTTTGTCAAATGGGGTTATCTGATATATCAAATTGAAGGTCTTAATAAACTCTACTTAAAAATGAAAATTTTAAACCCCCTTTTCATCCCAGGGGGACGGGTGGGGTCATTTAGTGCAAACATTCAAATTTCTCAGATGGTAAGGTTGTAGCATATCAAATGAAAGAACATAAAGCGTACATTTCAAATTTCAAATTGACGTCTCCCAAAAATGGGTTGGATGGGGTCATTGAGTGTAAAAAATAAATTTTCTTTTAAGATAGGGTTGTTGTATATCAAATGAAAGGTCATGATGTGTACATTTGAAATATCAAATTCCTGACCTCCAAAAATTAGTTGGATAGGGTTATTAAGTGCAAAAATCATTCTTTTTAGAACAAGGCGTTGTCGCATATCAAATGGGAATTCTTTTTCTATAATGTTGTCCTTCAACTGTAGATCATTTATCATTTAACAGATTTGAGATATCTATTGTCGTTTTAGAGATAATGCAGTTTGAAGTTTTCCGAGCGGAGGCATGTATTTCTGAATCATCAAGAGCTTACCACTTAAAATGTTTTAGAAATTGAAGAGGTTGACATAGTTATATGTTTGACCAAATACCAAAAACATTCCATGGAAAAAAACACCAAAAAATCAATTTGAAATTTTCAAGTTTTGCATTGACTTTGTAAGTTTCATAACTTCTATTTATATAATTGATATTGCATCATTATTTGCACTTTGTCAAATGGGGTTATCTGATATATCAAATTGAAGGTCTTAATAAACTCTACTTAAAAATGAAAATTTTAAACCCCCTTTTCATCCCAGGGGGACGGGTGGGGTCATTTAGTGCAAACATTCAAATTTCTCAGATGGTAAGGTTGTAGCATATCAAATGAAAGAACATAAAGCGTACATTTCAAATTTCAAATTGACGTCTCCCAAAAATGGGTTGGATGGGGTCATTGAGTGTAAAAAATAAATTTTCTTTTAAGATAGGGTTGTTGTATATCAAATAAAAGGTCATGATGTGTACATTTGAAATATCAAATTCCTGACCTCCAAAAATTAGTTGGATAGGGTTATTAAGTGCAAAAATCATTCTTTTTAGAACAAGGCGTTGTCGCATATCAAATGAAAGCTCATCTACTCTATGTTACATATATCATACTTCCGATCTCAAAAATGTAGCCGGATGAGGTCATTTAGTGTTGGAGAGAAAAGTTTCAGAAGGTATGCTTGTCGTATATAAAACGAAAGGTCGTACAAAGTACATTACGAAAACATCAACTTTACAGGAAAGACCTGTCAATTGTTTTACAAACAATTGAGATACTAGTTTTTTCTTTTTTTTCTTCCAGCATTTGTTTGGCTCGCCCTCCTACCGCTTCTATTGGAGTTATCAATACCAAAATTAAACCATCGATAGACCTCAACATGAACTTTTACCAGATGAACTTTTGTAGGATTTCACCTTCCCCTTAAGAAGTTATCTCCCTTTTATTGATTTTTTTCAACATGGTCCCCCCAAAATGTGTTAAAAGATATCATGACTTTATTTGGACAATAGGTAGATCTAATCATGATGTATTACCATATGAGGCTGCATAGGATTTCATCATCTACTTTGAGAGTTATATCCCCTTGAAGCAATTTCTTTTATTTGCATTTTTTGCAAAGAGTATTAGAGATAGAATTTAATTGAAAATAACAGCATGTAATAGAACAGATAGCAATGTTTATAAACATAAACAATTAATTTGTTATTAAGCCTTATAAGGAGTTATTTCCCTTTAAAAATTAAAAATATTTTTTCAAAAATTTATATTCAAGAACCGGAAGTCATAGAGACTTGTAACCTTCACCAATAATCTTAAATTCATATGACCTTTAATATGCACCCAAGGTCAAAGGTCACCGAGTGCAAAAAAAAATTACGCTGCAATTTCAAGCTTACATATTAGGAAAACGATAAAACTTTGCTGCATACATACAGCATATAAAATGTTCTTCTCGACAAGCTCTACATTTTATACAATAAGCCCAATAATGTCCGACCGTCTGTTCAAAAGTTACAACGGGATGATTGTTAAAAGTATAGTATTGTGTGTATATCTTTTTAAATGTAACAGATATCAACCTACTATAAAGTGCAAAGATGATCAGTAATTCATGACCTTCAATTTGAGGTCAATCTCAGGTCATGATGAAATTTCACCTTGACCTTCACAGTATACAATGACCTTGACCTTGTGATAGTTGAAAAGTTAAGTGGTCCTGAGTTGAATGGTGCTAGTCCCATGTCTCTACGACTTCCGGTTCTTAAGTTTAGTATTGCATCATATATTTGATGATTAATTGTGACCTTGGTGAACTTTGAAATTGTCCCAATTTTTTTCTATAATGTTGTCTTTCAACTGTAGATCATTTATCATTGAACAGATTTGAGATATCTATTGTCGTTTTAGAGATAATGCAGTTTGAAGTTTTGCGAGCGGAAGCATGTATTTCTGAATCAAATAGAGCTTACCACTTCAAATGTTTAAGAAATTGAAGAGGTTACTATAGTTATATGTTTGCCCAAATACCAAAAACATTCCATGGAAAATAACGCCATAAATTTAATTTGAAATTTTCAAGTTTTGCATTGACTTTGTAAGTTTCATAACTTCTATTTATATAGTTGATATTGCATCATTATTTGCACTTTGTCAAATGGGGTCATCTGATATATCAAATTGAAGGTCTTAATAAACTCTACTTAAAAATGAAAATTTTAAACTCCCTTTTCATCCCAGGGGGACGGGTGGGGTCATTTAGTGCAAACATTCAAATTTCTCAGATGGTAAGGTTGTCGCATATCAAATGAAAGAACATAAAGCGTACATTTCAAATTTCAAATTGACGTCTCCCAAAAATTGGTTGGATGGGGTTACTGAGTGCAAAAAATAAATGTTCTTTTAAGATAGGGTTGTTGTATATCAAATGAAAGGTCATGATGTGTACATTTGAAATATCAAATTCCTGACCTCCAAAAATTGGTTGGATGGGGTTATTAAGTGCAAAAATCAAACTTTTTTGAACATGGCGTTGTCGCATATCAAATGAAAGCTCATCTACCCTGTGTTACATATTTTTTGTATAATTGTTCGCATCCATTTGATTTCGTGATGACTGAAATATGTTAACATAATAATTGAAAATTACCAGCGTTTTTCTTTGTTTTTGTAGCTTTGGACATTTAATTATGTAAAAATTAATAACAATTACATGTAGCAATTACTGCATTCCTAAAAAATATACATATCAATGAATTTTACTATCTAAACACCCTGGCACGACTTCTGGTTTTTTCCTTGAAGAAACTGCTCCAACCTTTCGAATATTATTCTGCCGTCTGCTTCTCTTGCTAAGTTTATTTTCGTGTTTCTGGTCTAGTTTTTTGACTAATTTGTCAAAATCGTCAGACCTCCAAGGCAGAGGTCTGACGATAAACGACCGACCCTTCGTCTTCTGAATCGGTTTGTTCAGAAGACATATACTGTATCTCCATACTTGACATAACTGTTTTCTTTTTGTTCTTTTGGCATGCTGGATTTTTCTTTTAATGCCTTTTTTCTGTTGTTTAATTTCTAAAAAAAGAATTAAGCTCTAATCAAAATTTCTTTAATATCATTTTGAATACATACAAATAGATTCTATATATGCCTTAATAACTCTCTTCAATAAAGACATTATTATTTTCGTTATTTCTATAAACAATAACGTCCAGCAAAAACCAATCTAATTTTTTTTTGTATATAATTACACCTAATATAAGAAAGCCAGATTTTGA